>JANAVB010021600.1:35973987-36171218 GCA_029216955.1 Iris pallida | reverse complement strand
GTCCCATTTGAACATTCCACCGAAAACGAGATACAATCCAACAATCTCCACTTTAGTTTCGTTTCTGTTGATCGAGCAACCTACCACACCCGATTACCATTTGTTTGTTTTCGCTAGCCGAACATCCTTAGCATCTCCGTCTACCTTTGTTTGTTCCCAGCTAACCAAACAACCTTATCACACTCTGGCCTAGGAGATCAAACAAAGTCTTGTTTCACCTTGGACGTTCACACCATCTGTCTCGAACCAATTAGAGCCGCCCAAACAAGTCCCATAACCATGGGCTCTGATACCACTTGTTGGGAAACGGTGTGACCCCGAACCGGAGTTGGCCCTGAGGTGCGATATTGAATTGGCCCATATGCCTTAAAGATAATTCTCATGTAGGCATGAATCAATCTCACTTATCTACACCACATGATCCCACCTCTAACCGATGTGAGACTAAATTACCAACTACATTGTCATCTCCCGATTGAGCGTCAACCGAAATGAGATACAATCCAACACTTGCCATGTCAACTCCATATTTTATTTCATATTTCAATTGAAGAAGTACTTTTGAAATAAAATACTTGTCATTTCTATGTGCCAACCATTTTTTTTAAATTCACAATAGGGTTGGAGATAGGGGTGTGCACATCTGGACCGAACCGACCGAATCGATCTAAACCAAATCGAACCGATCAATTTTTAACCGAACCGATTGTCTGGTCGGATTGGTTCGGCTGAACCTTTTAAATAACCGACCGATTTGGTTCGGTTCATGTTTATTATTCCAAAACCGTTTAAAAATCAAACCAAACCGAACCCAATACTAACAGTGTAAAATTAGGTTTAGGGTCCGGTCTAGCTCATTCTCGGGCTGCAAGTCGAACTCGATGCACGGTGTTCTGCCGAACAAGGAGCAGAAGCTCTACATACCTTGCTACTTCATCATCATGAGGTAGTATCTATCTGATGCCATTATTTTTTAAAATCCTATGACGTTTGCTACTTGAAATTCTTCTATTTCTCATCTGTTTGATAAATTCGGTTTGAAATTGTTACATGTATCCATATTTTGTTATGATCGCATATACCAAATTGTTACTACTATGATTATCATCATTTCGCATATGGTGTTTGTTTGGAATTTTTAGATAGTATGTTACTATGTTCTCTGTCTCTGCTACTTTTATTTGTTGTGCTGAGTGGGATTATTTCTATGAGGTGAGCCAACATCAATATTTATTGAGTTCTCAAGAATTACTTTTGTTGTGATATTGCTGTCTAAATCCTATCCAGGACCGGCCCAGGTAGTTGGATTATCCTAGTCGGATCTAAATTTAGTTGTCTCTTGTCATCGACTCCAAAGAAATCAAAAAAATTGATGGCGAGTGGGGTTGACAGCTACGTCGAAGTCTCATGTTCTAATAACATCGTAGAGCTCAGATTTCGAGTTCATCTCCTTGAACTACTCGAGTCCTTTCCAATAGGAACTCAAACATGGGTCTGGTGGATTGCTAGTTCAACTAACAACGAGGAGTTGAGGTGGACCGCATAGGCTTTATTAGCGGCAAGGTGGGGACTTAGGGGTGGGGTAGAGGAGAGGGGTTGCGCTGACCATGGGGGATGTCCAAGCCTGATGGCTTGTCCGACTTATCCTAGGGCCGGCCCTGATCTTATCTAAGCCTTGACTTTCATAGGGACTATTGGCTTTTATGGATTTATTTGCTTATTTTTAATGACATTCCTTACATAATGTATTTGTGGCTACTCATCCATTTTGTTATTGTCTGATCAAAATCGATCAGTCGAATCGAGTAAAACCGAAACAAGTTGGTCGGTTTCAAAACCGAACCAACTAATTGATTGGTTTGATTCGATCGTGTTTATTTTCAAACTAATTAACTTCAATTCAAATTTTATTGTGACCAAATAATTTGACTATCGACCAATGTAAACCCCTAGTTGGAGATGCTCTCATAGCAGCTGTTGCATCCAAGTTATACTCGCATAGAAGGCTCGTGCCGGAGGCCAGTACGTGGGACCCACATAAATTCCTCCAATGGATTTTTACTGCCGCTCCTTCTTATCCATTCATAATAAACATTCCACGTGCGGAGCAGCTTACCGCGTTTGAGGTCCCCTTTTTTTTACGGCCCGCCCACGTCCCTTTCTGTCAGACCCGGACCCGAAATCTCCGCCAAAATCGGATTCGATAACGAGTTGTTGAATCCGCTGCTGCATCCGTACGCGGAAAAAAACGCTGATCCCCAATCTAACCGGAACAGGAAACGATTTACAACTACTGCGTCTACCAAATACCAATATAATGTGAATTGAAACAATTCAAAATTGTCCCCGTGGCTATAGTCCGTTGAAAATAGTAGAGTACTCCGATACAGTGGCACGAATTCGAGTCCCCTTAGAGACATGTCTCCAAACATCATTAAGAAGTGAATACCCTCAACAACAACAAAAAAAAAAAAATCAAAATTGAACCGTACAAGTCCTTCATAAATCTTCAAACAATTGATAATAAATAAATAAATAAATAAAATAATAATTATAAAACAAACTTTTTTTTTCCTTTCGTGTGTGTGTGTGTATATATATATATATAAATATATATATATATATATAGAGGAGGGATCAAGATCTCCATACTTTTTGCATCCCTCCTCATATATATATATATATATATATATATATATATATATATATATATATATATATATATATGATCAAAAGTCCCCCTTAAAAAATCCTCTAAAACCTCTCACTCTAATCCGTAATTTAATGTTCATATTAATGTTAATGTTAATATTAATATTAATATTAATATTAATTTTATTTTTATATTAATGTTAATGTTAATGTTAATGTTAATATTAATTTTAATGCTAAGTTTAATGTTAATTTTAGTATTTAATGTTAATATTAACATTAATATTAACATTAACATTAATAGTAACATTAATATTAATATTAAATTACGGATTAGAGTGAGAGGGTTTTCTAAGGGGGACTTTTGATCCGCTTCCGGATCGAAAGCTCCGTACGTAGAACTCTGCGGGAGCTCCGTCGCACTCTACCGTTGGATAGAGCGAACGAGCGCGCGGATCCCACACTGTCCCCACGATCCGATGGTGTAGGCAGGGGCCTCGGATTTGACATGCTCTGCAAACGGGACTTTTGATCTACGCCATATATATATAAACTTATAATTACAATATAAAAAATTAATTAAGATAGAAATATATATATATAAAATATTATTCCAAAATATTTAAATATTTAGACTATTTTTAATAATATTAACAAATATTTTACATATAGCGCAAGTGAATTTACTAGTACTATCATAAAACGACTAAAAACAGAAAAATTCATCTAACGGAAAATAGATTGGTATATTTGCGTAGAACGAAATTTTTTTGGAGAATTTGCCGGTAGAGGGATCGGGCTCCAGTTTTACGGGCACCGAAAAAAATTTAAAAATAGGCTGACGCCAGTGTGATTGGCGCCGACTTTTAAAAATATAAAAAGGTTGCCACCAGTGTGATTGGTGCCGGTTTCTTTTTTTTTTATAAACCTGGCGCCAGAGCAACTAGCGTCGAACAAAAAAATAAATGTTGGCGTCAGTCACACTGGCACCGAATTTTTTTTTTTTTTGGTGCAGGTTTTTTTCCTTTCTTTTGAAAGAGTGTTTCTAGTTTGGTTTGAGTGAGAGTTATGACATCCTCTATTTAAAGAACACTATCCAACGGTCGAAAACGAATGTTGCAATCCAAACGTTGAACAATTTTTTAAATAACCGGCGTGCACTGGCGCCAAAAATCACCCACAAGAAAGAAAGAAAAAAAAAAACTAAACCCACCCAGCACCCAACCCTCCCCTCTCCACCCCAACAAACCTGGCGCCAACATTAATTTTTTTTTTTTTTTTTTATGTTTGACGCCAGTTGCTAGATTTAAAAAAAAAATCGGCGCTAGTCACACTGGTGCCAAACTTTATTTTAATATTTTTTAAAAGTTGGTGCCATTCACACTGGCGCAAGCCTATTTTTTATTTTTTTCGGTGCTTGTGAAACTGGTGCCCGATCCCTCTACCAGCAAAATTTCCAAACTTTTCCTGTTCAGACAAATATACCAATCTATTTCCCGTTAAGTGAAATTTTCTGCCTAAATATAATCCGTTTAAGTCGTATAACTTTTAATTATAATTAAAAAATAATTTTAATGAGTCTTCACGATTAAACATTAAAATAAAAAATCATAATTAATAGATTAACTACATGATATTAGCTAACTACCTACACATTTATCCATAACCAATTATAATTAAAATATAGACATATCTATAAAAATAAAATATCAATATATATAATAAATATTAATTCAAATCTATTTAAATATTTTTTAAAACAATTCAAAAACATTAGGAAAAAAAATTACATGCAACGTACGTGAATTGTTGTCTTTACTTTTGTTAAGCTATATGTATATCCTTGCATAATTAAAATTAAAAATAAATAAATTTTAACTAATTATTTAACTACCTAATATTATCTAAGTATAGCTAAACATCTCTAACTCATGTAGTTAAGGTGGAAGACATTATTCTTTGTTGAATGGGTTCCATCTACAAGACAATGTTATTTATAACAATCTATAATTTGATTTCTTTTTTTTACAAATTCAATTTTACGTGTTTATAATGCATGTGCACATTACTAGACATGAAATCGTTTAAAATATGAGACATTCAAGTCGTATGTATATCCTCCATTAACTAATTGGAAAATAAAAGAACTCAAAATAAAAAGCATAACTACCGCATATATATCTCCTAACCTAGTTAAGAAAAATATATGTTATTCTAACTACCTAAATATATAACAAATACTAAAATTTATTCAATATTCAAATTATATTTATACTAAATACATAATATTATCTAGCTAAACCCGTATGCAAAGAATATATTCATAATAAATTCTAATTAAAATATATTCAAATAACATTTAAATTTTATTAATAGAATTAAAAAATTTATGTAATTTTTTTGTATGATATTATAGATTTCTTTTGTACGTGTCTAAGTGACACATGATTAGTGACTAGTATCTATAATGCGCTAAAGTAGCATTTAGGTTTTAAGCTGGTTTCCGATAGTGATATATAGTCATGAAGTCAATTGGGATAAATTTTTGTTGTTGTAGGTCTCCACCAGAGGAGTGGGTTATATTTGTCTAATGTTGTCAGATATTAGCTTTCATTAATAGGGTAGTTAGAGGTCCATTTTCCGCCAAGGTTAGTGGTTATGGGCCTTTTGTCTATTGATTATAGTAAAAGTCAGGGTCATTTTTTTAATAGAGAAACTCTAACAAAGGAAATCGATACGTGAACCGACGTCAATGTTAGAGTAAACCAACCAACAGAGAAAATCGATACGTGAACTGACGACATGTGTCCACCTTTCATTGGTTGGTTCGATTCCACCAAACGTTGGCATCTTCTGCTAACGTCAGTCACACATACACGACTAAATGGATAGCCGACACGTGGCATTCGTTCCCCTGGATTCCTTCCGTCGGTCTGTGTAAAAGCAATATTTTTAATGTGTCTAAGTTGTGTGAATATACATGATCACAAAAAATCGAAACCCCCTCCCTCTCCCCACGCAAAAAAAAAAAAAAAAAAAAAAAAAAAAAAAAAAAAAAAAAAAAAAAAATATATATATATATATATATATATATATATATATATATATATATTTGAAGCAATGGGTAATTGTGGCGAACTCGTCTCCACTGGGGTTCAAACTCCGACCACTTGGGCCGCATGCATCTCTCTTAAGAGAGTCCAAAAAGTTATGCATTGGAATGACCCTGAGAAAGCGTCTACCGACAATCAACACATTTTCATCCCGTTCGCATTTGACACATTTGATTTTCTAGCAGCAGACGCTGTGGAGCTTCTTAAGAGAGTCCAAAAAGTTATGCACAGTAATGTCATGTCTCCTAGGTCTATGGATGTAGTGTTTAAGATGATTGATTTTGCGATCCAAAAAAGGCTGGTGGCACAGTTTGTTGTCCGCTTGCCATCTATTTCGGTGTAATCTTTCTCTCTTAACTAATATAAATATTCATCATGGGTGTTATTTAACGCACACTAATTGATTTTTAAAATTATTTATTTAATAATATTAGTATTTAAAGTTATTAATTATTGTGACATTTTTCATGTGACATGTATTTATCGAATAAAACTATTCCGACAAAATATTTTAACAGTAACATTATTTTATTTTATAGTAAACATTTTCATCTTTTAATTTGGTCATTTTTATCGACAATGAAATTGTATGCATTGGAAATTGTTAAAAAAAAACTCAGAAAAAGAATGTTTGGCAATGAAAAGTTTTCTCACTTTTTGACCATTTATTTTATTGATTTATGTATTAGGAATTTAGGATTGACTATACAAGAGATGAAAGATTTTTACCCAGGCGTCAATCTATTATTTATGCTAGAGTATTTATTATTTTTCGTTGTTTAGATAATTAATACTTTGTTAAAACATATTGAGCAATTATTTGCCTAAGGTTCCATTTATGTAGGAATATTAGATTCCTATGTATAGCAGGAATCCTATATTTCCGAGTATCATATTTGAAATTTTTAGAATTAGTAGAAAGATTTTCATAGCAATTCCAATTTTCTAACATTTTTACAAGCAATTTTTAGGTGAGTTGGTTGATATTAAAATATATTTTTTTTCTAAAATTTAAGATCCTCAAGATAATTTATCTAACATATAAGTTCACTAGTCACCATCTCATTACTTCTCGTGAATCTAGACGTGAAAAAGAAGCTAGTTGCATCCTGAAAACAACAAATAATCTTCCATCATTTATTATTAGCCAACCTAAAACAATATTCTTTACTAGTCACGTCAAGTAAATAATAGTCGACATTGGCTTTTCAAAATAATATTGATAGGTACAATATAGTCTAATTCCAAACCAAAAAAAAAAAAAAAACTATATCGTAATATGAATGCCCTCTTTAAGGGGACGTTTGGTTCAAGTTTTTGTGGCTTGGAAATGGATTTTAAATTTCTTACCCATGTTTGGTATTTTAGGATTGGAATGAGGAGGGAATAGTAGGGGAGAAAGTTATTCCCATTGACTTGGGAAAGCTATTCCCAAGCCCCTCTTTGGAATATATTTGCTTTCCTAGAAATGATGTGTTGGCTATTTTGTTTGGACGGTTATACCCTCTTTTTATTTTCAAATTTTCAACTTCTATCACAAACATGTAAATCATCATGAAATTAATGAAAGGGTATTAAAGAAAAACTAAATAAATTAATATTTTTATCCCTTTGTAAACCAAACATGGAGATGAAATTTTTAAAATTTTTGAAGTACCTATTCCCAACCTAACCAAACATGGGTATGGAAATGTTCAATTCCTTTCCCATGGAAAAGAAATTGAAAACATATTCCTAGGAATACAAAAACTAGATCCAAACGAGCCCTAATAGTTAAAGACACCACCTTGAAGATTTTAAATAGGACTGTAAGGACCATATACAGATATTAAAAATTAACTTTCTTAACCAATAAAAAAAATAAACTTTTTAAAATAAGGATATAGTAAATGCATTTTTTTTAAAGTATGGAAGCCTAAAACTAATATATATATATATATATATATATATATATATATATATATATATATGGGCAAAATGGACCTGAGGTCGACCTCAGGTCCACCTCCCTGCGGTCGCGCGTGGAGGAGCGTTGGATTTAAATCCAACGGTTGGATAATGAAAAGGAATGAAAGAACTAGATGGGGTCGCACGAGAGAACTGCTCCAGAGACTAAACGAGAAAAAAGAAAGGAAAGAAGAAACGGAAAAGAAGGGAGGAAAGAAGCCACCGCCGGGGTCGCGCGAGAGGTTCTCTCCACCGCCGGAACTCTGAGAAATTAAGGTCCATTTCTTCTCTTCATCCTCCTAAAGGTGTGGATTTCACTTCTCACCTCTCTCTCTCGCCTCTTCGAAACCCTAGATCTCTCGAGCCCGAGAATTCGAAAACCTAGGTTCCGTGGCTTTGTCCACAACTTTGGAGACACGACGATAACAGTTTCAACATGTTTCAGATCCTAAAAAATTAGGGTTTGAGAATTTTAGGTTCCATGACATTTAACAATTTTAGGCCATTTACTAAATTTGATTTTTTAGGGTTTGATGAAAAGGAATTTGATATGCATTTACGTAATTTAATTTTTTAGGGTTTGATTTAATTTTTTAGGGTTTGAGTCAATTTTCTTTGAATGTTTGATGTTTCAGATCCTCCCAATGAATTGTTTTCATTGTTATTGTCAAATTTTCTTTGAATGTTTGATGTTTCAGATCCTGAGTCAATGTTTGATGCTTATCATAATTTTTGGATGATATTTTGTAGTTTGAAATGGGAAAAAATTATTACGTTGTGAAGAGTGGTAGGCAATGCGGCATTTATTTGACATGGGAAGAATGCAAAGCACAGGTTTATGGATATCGTAATGCGGTGTATCACGGCTTCAACACGTATGAAGAGGCTATGGAGTGTTGGAACGGGCAATCCAATCCAATTCGTCCAGATCGGGGGGGTCGAGACATGTTCGCAGGCGTTGGTCAACGTCAAAGATTGGGAGCATCGGTTCATGTAGGAGAGTCGTCAAATCATGGTGCGACGAGACATGATTTCAGAGAGGATATCAGTGAACGGGATATTGTAGGGCATACAAATGTAGAAAGGCGGCCTGAATTGTTGAACACATCTTTCGTTTATGGATGTGTAACAGGTATTGTGGTGACCATTGTTGTGGAGGGGATACTTTTTACTTTAGTTGTCTTGGCTTATTTTATCTCAATGTAATATCAATTTCAAACTTATCTCAATGTAACTCCATGTCTGCGACATGCATGCTATGCTTCCTTCTGTTATGAACCAAAATACTACCGAGTGCTCGCTCTGTTTGATTTGAAATCTCTGTGATAGACAAAATTTAAGTATTCCATAAGATAGATCAATGCTAAGTATTCCATAAGATCATGTGTTCAAATAAATAAATAAAAGAGTGAGTTACTCACCTAAAAATTAAATTACGTAAATGCATATCAAATTCCTTTTCATCAAACCCTAAAAAATCAAATTTAGTAAATGGCCTAAAATTGTTAAATGTCACGGAACCTAAAATTCTCAAACCCTAATTTTTTAGGATCTGAAACATGTTGAAACTGTTATCGTCGTGTCTCCAAAGTTGTGGACAAAGCCACGGAACCTAGGTTTTCGAATTCTCGGGCTCGAGAGATCTAGGGTTTCGAAGAGGCGAGAGAGAGAGGTGAGAAGTGAAATCCACACCTTTAGGAGGATGAAGAGAAGAAATGGACCTTAATTTCTCAGAGTTCCGGCGGTGGAGAGAACCTCTCGCGCGACCCCGGCGGTGGCTTCTTTCCTCCCTTCTTTTCCGTTTCTTCTTTCCTTTCTTTTTTCTCGTTTAGTCTCTGGAGCAGTTCTCTCGTGCGACCCCATCTAGTTCTTTCATTCCTTTTCATTATCCAACCGTTGGATTTAAATCCAACGCTCCTCCACGCGCGACCGCAGGGAGGTGGACCTGAGGTCGACCTCAGGTCCATTTTGCCCATATATATATATATATATATATATATATATATATATATATATATATATATATATATATTAGTTTTAGGCTTCCATACTTTAAAAAAAATGCATTTACTATATCCTTATTTTAAAAAGTTTATTTTTTTATTGGTTAAGAAAGTTAATTTTTAATATCTGTATATGGTCCTTACAGTCCTATTTAAAATCTTCAAGGTGGTGTCTTTAACTATTAGGGCTCGTTTGGATCTAGTTTTTGTATTCCTAGGAATATGTTTTCAATTTCTTTTCCATGGGAAAGGAATTGAACATTTCCATACCCATGTTTGGTTAGGTTGGGAATAGGTACTTCAAAAATTTTAAAAATTTCATCTCCATGTTTGGTTTACAAAGGGATAAAAATATTAATTTATTTAGTTTTTCTTTAATACCCTTTCATTAATTTCATGATGATTTACATGTTTGTGATAGAAGTTGAAAATTTGAAAATAAAAAGAGGGTATAACCGTCCAAACAAAATAGCCAACACATCATTTCTAGGAAAGCAAATATATTCCAAAGGGGGGCTTGGGAATAGCTTTCCCAAGTCAATGGGAATAACTTTCTCCCCTACTATTCCCTCCTCATTCCAATCCTAAAATACCAAACATGGGTAAGAAATTTAAAATCCATTTCCAAGCCACAAAAACTTGAACCAAACGTCCCCTTAAAGAGGGCATTCATATTACGATATAGTTTTTTTTTTTTTTTTGGTTTGGAATTAGACTATATTGTACCTATCAATATTATTTTGAAAAGCCAATGTCGACTATTATTTACTTGACGTGACTAGTAAAGAATATTGTTTTAGGTTGGCTAATAATAAATGATGGAAGATTATTTGTTGTTTTCAGGATGCAACTAGCTTCTTTTTCACGTCTAGATTCACGAGAAGTAATGAGATGGTGACTAGTGAACTTATATGTTAGATAAATTATCTTGAGGATCTTAAATTTTAGAAAAAAAATATATTTTAATATCAACCAACTCACCTAAAAATTGCTTGTAAAAATGTTAGAAAATTGGAATTGCTATGAAAATCTTTCTACTAATTCTAAAAATTTCAAATATGATACTCGGAAATATAGGATTCCTGCTATACATAGGAATCTAATATTCCTACATAAATGGAACCTTAGGCAAATAATTGCTCAATATGTTTTAACAAAGTATTAATTATCTAAACAACGAAAAATAATAAATACTCTAGCATAAATAATAGATTGACGCCTGGGTAAAAATCTTTCATCTCTTGTATAGTCAATCCTAAATTCCTAATACATAAATCAATAAAATAAATGGTCAAAAAGTGAGAAAACTTTTCATTGCCAAACATTCTTTTTCTGAGTTTTTTTTAACAATTTCCAATGCATACAATTTCATTGTCGATAAAAATGACCAAATTAAAAGATGAAAATGTTTACTATAAAATAAAATAATGTTACTGTTAAAATATTTTGTCGGAATAGTTTTATTCGATAAATACATGTCACATGAAAAATGTCACAATAATTAATAACTTTAAATACTAATATTATTAAATAAATAATTTTAAAAATCAATTAGTGTGCGTTAAATAACACCCATGATGAATATTTATATTAGTTAAGAGAGAAAGATTACACCGAAATAGATGGCAAGCGGACAACAAACTGTGCCACCAGCCTTTTTTGGATCGCAAAATCAATCATCTTAAACACTACATCCATAGACCTAGGAGACATGACATTACTGTGCATAACTTTTTGGACTCTCTTAAGAAGCTCCACAGCGTCTGCTGCTAGAAAATCAAATGTGTCAAATGCGAACGGGATGAAAATGTGTTGATTGTCGGTAGACGCTTTCTCGTGTTTGGACACTTTGGCTGATGTCGCTTTGAGAGCAGCTTGTCCCACAGTAAAGCCTCCGCTCCCCAAGTCCACTAGTGGAAAAACTCCTATTAGGTCCACACATGCATGTTTCTCCCATATCCACCCGTAAACCAGAACATCTGTCGGTCTGAGTGTCGATCTTTCCTCCTGCGGATCGGATAAGAAGTTCATAGGTGCCTCTTTTTTGCAGAAATCCCTGCACGTCTAAGTACATCAAAAAGAACATCCCTGACAAGATCATGCATGTATTTGAAACCTGGAAGCTCCTTACAATGAACTGCATGCTCTCCAAAGGTGTCCAAACACACCTTACGGCACACTGGACATGGCTCATCCATTGGAAACAGAAGAATCATGAGGCGGTACCTGAGGATAGTGCGGTACTCCACTGGTGACATGTGTTGGCTTAACCCGTCAATTTGGATAGTCAAGAGAAAATCCTGAGCATGTTGCTTATAGACATCCAAAAACCGCTTTCTGCCTAGCGGTCATATCGAACTTGACTTTCATGTCCTGAACAAGTTTACTAAAAAGGGCACTCGCCAAAGCAAGTTGGGCTGTAGGGGGGACGGTGTCCTTAGTAGTAATCCTACTAACGTCGAAAGCAGGAATCGTAACACGAAGGCAGTCTACGACAGTCTCGAAATCAGAGTCCATACCACGTATCCCACTGTCTCGCAAGATATGATCTTGTAGCACCCAAGATTGGGACTTGGAGGCCACAAAAGCATACAATGAAGCCTCTATTGCCGAGTACAGCCCAAGGCCACCGACCCGAATAGGTAAAGAAGCCAGGCGCCATTGAAAATCTCCAAAGAACTAGCCTCCGCAAACCACAATATCCTCAGTCGAACCTCGCAACCCTCGGTCGAAAAAAGATGCTACCTCCTTCATGTATCTGGGTTGGCATGTCCTTAGGCCAAAAAAAAGTTTGGCAATACCCATGCAAGAGCAGAGTAAGAGGTGCTCACTCTGAGGATCACTCAATTGTGGGAGAAGATGTATCAACTCAACAGCCTTGGTAGCTCTCTTCATTGCCAACCCCTCGATGAATCCACTACCTCTGCTAGCAGCCCCTCTAAGCAACTTCACCTAATGGTGACCTCGCAATATCCACAGGAAACAACCCCTCTCGAAGCTTCCTGCCGTCACACGAAGGCCAAAAGAGCTCAGTTTTGTGGATGTTCAATTCAAGACCTCTTCCGGGACCGGTCTCACGAATGATGTCAAGCACTTTGGCCACCTCCTCTAAATCTCCGATGACAGTCCCATCGACAAGATACCATGCATGGAGAAGAAACTTGCAGTTTTCTTTGATTTTATGTAGTGGATGCAACACAATAGCAAAAAGAAGCGGTCTTAGAGGATCGCCTTGTTGTATCCAGTTGCTGACAAGATATGTCAATCTCCAAGGTACAACCTCGCTGCTTGACTATACAAAAACTTCACCCACAAAGAAATAGATGGGCACCTCACCCCCACCTTCTAAAGTAGTGACGTCATGTCTACTAGATTAAAAGCATTTGAGAAATCTATTGTAAGCATGGCTAGAGATCCATCTTCATGTCGCTCACTCAACATCCTGTTGATACTATGCAAAATCGCCAACGCACCACCAGATACGCCTACCTCAAACTGAAAATCGTTAAGATAATTCGTCATTTCTTTATCCACTCATTTTATGGCGATCTTGGACACCAAACGCCTTAATATAGTCCCAACTGCGATAGGACGTATTCTATTATCGGGCTTTAGCAACGGCGTAAGGGGTGTCGAAGCTATGAACTCAGCCAAAGTTAATGGACACCTCCCTCCTAGCCATAAGTTAACCACCGGAGTGATTGCATGTAAAAGATCTGTGGCCACACCACACAGTGCATCCAAGATTTGTTGTGCCCTCAAGCCGTCTCTACGACACGAAGTCCCTTTGGAAAATGATTTAACACACCCGAGAACAGTGTCAGCCTCTACCACGATGGGAGCTTCAGAAAATATGGTGCTCGGTTTGAAAGGAGGTGGCTTGTACGAGTCTTTAGCCTCCAACGCCTTTATGGTATCTTCATTATAAGGAGCCACCCAGAGAGCACAACACCTTCACAGCCGCCGTGAAGTGTCCATCTGCAACCTTGCGAAGGCACTGTCTGATGTTTGTGTTTGTCTTATTTTCCTCCTTCTCGCTGTCATCTTTCTTGTGACCAAGAGCCCCATGTCCGGAGCTATCTAGCACACTGCCAACTAACTTGGAGATACCATCTGCTTCTCCCATAAAGATTTTGTAGACACACAATGATTCATCGAAGAAGTACCTTTATGAAGGAGTGTCGGAGAAAGATTTTTAGTTCTGTACAAAAAAAACTATTTTTTTTTAAAATTTTGAGTCGCACCCTTTTTTTAACCCAAATTCAAGGTGTACCACACCCAATTGCCATAATACAAGGTACCCCACCACTTTTAACGGAAATCGTCATTTACAAACGGTCAACTCATTTGACCAATTTTTTGATCGAAATATCCCTTCTTCTTCTTTTTCTTCTTCTTCCTAACGTGTCTTTCGCTGCCCACCTCTCCACTGTACGACCCTGGAAAGGTCCAACGGTCGTATTGAGTTAGAATATGGAAAGGTCCAACGGTCGGCTTAGAGTTGGTGCACGACGTGCTTCGAAAATGATACTCGATCCTTCATCCAGTGGCTTGGAAGAAGGAAAGTTGGTTGAGTAGACGAAGTTATGAACGTAGCCTAAGTCATAGGCGCCGCCCGCATGAATGTTTGATAAAGCATGTACGATCCATTGTCCAAGGCTTGGCATAGCCTTTGCCCGCCCTATTGGTTAAGCTGCATCGCACAACTTGTGGCATAAGTCTAGGCAACCAAAAAACTTGTTTGTTCAAGCCGGACACGTACACGGCACGTTCTACCAAGGCAAAGCTTGACGCAGCCTTTGATCGTCAAGTTGTTGCAAAGTTAAGTTAGACAAGTTATGTTAGGCTATCAGAGTAGTAGTGTAATGCCTGTAGTTCGTATTATGTATCTTGGAATACGTGTACGTATTTCATCTTGTATTACATATCTCTTGGCTTGGCTCGGTTTAGTTTGGGTTGGCTTGGTTCGGGTTGGGTTGCTTGGTTCATCATGAACCAAGGGAGAACCCCTACCTACCTCCTCCATCATCCTTTATTAACCCATTCCTTCATTCTCTCTCTTCATTATTCTTCTTTTTCTCCACATTTACTCTTCCACCTACCAGGAAGAGAGAGAGAGCTTAGGCAAGTGCAAACTTGCTACATGATGGATCTCATGTTTTATTGTTCCATTCTCTTCCTTACTAGATTCTAAGCCTCTTTAGAACTGGAAGTTTTCGGTTTTGATGGTTATATTTTTGTCACGCCCCAGAACCAGAATACTGGAGAGCGGAAGAATGACTCAGCCAGCTACGTATTACGGGTAGATGAATACCGCATAATACGATCAATGCTGTCTAACCAGACGAGGGGGTGCATACTACATAAAAGTCTTACTATGGTCATTTCACATCTATTGTCTCAATCATTCAAAACAAGAAACAGAAATAGAGAACATGTAAGATAAAGCAGTAAGGCGTCCCAAACGCTCAGTCAAAATGTTCTGGAGATCTGGCTTTACAAAATATAGCCAGATGGTATAGTAACATATACACAATTGTTATCAGCTGCAGTCTGACTTTAGTTACAATTATGCAAAAGTAAGTGCAAGACAATCCGACTAACATGTCGGAGCCAAACGGCAGGGTATTAAGTAAATAACAAAACGAGCGGTGAAGTAAGGAAACCCACTCGAGTCCTCATGCGATCATTCCTCTAGTATTGACCATCTTGGAGGTGGAAGTAAGCTGAGTCCTCGGGAACTGGCTCTAAATCTGGCCATGCAAAACCAGAGAGGTTAGACCTCCAATAGCAAGTACCACAAGGAAGCACGATATGAGGAATTAAAACCAGTAATAAGAGAATATAATAATAGATCTTTGTTTTCCACTAGGATTCACATAACATCACGACACTTCGAACCAACCTCCCAACCAAACAAGGACAGAAGTTGGCCCGTTACGCCCTGACATTCTGATCATCTTAGTTAGGCAACAGAGTAGATACAATACACAAACAAATCATCTTTGAACGGCCAATCAATTTCTACGGCTTGCTATTGTGAGTCCCAAGTTATCCTGGAATTATGCAATTAGGGATTCCTCAGTTCTTACTATGTGCAAGCAAGGCTAGTCTATCCAATCAATCAATTGCGCCAATCATGTAGTTAGACGAGTCCCAGCGGAACGCCCGCCGTTATAGCATGTACAATAATATAAGCAGATACCGTTCCCTGTCCGTGTGACAGATTTACCGTATCTGTGGAAACCAGCCGGCCCGTTGGGCACTTAATAGTCCCAAGGGGGCTGCCATGTAAGAACTTGGGAATCCATTCTCTCCATGCCATCATTATTTTATTTAACTTAATAGTCTCTACGTTGAGTGAAGTTCCATGCCGTGGATCATGGTCATTCAATGAGTACTTTCGTACGGGGTACGATATGCGCAACTCTACAACGATACCCGTGCGGCTATGTTATAGGTCTTACATAGCGTAATACAACAATCAAATCTAACCACGGAATAATCATGCCTTGACCATAAGGTACACATGCTATTTTCGTAAAATAGATAAATAACAATTTGAAGCCTGCATGTGCCTGTATGCCAATATTCGGGATCGGCTAATCGAGTACAATAGTTCATTACATGAACGTGTCTCATTCATTTCATTCAATAAGACGACTAGCCAGTCTCTTAGTTCCAACTAGGAACGCATGATCAATTAGTCAAGATACCCATTATTATCAATAGTATCAAGGCATGAAGGTCAATTAGTATTAAGCATGGTCCAGTCCATAACTAGTATAAAATAGTTGGTAACATATTCTTGAATCCAAGAAAAAGATTAACAAATTCATGTTGGGAGTTGAAAGAAATTCTAGCCACAATTCAGTTAATTAGGACATATAACGGTCAGAAACAACCAAATTATGCATATGCGGCCTATTCTGCGACATGCATGCAACTGCGACACCATATGCGCCTACTGCGACATGATATGCGCCTCATGTGGCTCAACTACGACATGATATGCGCCTACCTCGACATGCGCCTCATGTGGCTCAACTGCGACATGATATGCGCCTACCGCGACATGCGCCTCATGCAACATGCGCCTACTGCGACATGCGCCTTAATGCGGCTCATGCGCGACATGATATGCGGCTACCGCGACATGCGCCTCATGTGGCTCAACTGCGACATGATATGCGCCTACCGCGACATGCGCCTCATGTGGCTCAACTGCGACATGATATGCGCCTACCGCGACATGTGCCTCATGTGGCTCAACTGCGATATGATATGCGCCTACCGTGACATGCGCCTCATGCAACATGCGCCTACTGCGACATGCGCCTTCTGCGACATGATGTGCGTGCTGTAGATGAATATAGGAACGAACCAAAATACTTTTTGCCATAACTTCCACAAAATAAATCGAAATCTAACTTTTCAAAAGCCAAACTTTAGTAGAATCAAATTCTCTACAACATGGAACCACTTAATTTCGAAAACAACAATGTTTGATAGATCAAAATCCTAAATTTCATATGAAAACCAAAACTATGAAAACCAAAACTTAAAACTTAGATCCACACCCAACCATCCATGGAAAACAAAAACTTCAAGACCTAAACTTGTAGAGGAAGAGAAGATGAATCACTACCAAATTACAGTATTTTAACGACGGCCATTTAGCGACAGAAATTTTCCGTCGCTATTACCGTCGGATCACCGACGGATTTGTGACGGAATACCGACGGAAAGCAGTGGACAATTTTTTTTATTTTTTTATGTCCATATCCGTCGCTACGCCGTCGATAGGTCGTCGGCCAAGTAGCGACGGTTTTATATCCGTCGCTAGAACGTCGCATATTTTGGCGGAAAAAGCCTAAAATATTGGTGCGAGATTTACTGACGACTTAGCGACGGAATAATCCGTCGCTACTAAGCCTAAAATATTGGCACGAGATTTACTGACGACTTAGCGACGGAATAATCCGTCGCTACTCCGTCGCTAATTTCTGTACCCTAACTTAAATTGAACCGACGGGGGAGAAATTTTCATTCCTCCCCAAAACACTCTCTCTCTTCCCTCTCCCTCTCTCCGACGATCTCCCTCTCTCCGACCGGCGATCTCCCTCTCTCTCTCTAAGGTATGCTCTCTCTCCCCCCCCCTCTCTCTCTATCTCCCTCTCTCTCTCTCTCTTTTACGATTTGGGGGGTTGGGGGGCTGTCGTAGTGGTCGGAGAGGGTGTGGGGCAGGGGGGTTTCGGGTACGGGGTGGGGTGGTCGAGGCAAGGGTGGAGTGGGGTGGTCGGGGGCAGGGTGGTCGGGGAGGGGGTCGGGCAGGGGTGGGGGGGTGGTCTGGGCAGGGGGGGTTCGGGTAGGGGGTGGGGTGGTCGGGACAAGGGTGGGGTGGAAGAGGGGGCAGGGGGGGGTCGGGGAGGGGGTCGGGCAGGGGTGGGGGGGTGGTCTGGGCAGGGGGGTGGGAGAGGGGGTCGGGCAGGGGTTGGGGGAGGGTCGGGCAGGGGTTGGGGGGGGTCGGGGCAGGGGGGGCAGGGGGTGGGAGAGGGGGTCGGGCAGGGGTTGGGGGGGTCGGGCAGGGGTTGGGGGGTCGGGGCAGGGGGGGCAGGGGGGTGGGAGAGGGGTCGGGCAGGGGTTGGGGGGGTCGGGCAGGGGTTGGGGGGGTCGGGGCAGGGGGGGCGTAGGAGGGACTCTGGAGTCCCCGCGCAGGAGTCCTCCTCCTCCTCTCCCACAGACACACACACACACGGACACACACACACACACACGGACACATACACACACGGACACACACGGACACAGACACACGGATACACACACACACAGACATATATATATATAGGCATAATTTTAAGTAATTTATTAATAATATATATATATATATATATATATATATATATATATATATATATATATATATATATATATATATATATATATATATATATATATATATATACACAGACACACGTCGTGAAGTCTAGTATATATATTTGATTAGCTAAGGTAGAAGTTTAGCCTAATTAAGGTTAGTTTTGACAGAGTTGACTTGGACTCCTAATTTGACCTAGAACTAGCCTAGTTGACCTATTTGTATTTCGATTGATATCATATGAATAGTTTGCCTAAGATTTGATTGGGTTGGTTTTAATGTGTGGGTAAATTAGTTTACCTTATTTTAGAGTATGACTACGTAGCTAGTGTGTAGAGTAGTATATGGTTACTAGATCCTAGTGTAGAGTAGTATGTAGAGGAGTATGGCTACTAGTGATATATAGATATGTAGGTCCATGTGTATCTGTATCGGACTATCGCTATCGGTATCGAACTATCGCTATCGGTATCGGACTATCGCTATCGGTATCGAACTATCGGTATCGATCGAACTATCGGTATCGGACTATCGCTATCGGTATCGGACTATCGCTATCAGTATCGACCGTATATACTTAGTATCGGGCGTAGCGGATTAGTATCGATCAGTATATAGGTTTGGGTTAAGATCAAGGTTCAAAGTATCGGTATCGGAATAGTAGGCCGAATAGGAGGCCGAGATAGTCGAATGAGAAGAAGGGAAGAAGGGAGGAGCAGATGGGTCCAGAGCCATGGTGGAGGAGGAGAAGTAACATGAGAGCAGTTTTTGCCGTAACATCTCCTGGCTCTGCTGGCAACTGAAGTCCAGATGCTACAAAGGACGATCCTTCGCTGAAATCGACTACAACACCCATCAGTTCAAGTTCATTCCTATATGAGTAGATTCTAATGCCATAGAAGCCATCAGTTTGCTGACCTTCCTCTATGGCATTGGAATATACTCATATAGGAATGAACTTGAACTGATGGGTGTTGTAGTCGATTTCAGCGAAGGATCGTCCTTTGTAGCATCTGGACTTCAGTTGCCAGCAGAGCCAGGAGATGTTACGGCGAAAACTGCTCTCATGTTACTTCTCCTCCTCCACCATGGCTCTGGACCCATCTGCTCCTCCTTTCTTCCCTTCTTCTCATTCGACTATTTCGGCCTCCTATTCGGCCTACTATTCCGATATACGTTTGATACGGTCTACCTAACCTATATACTGATACTAATCTGATACTCTCTGATATTAAGTACATCCTGCTTACTAGCTAGCGGATCCACCAGTTACATGATTATATACTAATTATGTTAGATTGTGATACTAAGTAGCTTCGTCGTAGGCCTAGCGTGTTATCCACAAGTTTAGTTTTTCTTACGATATGAGTATCGGTATCGGGCTATTAATTCTTATGTTTAGTTTGTCTTACGATACAGATATTCACATCAAATCGAGCATGAATCGTTACTTTGTTGATCGTACATGGATGTACAAACGACAACACGAGAGCAGAATTGGTGTGAGTGACGATTTTCAGGCAGGTGTGGAAGTATTTCTTAAGTATGCCATGAGCAAAACTCAGTACATGGACGATAACAAAATCAAGTGTCCATGTGTTAATTGTCACAATAGACGTTTCGAAGAAGTGATGACTGTGAGAGATCATTTGACCCGTAAGGGTTTCGTACGTGATTACGGCCTGTGGTCATCGCAAGGTGAATTATATTCAGAAAGACAGGCTGCAGAAGCTGGTACTTATGCTTTTGATGATAATACTGCAACGGATGTCCTCGAAGACGACGGATGCTCTGTGGATTATGGAGACATGCAGAACCTTGCACGAGATATGGTGTATGCTGCGGCAGGGCCTAATTTTGATCCGGAGGATCCTAATCCCGAGGCAAAGGAGTTCTATGAATTATATATGCAACTAAAACATTTAAAGTTTACAGGTTTTATTAGCTGAACCAAGTACACTCACAAATGAGAGCATTCGTTATTTGTCATTGGGACCGAAGAAGCATGCAAAGACTTGGCCCGGCTATGTCGTTAATGGCTTCAAGTTTAAGACAACTCAACATCCTATAAATGCCGAATTTCTCAATGACGGCTTCAGTACGAAGGATTCTGGTGTTTGCATAAGAGGCACAATCTATGACGATGAGCCGGACTTTGACTATTATGGAGTGCTTCGGGATATTGTAGAATTACAATATAGTGCCCTATTTGATATGCATATTGTTATGTTCAAATGTGAGTGGTTCGATACGACACCAAATATCGGTTGGAGAATCGATAAACAATTTGGATTCGTCGATATAAATCATCGCAGGAGGTATAGAGGGTCCGACACATTTGCGATAGCAAGTCAGGCTGTTCAAGTCTACTATACAAGCTACCCAAGGCGTCGTAGAGATCGCTTTGACTGGTGGGCAGTATGCAAGATTAAATCTAGAAATACATTCAACGTTGGAGACCCAGCATACCAAGAGGACCAGATCGAAAAGCCCCAATACTTGGGACAACAGTCTTGTGACATGGATGTTGAATTAGAGGTTGATATACCTCTTGCTGATGAAAATAGAGGGGAGGAAGAGGTTGATATACAAGACTTAGATGTCAACCAGGGGAGAAAGAGGCGTCTTGTCCCAAGTATTGAGACTGAAGAAGAAGAAGAAGAAGAAGAAGAAGAAGAACTTTATGAGGATGAGGATGAGGATACAGATGAATTCGACGATGAGGATGATGATGATGATGAGGCCGAGGCCGAGGAAGAGGACGATGACGATGATTAAATATCGCTATATTTCAGTTGTATCTTGAAGCACCCAATATCTAGTCTCGAATCCTAAATTACCCTATTACATTTGGATTTACAATTACAAGTCTAGTGGAACACAAGATGCCCTTTCATCAAAAGTTACAAGAATTGTACTTTGTTGTATTGGTGCGTGATTTTATCAGATTTTGTGTATCTAGCTTTTATTCGTACTTCACTTCTGATTGTAATATTTATTTCAGTTTGGGATATTTGCGTATTATTGTATGAGTTTCTTTTTGCAGATGGCACTCCTAGGCCTACTCGTCTGGGCGGCACTCATCGCCCTGCTGCTGGTATGGATATGTTTAGTTTTATATTCATTTATAAATCTATGTTGTCGGTATTTTGTTTATGTGTTCTATTTACAGGGCATGGTTGCGAGCACCCGTACTGGTGGTGCTGGCCGTGGTCGTGGCGGTGGCGGCGGCGGCGGCGGTGGTGGTGGTAGCGGTCGTGGTCGCCAGCCGCATTCCTCGGATGTGACCTCCGATCCCGACTTGGAGAGCCCGGACACAGGCTCTTCCCGCCGTCATTCTTCCTCGGTGCCACCGACATCGTCGTCGAGGCCTGTGACTCCATCCGCTGGCGGATCCGTTCCGCCACCGGATGTACCAGCGGATGCAGCAGCAGATGCAGCAGGGGGCCCAGCAGTTACTGCAGGGTGGGCCTCGGAGTACCCCGGGATTCAGTTTCATCCTGTTACCGGGGAGTACATACGCGGACCCGCGGATCCCCCGACGCCACCAGAGAGGCTGGTGGGCGAGTTCCGACGAGAGCTATGGCCCGCTGGTGAATCGTAAGTAAATTTATTAAATTTGTTTCATTTATTCAAGTTAATAATCCAGTCGTTGCTTCTTTATAGGTTTTTCCCGTGGGATGCTGCCCGGATTCTAGGGCGCATTATCCGGGATAACTACCATGGCCCCTACCTCAATTTTTCTGAGGTGCCTCAGGACATGAAGTACGTCTGGCTCGACGAGATGAGGGTATAAATCCGTCGGTGAATTATTAATTATTCTTTAAATCATTAAATTTTTTATTACGTGATATTTGAATTTGTATGTCAGAGGACGTTCTGGTGGCCCCCCCATCGCGAGGAGGCGATCCGCAGGACCTACAAAGCCGCCGCCGGGAAGAAGATACGGGATGCGGTGTACGACCTTCGTACGGCGCATACGAGGAAGGACTGGATCTGGGCGGAGTACTATGAGAAGATGTTGGAGAAGATGGATACTCCGCAGTTCAAGCTGAAATCGGAGAAAGCTAAGGCTAATCGACAGGCCGCGGGTCTGCATACGGGGGGATCAAGGCCCCACGCATCGACGCGTGCAGATTTGGTGAGATAGCGCAAATTCAAATTTATTCTATTATTTAATTTCGTACTGTTAATATACGAAGTTAATTAAATTCTACGTATGCAGGCCCAACGGACGGTGAAGCAGGGGAAAGAGGCGGAGGCGGTCACCGCTCACGATGTATTCGTGCATACGCACAAGAGGCGGAAGGACGGAAGCTTCGTCGACGCGAGGGCCGAGGAGACTGATGTAAGTACTTACGTTTATGAGATTTATGTTAGAAATATAATTATTGTTAAGTTAATTAGATAAACTTAGGATTCAGACTATAACTTAGGGAAACATAGGATTTAGATTATAACTTAGGAAAACTTATAGTATAAACACATTCATTGGATAGGCTGCGTATCGTGAGGCACTTAGTCGGCTTGAGATCAAGCCCCCTTCCGAGAATGTCGACGAAACGACGCCCACCCAGACGCACTCTTCTATGGCCGCTCGCTACGACGACGTGTTCGTAGAATCCGTCGGCGGCGTTAGGAAAGGGCGCGTCTACGGCTTAGGTTCCATGGCGCCCTCGTTGCAGCCGTCCCCGAGATATCCACCGCCTCCGCCTCCCCCAGCGGCCCCGGTTGACGATGTGAGGGCGCAGCTTGCGACTCTGACCTCCACGGTGTCAGATTTGCGGGCGATAGTGTTGGGGAGCTATCCGTCTGCTCCCGGTCCGTCTGCTCCCGGTCCGTCTGCTGGTGCTCCCGGTTCATCTGGTGGTGCTCCCGGTCCGTCTACTGCTGCTGCCGGTGCTTCGGATCGACCTGGTCCTTCTTCCCCCGGACGGCTTTCGTTTAACCGCTCTGCGGACGCCCGCATCGTATCGGATTATACCATCTTGACGCTCCTTGACATGTTGTCGCCAGAGCAGCTACGTGCGCTTCCAGACTATGTCTTGTCCCAAGTGCCGGCACACACGGTGGAGGAGTACATACGCAAAGCGGATGCGGCGGCACGAGCACGAGACGATCCGACGGACGGGGTTTGATTTTGTTTATGTTGTTGGTTTTGTAGACATTTGGATACATTGTATGTTCGGATATTTTTTTTATGTTTGGATAATTTAATGTTGGATATTGGATATATTGTGTTGGTAATATTTTGTTGGATATTGGATACGTTGGATATTGGTGTCGGATATGGATATTTTGTATATGGATAGATGGTGTTGGATATTGGATACGTTGAATATTCGTGTTGGATATGGATATATGGTGTTGTATATGGATATTTTGCATGTTTGATATTGTGTTGGATGTGTTGTATAAACAGGAAAGAGTCTGTTTGCAGTATTTTTTTTTCAAAAATTAGAAGTTAGCGACGGACTGGCGACCAGTCAGCGACGGATAGTCCGTCGCTAACTGGAGAAACTGAGGTTAGCGACGGAGTGGCGACGTAAAAACCGTCGTACCTGGAGCATTTAAATAAAGCGACGGATTGGCGACGGACGATCCGTCGACCTGGTGCTGTTTGATGTCCATAAATTTTAGCTTTCGCGACGGATTGGCGACTAACTTACGGCGGACTGGCGACAAAGTCCCGACGGACTATCCGTCGCTAACTGTAAGAATTTAATGTATCGACGGATTGGCGACGTAATATCCGTCGCTACCTGGAGAATTTTATATTGAGCGACGGTTTAGCGACGGAATGTCCGTCGACCTGGTTCTGTTTGATGTCCATAAATTTTGCAGTTAGCGACGGATGTTTTGTCGCTAATACGACGCTAATCCATCGTACACCTCGGCGGATTAGCGACGGCATAACGACGACCTACCGTATGGGAAAATCTCTGATACGCTTTTATCGACAAATTTATGACGGATTAGCGACGGATATTGCGTATCAGAAAATCACTGATACGGTTTTGCCGACTCTTTAGTGACGGAGTTTTCCGTCGCTAATCCTATATCCTGATACATGTTTTGACGAAAGCTAGTCGGTAATCCGTCGATATATATATTTAAATGCGCCGACGGTATTCCGTCGCTAAGTCGTCGCTGAGCGACGGAGTAGCGACGGATATATTTTAGCGACGAGGTTATTCCCGACGGCTGTTTTACCAAAATATCCGTCGGTAATCCGTCGGTATTTATTTTTGGCGACGGACTACCGACGGATAAGGCCGTCGGTAAATACATGTATTTTGGTAGTGAATAACATAAACTAAAAATAATTGGGGATGCATGAAATCTCTCATGGTGTGCAAGATGTACTTGTCTCTCCAAATGGGTTAGGGTTTGGTGGAGGAGTAAATGTGAATGAATGAAGAGAGAGAGTGGAAGAAGAACTTTTATATCAAGGTCAAGTGGATCTCCACCATTCATTCTCTCCACCAAATCCAAGCCATCCATTCCTTTCCATGTTGAATCAAATCGAACCAAGTTGGTTTCCCATGAACCGAAATGAACCAAGAGCCAAAAAAAAAAACAGAAAATAAAATACAAAAATTTAATAAGCGCAAATTTGAAGAATTTAAATACAGAATAAATGTATGATAAATATTGAATAAGTACATTCAAGAAGTACACGTATAAAATGCTTTATTCTGGGAACGGGGAGTGACAATTTTTGTAGATCTAAGTTTTAAGTTCCTTCTCGTTTAGTTTTCTTGGTTTTGATCTCTAAAAACTTGGTATTTCCAAAAACTAGTGGTTCCATGTGGTAGAGAATTCAATTTCATGCAGTTTTGGCTTTTGTTTCGCTTGATTTCGACTTCGGATGAGGAAGTTATGGCCATGGCAAGTTTTCGAAACTTTCATGGCTGAACTTGCTGTTTGGGGACGATGAACCCCATGCGCCGGAAACCTCATGCGCCCGAGAGGCCATGCGCCGGGAAGTCCCGGCAACGCATCCCTTAACTCCGAGCATGTCATGCGCGTAGGTTCCCTACGCGCATGTATTGAAGACGCAACGTGAGTTTTCCATGCGCCGATTGCGCAGGAATCCCATGCGCCGATTGGTGCAGGAATCCCATGCGCCGATTGGTGCAGGAATCCCATGCGCCGATTGTGCAGGAATCCCATGTGTCGATTGGTGCAGGAATCCCATGCACGGATTGCGCAGGAATCCCATGCGCCGATTGCGCAGGAATCCCATGCGCCGATTGGTGCAGGAATCCCATGCGCCGATTGTGCAGGAATTCCATGTGTCGATTGTGCAGGAATTCACTGTTTTTGCCTGTTTAAGTTGTTTTGTAGCTAGAATCTTGAAAAAACTCAAAACATGAAAGTTGTAGATCTTTTTCTTGGCTTCAAGAATATGTCACTAGTTATTTTATGCAAGTTTTTCTTATTTATGATAAGGTAAGAATAGAACACGATAGTGGCCCACTGTGGCGCACTCTTGACAAGTAGATTGACATGATATATCTCGACATGCTGTTATGACAGTAGCCTGACATGACAAGTATGAAGGACCTGGACACCGTGGACGATTGTGTTTGTACAAATAAACCAGTACTGTCTTACATTATGTCTAGGATGGAGATCCCTGAGTACCACGGTCAGGGGTACCTACTGAAATTGACTAAGGTTAATTAACTAGAATGATTCAGTTGTCATGAAGAGATTCCCAGCTACAGGCAATCCCGTTATCTGGGCGCATTCAGTGGACTTGTAGCCTACCGACGAGTAGGGCACATTTTCAGTACACAGTCACGTGTTGCATTCTTCATAAACGTTCGACCTGGATAACCGGATGGTCTGCAGGGCTTGTAGGATAATCTTATTGCATCTTGCTAGTAACTAGGCCTGTGTTAACCCTAGTTAGTTAAAAGTATCAAGCCGTACTCTTGATTGGCCGTGATTGATTGGATGAAGTTTATTCCAGCTTAGTCTTATCCTGATCCTGTACAAGATTGTAACATGACATGATTTCTTGTATCGATAAATGATGGGATACCAAGTTCTGTTCAGATGAAGGGTTACAACCCCGGTCCTTGTTTGGTTTAAGGGTTGTAACTTGGCTATCTGAATAGTTTCATGGTTATCTTATCATATATCGTCCTGCTTATTGCGCTTGCCTTAACAATAACGATCGGGGGTTCAATTCTGTTCAGGCGAAGGGTTACAACTCCGGTCCTTATTTGGTTTAAGGGTTGTAACCTGGCTCCCGGAGCAGTTCTGTGTTCTCTCTTCGTTTATTGTCTTATTTGCAACCCCTGTCATGCTCGTCATGTTTTACCTTACTTCAATATCATGATTATTTATACTGGCCTTAACAATAAAGATCAGGGGTCCAGTTCTGTTCAGGCGAAGGGTTACAACCCCGGTCCTTGTTTGGTTTAAGGGTTGTAACCTGGCTTCCGGAGCAGTTCTGTGTCCTCTCTTGGTTTATTGACTTGTTACCTTATCAATAGTAATTGAGGCGGGTTTCTATTCAGGCGAAGGATTGCAACCCCGGTCCTTGTTTGGTTTAAGGGTTGCAGTCTGGCTACTTGAATGGTTTCTCCGTGCTCAATATATTATTGTTATCTTAGTTATCATCAGTATCTTTTGATTACCTTTACTATTATTTGTGATATGCTGGTTTTAGTTCCTAAGTGAAGCCTCCTTTGTGGCACTTGCTCTTTCTGGAGTCTGACCCAGCTGGTTTTGTATGGCCAGATATCGGAGCAGCACCAGAGGATCTACCGACCTTCCAGCCAGATGGTGACCACCAGACGTAACCCTGGCAACGAGTGGGTTTCTTTTTGTTCTCCCACTTTATTATAAAATTATTCTTTTGAGGCGTTTAACCGGCGAGCACGTGTTAGCTCGTATTGCATCCTTACTTACTGTCTGCCTACGGGCTGTAACATGATTGACAAACCCTAGGGTTGATCATGTATTGACTAAAACTCTTGCTAGTCCTAACATTTTGTACGACTAGCTTCATGATCATCCGAATATGTAATGTATGGGACGCCTTACTATTATATATTTGGTGCTCTGACATCTTGTAACTACAATTGCTTGCTTGTGATTGAGACAATAGGTTTGTTCATGACCATAGGAGACTGTTGGCTTGTAGTTAAACCCTCATGTATCTAGACAGCCGTGACCGTATAGCGAGGTGGGTTGCACTTCAACATACGTAGCTGGCTATGTACGCCCTCGCTCTCCAGTATTCTGGTTCTGGGGCGTTACATGGTTTAAGTGGTGGCCCATGCAGGTCTTGTAAATCAAGATGTGTGAGGGTTTACCGAATAGATGTCTCAATCAGTACTCGCCCTTGATCTTTACTCGTATCCTCTTGATCCCTAAAAATCTTGACCTGATCACATGATTGTATCGTTGATCTGTCCTGGTCCTTCCTTATTGTTTCCTATGTCGTCTTCTTCAGCGGCATTGTTCCTGGACCTGCCGATCAGCAAGGCGGAGCACCTCCCGCGGACCAGCAGCAACCTGGAGATCAAGCCCAGCATTCAGGAGTAGCCTCCAGAGTCGTGCCCACCGAAGGAGAACCACCAGTTCAGCCCGTCCAGCCAGCAGAGCATGATGATGGCACTTTGGTGGGTCTCGACGGCAGTGAAGATGCGATCGCTGCAGATGCATGGCTTCAGGACACAGAGGTGATTCTAGAAGCAGCCAGGACTCCAGAGAACGAGAAGGTGGCCGTAGTGCGCCTGCAGTTACTAGATCTTGTCCGCAGCTGGTGGGCAGCGCAGGCCGTTGGATTATTGGCACCCATTGCTTGGACAGTATTCAGAGAGAGATTCCAGACCAAGTATTTTGATGCTGTAGCTCGGTATGATCTACAGATTCACCAATCTGAAGCAGATGGACAGGACGGTCGACGGATATGCGGCCGAGTTCTCCAGGCTTAGTCGGTTTGCTCCTATCTTGGTGGCGACCGAGTTCGATAGAGCCCAGCGGTTCCAGCAGGGGATTTATCTGGAGATTCTATTGGCAGTGGAGCAGTTTGAGCATCAGACTTTTGATGCAGTACTGAGGGCAGCCCGGAGGCATGAATATACCTCCCAGAGGATCGTGGATAGGACCGGAGGTCGGAAGCGATCTCACGGCCAGATGAATCAGTCATCAGCACCAGCTCCGGCAGCCAGGGCTTTGACCATTGGAGCTCCGAGGCGGGCGGCCTCAGTGACGTCGGTTCAGCATTCCACCCCGACGCACCCTCAGCAGCAGAAGCAGAAGTAGCCTTCCGCAGTGGGATGTTCACACTGCGGGAAGCCAGGACATGTGGTATCAGAGTGTCGTAGAGCACAGGGTTTGTGCTTGGTTTGTGGTGCCCCGGACCACAGGGTTGGGAACTGCCCGAACAGGGGGAGTTCGTCGGCCTTCTCTAGTCCTTCAGTTAGAGGACCAGCACCAGTCCAGCAGCAGCAGCAGCTGCAGTACCCGTTTTCGAGGCCATTACCGACGCAGGTCCAGGCATTCCAGCAGCAGAGACCGCAACAGTATGCCCAAGTCCAAGCCCTGATCCAGAGCAGGCAGAGGAATTTTCAGCAGAGGGGACCCGCACCTAGAGGACATGGTCAAGTGCTGGCTTTGACCATGGGAGAAGAAGGAATTGCACCAGGTGAGGTAGTGGCAGGTACTATTCTCGTTAACACCTTTCCAGCTTCAGTATTATTTGATTTCGGTGCCTCGCATTCATTTATGTCAGCACGATTTACGACACGGGTAGGACTGGAGCCCGAGTCATTATCAGTGAGGCTCAATATACTTACTGGTAGTGGACTTGTGGGAGTAGATAGAGTATTTTCCTCGTGTCGGATCGTAGTTAGCGGTAGAGAATTCCCCGCTAGATTGATAGAGTTCCCGATGGCCGATTATGATGTGGTCTTAGGGATGGATTGGTTGAGGGACCAGTATGCTAGGATAGACTGCCATATCGGCCGGGTTATTTTTAGCATTCCAGGCGAGCCGGAATTTTCCTTCTTCCGAGGTGAAGTTGAACCTTCTCTTCCAGTGTTACGGATGGCAGTAGCAGTAGTGCAGTTACCTCGGATAGTCGAAGAGTTTCCAGACGTTTTCCCAGAAGAGCTTACAGGGATGCCGCCAGAGCGGGAGATCGAGTTTACTATCGACTTGATTCCCGGAACAGCCCCAGTATCAGAGAGAGTCTACAGGATGGCACCATCAGAGCTGGAGATATTGTACAAGATGATTGAAGAACTCAGAACCAAGGAGTTCATTCGTGCTAGTGGATCACCTTGGAGAGCCCCGATGCTTCTTGTGAAAAAGAAGGATGGTACGTCCAGATTGTGTGTTGATTATCGTACCTTGAACTCAGTGACAATCAAGAACAAATATCCTTTTCCGAGGATAGATGACTTGTTTGATCAACTCCAGGGGGCAGCAGTATTCTCGAAGATCGACTTGTGGTCAGGATATCATCAGATCAGAGTTAGAGAGCAGGACATCCCGAAGACAGCTTTCAGATCTAGGTATGGACATTAGGAGTTCCTTGTTATGCCATTTGGAGCAACCAATACGCCGACTGTATTCATGGACCTCATAAATCGCATCTTTATGCCCTATTTGGATCAGTTCGTGATTGTGTTCCTAGATGACATCCTGGTCTACAGCAAGAGTGAAGCGGAGCATGAGCAGCACCTCAGAGTTGTTCTTTAGATTCTCAGAGAGCACAAGTTGTATGCCAAGTTTAGTAAATACGAGTTCTGGCTCGATCGTATTTCATACTTGGGTCATATCATCACCCGAGGAGGAGTTGAAGTGGATCCCCAGAAGATCGTGGCCATTGAAACATGGCCAGTGCCTAGCACAGTTGCAGAAGTTCGCAGTTTCCTTGGATTGGCCGGTTACTACCGGCGATTTGTTTCAGACTTTGCTCGAATTTCAACGCCATTGACCCAGTTGACCCGCAAGGATGTGCAGTTTGCTTGGACAGCAGAATGTTAGGATTCTTTTGAGAGGTTGAAGCGAGGCTTGATGACAGCTCCTATTCTCACGCTTCCAGATGGAACCGGAGGATTCTCAGTGTATTGCGATGCTTCAGGCAGAGGTCTAGGATGTGTTCTGATACAGCATGGGAAGGTAATAGCTTATGCGTCACGACAACTTCGTGATCATGTAAGAAATTACCCAACTCATGACTTGGAGCTGGCAGCAGTAGTATTTGCGCTTAAGTTGTGGAGGCACTACCTATATGGAGATAGGGTGGAGATTTTCACCGACCACAAGAGCCTGAAGTATGTTTTCACCCAGAAGGATCTCAACATGCGTCAGAGAAGGTGGTTAGAGCTACTTGTGGATTATGATGTTAACTTGCAGTATCATCCTGGGAAGGCCAACGTTGTTGCAGATGCATTGAGCAGGAGAGCCGGAGTTTATTTCCTAACAGCACAACCAGAGCTGTTAGCAGACCTTCAGAAGATGGGTATAGAAGTTGTCCTCCCTTCCAGTGTGGCATTGATGGCCAGCATGCAAGTTCAGTCCACTATAGTCGAGAGGATCCGGATGGCGCAGTCAGCAGATTCCAAGCTTCAGCGACTCAGAGCAGAGTGTGAGGCAGGACGAAGACCAGAGTTATGTATCCATGAAGACGGTACACTTCGATATGGAAAGCGTCTTTGTGTACCCAGTAGAGATGTCCGACAGGAGATCATGACGGAGGCTCACAGTTCACAGTATTCCATTCATCCCGGCGGTACGAAGATGTACCGTGATATTCGTCAGCACTTTTGGTGGAATGGCATGAAGAGGAAGATAGCCCGGTTTATCTCTCGATATTTGGTTTGCCAACAAGTTAAGACTGAACATCAGAGGCCAGCTGGACTACTTCAGCCCTTGCCAATTCCAGAATGGAAGTGGGAGCATATAACCATGGATTTTGTGACTGGATTGCCTAGATCCCCGGCTGGCAGAGACGCTATTTGGGTTGTCATAGACAGGCTCACGAAGGTGGCTCACTTTCTCCCGTTCAGAGTTGGTCAGTCGACGGCTCAGCTAGCGGAGATGTATCTCCGACAGATTGTCAGATTGTACGGTGTACCAGTCAGTATCACCTCGACAGAGATTCCAGATTTACGTCGCACTTTTGGCATAGCCTGCAAGAGAGTTTGGGGACTCGCCTCCAGTTCAGCTCAGCTTATCACCCGCAGACAGATGGCCAGTTAGAACGTACGATCCAGACTCTCGAAGACATGTTGAGATCTTGTACACTCGACTTCGATGGATCGTGGGAAGATCACCTGCACCTGGTGGAGTTCTCGTACAGCAACAGTTTCCAGGCCAGTATCCAGATGGCACCGTTCGAGGCACTGTATGATAGGAAGTGCAGATCCCCGCTAGCCTGGGACGATGTTGGAGAGAGACAGATGCTTGGTCCGGAAATGATTGCTCAGACCGTTGAAGTGGTCAGAAGAGTCAGAGACCATCTTCGAGTTGCCCAAGATCGTCAGCGTCATTGGGCTGATTCCCATCGGCGACCCCTTGAATTCTCAGTCGGCGACCCCTTGAATTCTCAGTCGGCGACCATGTATTCCTGAGGATTTTGCCTAACCGTGACGTCATTCGTTTTGGCGTACGGGGAAAGCTTAGTCCTAGGTATATAGGGCCGTTCGATATTCTGGAGCGAGTAGGTGATGTGTCCTATCGTCTCGCTCTTCCGTCGTCGCTAAGAGAGGTGCATGACGTGTTCCATGTATCTCAACTACGATGATATATCCCAAACCCGAGCCATATCCTGGATCATTCGGAATTGGTTGTTGGTACCAACCTTTCGTATGAGGAGAGGCCCGTATCTATATTGGACCGGAGAGAGAAGATACTCAAGAACAAGACTATTAGTTTAGTCCGAGTTGCTTGGGGTCATCACTCTTTGGGTGAGTCAACGTGGGAGCGTGAGGATGATATCCGATCGCGATATCCCGAGCTGTTTGACTCGTAAGGTATAATGTCTTCCTTATGCCTTATGCTTTCAATTCCTTGCTTGAATAAATGACTGCATGGTAGACTGCTTGTTATAGATTACGATTATTATAGCTTGACCTTGCAATTCTAGCCTCTTGATTAAATTTCGAGGACGGAATTCTTTTAAGAAGGGTAGAGTTGTAATGCCTGTAGTTCGTATTATGTATCTTGGAATACGTGTACGTATTTCATCTTGTATTACATATCTCTTGGCTTGGCTCGGTTTAGTTTGGGTTGGCTTGGTTCGGGTTGGGTTGCTTGGTTCATCATGAACCAAGGGAGAACACCTACCTACCACCCCCATCATCTTTTATTAACCCATTCCTTCATTCTCTCTCTTCATTATTCTTCTTCTTCTCCACATTTACTCTTCCACCTACCAGGAAGAGAGAGAGAGAGCTTAGGCAAGTGCAAACTTGTTTCATGATGGATCTCATGTTTTATTGTTCCATTCTTTTCCTTACTAGATTCTAAGCCTCTTTAGAACTGGAAGTTTTCGGTTTTGATGGTTATATTTTTGTAGATCTAAGTTTTAAGTTCCTTCTCGTTTAGTTTTCTTGGTTTTGATCTCTAAAAACTTGGTATTTCCAAAAACTAGTGGTTCCATGTGGTAGAGAATTCAATTTCATGTAGTTTTGGCTTTTGTTTCGCTTGATTTCGACTTCGGATGAGGAAGTTATGGCTATGGCAAGTTTTCAGAACTTTCATGGCTGAACTTGATGTTTGGGGACGATGAACCCCATGCGCCGGGAACCTCATGCGCCCGGGAGGCCATGCGCCGGGAGGCCATGCGCCATAAAGTCCCGGCAACGCATCCTTTAACTCCGAGCGTGTCATGCGTGTAGGTTCCCTACGCGCATGTATTGAAGACGCAACGTGAGTTTTCCATGCGCCGATTGCGCAGGAATCCCATGCGCCGATTGGTGCAGGAATCCCATGCGCCGATTGTGCAGGAATCCCATGCGCCGATTGGTGCAGGAATCCCATGCGCCGATTGCGCAGGAATCCCATGCGCCGATTGTGCAGGAATTCCATGCGCCGATTGTGCATGAATTCACTGTTTTTGCCTGTTTAAGTTGTTTTGTAGCTAGAATCTTGAAAAAACTCAAAACATGAAAGTTGTAGATCTTTTCCTTGGCTTCAAGAATATGTCACTAGTTATTTTATGCAAGTTTTTCTTATTTATGATAAGGTAAGAATAGAACACGATAGTGGCCCCGCTGTGGCGCACTCTTGACAAGTAGATTGACATGATATATCTCGACATGCTGTTATGACAGTAGCCTGACATGACAAGTATGAAGGACCTGGACACCGTGGACGATTGTGTTTGTACAAATAAACCAGTACTGTCTTGCATCATGTCTAGGATGGGGATCCCTGAGTACCACGGTCAGGGGTACCTACTGAAATTGACTAAGGTTAATTAACTAGAATAATTCAGTAGTCATGAAGAGATTCCCAGCTACAGGCAATCCCGTTATCTGGGCGCATTCAGTGGACTTGTAGCCTACCGACGAGTAGGGCACATTTCCAGCACATAGTCACGTGTTGCATTCTTCATAAATGTTCGACCTGGATAACCGGATGGTTTGCAGGGCTTGTGGCTGTTGGGATAATCTCATTACATCTTGCTAGTAACTAGGCCTGTGTTAACCCTAGTTAGTTAAAAGTATCAAGCCGTACTCTTGATTGGCCGTGATTGATTGGATGAAGTTTATTCCAGCTTAGTCTTATCCTGATCCTGTACAAGATTGTAACATGACATGATTTCTTGTATCGATAAATGATGGGATACCAAGTTCTGTTCAGATGAAGGGTTACAACCCCGATCCTTGTTTGGTTTAAGGGTTGTAACTTGGCTATCTGAATAGTTCCATGGTTATCTTATCATATATCGTCCTGCTTATTGCGCTTGCCTTAACAATAACGATCGGGGGTCCAGTTCTGTTCAGGCGAAGGGTTGCAACCCCGGTCCTTGTTTGGTTTAAGGGTTGTAACCTGGCTCCCGGAGCAGTTCTGTGTCCTCTCTTCGTTTATTGTCTTATTTGTAACCCCTGTCATGCTCGTCATATTTTACCTTACTTCAATATCATGATTATTTATACTGGCCTTAACAATAAAGATCAGGGGTCCAGTTCTGTTCAGGCGAAGGGTTACACCCCGATCCTTGTTTGGTTTAAGGGTTGTAACCTGGCTCCCGGAGCAGTTTTGTGTCCTCTCTTTGTTTATTGACTTGTTACCTTATCAATAGTAATTGAGGCGGGTTTCTATTCAGGCGAAGGATTGCAACCCCGGTCCTTGTTTGGTTTAAGGATTGCAGTCTGGCTACTTGAATGGTTTCTCCGTGCTCAATATATTATTGTTATCTTAGTTATCATCAGTATCTTTTGATTACCTTTACTATTATTTGTGATATGCTGGTTTTAGTTCCTAAGTGAAGCCTCCTTTGTGGCACTTGCTCTTTCTGGGGTCTGACCCAGCTGGTTTTGTATGGCCAGATATCGGAGCAACACCAGAGGATCGGCCGACCTTCCAGCCAGATAGTGACCACCAGGCGTAACCCTGGCAACGAGTGGGTTTCTTTTTGTTCTTCCACTTTATTGTAAAATTATTCTTTTGAGGCGTTTAGCCGGCGAGCACGTGTTAGCTCGTATTGCATCATTACTTACTGTCTGCATACGGGCTGTAACATGATTGACAAACCCTAGGGTTGATCATGTATTGACTAAAACTCTTGCTAGTCCTAATATTTTGTACGACTAGCTTCATGATCATCCGAATATGTAATGTATGGGACGCCTTACTATTATATATTTGGTGCTCTGACATCTTGTAACTACTATTGCTTGCTTGTGATTGAGACAATAGGTTTGTTCATGACCATAGGAGACTGTTGGCTTGTAGTTAAACCCTCATGTATCTCGACAGCCGTGACCGTATAGCGAGGTGGGTTGCACTTCAACATACGTAGCTGGCTATGTACGCCCCCGCTCTCCAGTATTCTGGTTCTGGGGCATTACAAGTAGCAAGCACGGTCCTATGAGTTCTACGGCGGGACATAACCACATAGTCTTACGGTCTCAAGGCCCGTCATATAGAGTATGACTTGGGAGGTGGTGTCATATTGAGTTCAAGTTAGTTTAAGACACGATGTCACGGACTTAGTGTTTTAAGGCACGGGCCACGGTTGATTCATTGAGTTTGGAAAGTGCTTCAAATAGTTGTTCTTGAGTTGAGTGAAATGATAGGGCAAGGAAGAAGGATGCTCGCGACCGGATCGTCGAGGCAAGGTCTCAGATGTGAGAAGTATTAAACTTGGCCCTGAAAGAGATGGTAACACTAGAAGTAGATTGATTGTGTGAGACGTCAGTTTGAGTCGAGTCTTGCATAGTCATTGGACAACTTGTACAAGGTAAAATAAACAGTTTCTCGAACGATGACCCAGGCGGCCCATGGGAATCGTTTTGATGGTAGACATTCGTAGCTGTGCTGGATGACCGCACGGGTTTGGCAGAGACTTACAGCAGAGCTAGCTACTCGCACTGGCAAGGGACGTCCGTCTAATCAAAATCTACAAAGGGAGTCTATTATAGCGTTGGGCGCTAGTGACTAGTTCATATAGATGAGTCTGCATGGGCGGTGATCTGCGTGTATGCCTTTGGATTGAGTCGAGTATGGTGTTCACTATATCAATGAGTTGAGTCGAATGCGTGCACGATCGAAAGACAATGTTTGGGCCTAAGATTTGGCTGCAACAAAGACACCGTGTTTCGGTACGAGATGTGGCATCGAGTCTTAAGTTGTCGGCATATAAGTTGCATAATTTGGATTTGAATCATCTTGAATTTAAGTCAGGAAATGCCGTAAGGCAAAGTCGGTCGAGTGACACTTAGCCCACAAGTCTTGATTGGGGTCAGTTGGTGATCAAAGTAGCAAGGGCCGTGAGGCGGCGATATGGTTAAGTCACACTGAGTTGCGAGGCACGACACGATGGATTTGTAGCACGGTCACATGGAAATGGAGTCTCACCGAGTAGTTGCATCTCTGATGTTGGGTCATAAGGCAAACACGACTCGATAGGTTAACGTTGTTGTTGCAAGCACGGGATGGTCTAGAGACACAAAATAGGCCAAGACGTCGGTCCTAAAATAATCCTAAGGCAAGAAGAGAAATACAATCAAAAGGGTTATGTTGCACAAAGTAAATGAGCGTGTCAATTTTGTATGGGTGGGCGAGGAGCTCATTCCACCAGTACAGTTGAGTACTGACACCCACATAGTTTTCATGTGCAGGCACAGGTAGAAGCTCGTGGCGCAGAGCTCGCTTGGATGCGTCGAGGCGCGGAGTTCCTTGGCGATTCGAAGCGTGCGGCCGCATGGAGTCAAGACTTATACGAGACATAATGTATGGACGTCGCCTATCCGAAGCATCCGCTGGCTCAAGACTTGTATTGAGAGAAGAGAGAGAGCCGAGTGACTTGTAATTGAGAAGAATGAGTTTGAGTGATTGTAATCTTGGCCTTGCGCCCCATTGTAACCTTTGTTTCAATATCAATAAAAGAGCTTCTTTTGAATAACTTGTGTTTTTGTTCTAACTTTTCGCTGCTATGATTCAATGTCTCTGCTCGGGACTTCTGTGCAACGACCCCGTCGCAACCGCTAAAATCGGCCGTTATGGAACCCGCCTTGCACGAGCGCAATCTAGGCTCGTGCGGCATCACGTCTTAGCGAGGACGATCGCTCCTACAGGAGCGGGGCGTGACACCACCATCACCATCACCACCACCACTACCTTCACCAACACCAACCCCACCATCACCGCCTCCTCCCCCGCGCCCGCTCCCCCACGGCGCCGCCCACCCCCTTCCCCGTAGCCCCCGCCCACCCGTTCTCCTCCTGCCCCCTCCGCTCCCGCGCTCCCCCACTCTCCCCAATGCTCCCCCGTCCTCCCCCACGTCGGCAGCGCCCCCTGCCCTCAGCCACCATCCCCACGCCCCGCTGCCTACCCTCCGTCGGCTGCTCCTCCCGCCGCTCTCCCCTCCCACACCGGAGAAAGAGGAGGGAGGGGGGTGTCACGCCCCGATCCCAGAGGATCAAAAACTAGCCATTGGGCGTGATGTCGTACAAGTCTAGATTGCACTTGTACAAGGCAAAACCATTACAGTTCCTGGTAATTCTCAGAAAACATCGATAAGGCAGCGGAATTAAGCTGATAAATTGAAGTCACACAATTTATGAAGAAATGTATCTCTTTATTGATAATCAAAATGAATTACAAGACTTGCAGCGGAATACAAAGTTTGCAACTAATTACAAGGCTCTTAAATAGCCAAGTGAATGTATACACTTGCCCTTTAGGCTACAACTGAATATACCGACTTCTTTACAATGACTTGCCAATTTGGCTACAATCTCACTGGTACATCTGAGTTCCACTGTTCCATATATTATGTCCCGTATAGCAGAAGACATCGTCTTGAAAGAAGAGCTTCTACACACCCATCCGATTCATCGATGCCAAGCACTGATTCACAGGATTTCCCCAAGCAAACACCTGTAATGTTGCCCACAACGTGGGTCAGTACATCATCAATGTACTGGCGAGCGGTGCTGGCCCAACTCACCTAAGAAGACAACACTAAGTAATCATGTTACAGAACATTATTAACAGTGGTCTTTCTTGTTGCCTTAGGGTCAATTTCATGTTATAGCCGACAAGAAGTAAAGCATGCAAATCTCATAGCCAACATAATTTAAAGCATACTGTTATCACCCTTTGGTGATTCTTACCCACGGTCGTGTAGCCATCCCTGTACATTTATAATACTTACCCTGCCTGCACAAGACATTGTTAGAGACAATATCATGATTCAATATAAATATCACCGTTCAGGTGATTCTTACCAACAGCTGACATCCTTTCCTGTATTTGAGTAATAACTTACTCTGCCTGCATAAGACATCATTAGCACCTGACCTATCTATATGAAGGTCACTGGCGACACGCCATCTTGGATCATCTTCTGGTGAACGGCTAACTCCAAATGGGGTGCGAATCCATGGGAGGTTTCCGAAACACCGTGCTACTACTTCAGCACCATAGGATTTCAGCATCCTTTCAGTGGACGGTAGCAAGCCCCCACTGCAAGTCCTGTAATCCCGATGTCAGTACATCGACACCATCCTTGTTTCCCCTAGGACGAACCGGGTTCCATGGCCCAGGAATACCGTTCGAGGAACGAAACCTTGTCGAGCATGACCATGCAACTATATGCAACTTATCTAAGAAGAAAACATATAATGCATGATAAGGAAAACTAAGCAAAACCATCATTCTCATCCATCTTGCTATCTAGCCATCTTGCCTTGAGCCAATGCTCACATTATCATCTGCCCATCCAGGGTCTTAGTGGGATCAACATTCTACATCGGCGACATGATACTAGAATGTTGTTACCCAATCCTTTTGTCATATCTTTCCAACCAACTCAATGTACTTACCGCCCAATCTTGGGACTTAGCATCTGTTTAGCATACATTCATTCGAATGCAAATTAAGCATACTCACTGCCAAGTTCTTGGGTCTTAACATCTGTTTTGCCATCTATTCATTGAGCCAAAGCTCGATATACTCACTGTCCAAGTATTTGGGACTTTGCCTTCACCTGTCATGTAATTCATCGCAACAGCGTACAAGCATACAATTCATTTAGCCACAACAGTTTACGTTCATGTGATTATTATCTTTCATTATCTTTCCAAATTCCATGCAAGGTGTTATTGAGCAACACAATAAGAAACATAGCACACTATCCTTTATTTTAAGCGTGAAGCTAAAGGATCTTTGAAGGGTTCAACACTACTCACATTCATAGGACGATTCCCGCCACGATCGCATAGCCTTCCAAGCGATCCTTCGCATAATCCCAAGTCCAATAAGGCTTCATCGAACCAACCATCCATCATAAGGCATCTTGCGGGTCGGGACACTACAGGGGGGAAGGAGAGAGAAGGGAGGGGGGCTCCGGCCTCCACCAGGGGGGGCAGTGGAAAGGTGGCAGCAAAGGAGGGGACTAGGAGAAGAATGCGAGGGCATCTCGGTCAAATTTTTTGGGTCAAATGAGTTGACCGTTTGTAAATGGCGATTTCCGCCAAAAATTGGGGGTACCTTACATTATGAAAATTGGGTGGGGTGCTTCTTGAATTTGGATTACAAAAAGTGGGGTGTGACTCAATTTTTTTTTACTTTTTTTCACGTTTAGAACTTCAACCTCAACCTCATTCTCATTAACCATTCAGTCCTCGGTCGGTCTTACCCAAAACAGATTAGGCAATTGCCAAGAGTCCAAACTTTTAAAGAGCAAAAATAATAAAAAATAATCCATATATTTATGTCGACATGGCACCAACCAACCTTCGTTCTGATATTACTTGTCACGGACTTAGTATTTTGCCTACACTTCGTTCGGTGCGGCACACAAGCTTCGTACTCGAATACCCATGTCAGAATTTTTCAAACGTTTAGCTAGATCGCTAAGGTGATAATGAGAACTTATTGTGAGACGTGGAACGGTACTCTAAGTCGTTGCACATCAACGATGACGTCGAGAATGTGGGCATTGCTTTACTCTGTCTCATCGACGATGATGGTGTTGAAGGTGCATGGAAGCCGAAAAAGATTTGTGCTTGATAGAATTTTGGAAGGATCTCAAAAAAGAGATTAAACATAATATATATATATATATATATATATATATATATATATATATATATATATATATATATATATATATATATATATATATATATTTGGTAGTGGTGAGGCATGCGACCAAAAAGTGGTCCGGATATCGATTCCAGGTAGGAGAGTTCGACACAATTACCATACATGCCGGTCTAGAGTTTATTATTATTTTTTTTGCCGAACAAAAATAAAAAATGTATAAGGGCTATCATTTTGATTTTTGTATTTTTTAAATTTTGTTTGCGATGTCCGACATAACGTACGAGACTTTGTGCATACTTCGTAACGCGTTGCATGCCATTTTGGTCTACTGCCTGCAATTTTCACACAGACACACACACCCGCCTCCTCCACGGTTCGATTTCTAGACCGTCCGTCTAGCCAAGGAGTCCTCATCGACCACAAGAGCCAGTTGAGTTTGTTCTTTTAATTTTTGTTTGAAAAAAAAACCCTCTAGACCGGCTGTTCAGCCCATAGATTCGAATCCAAAACCGGAAGAGACCATTCTAAAACAGGGGAGGTCTCACAATAATCCATACAAAAGAATGATTAAATTGCAGTAAACAAAAGATTAAACTAAATATCAGCTGGATTGATGTAAATCAGCAGCCGGCGAGTGCAGTGGTTTGACAAAGAAGCAGATGGTATTAGTTAAGTTCTTCATTTTTTTTTTCTTTGGGAAAAGAAGAAGAAAGTTCTTCATTTTTTCTAAGTTCAACTTAACTGCCCGATATTTCTGATCCTTCTGATGGTCGGAATATTTTATTCCACGCTGACTGTAGAATATTTAAAAAATGCGTGTCGGAATTTTTATTCCATGATAGAATTCCCCCCTACAAAATACTCTATCTTTTAACCAATTAAAAAATAAAATTTTACTAAATATTCTAACGATCATGTTAATCCAGTTTCTAAAAAACAAAAAGATCAACACGTTAAAAATAAAAATAAAAATTTCACATTAGTAAAATATACACAGATTAAATTTTTTAGGATCTTCCAATTTTTTGGATTTGTACAATAGCAATCGCATACTTCAAATTCAAATTTAGTTTATACCTCGTTTGAAATTGTTATTATTTTTCAGAATATAATAATAATAATAATAATAATATTTTTTTTCTAATACCAGCATCTTAAGTACTTTAAAAAATTATGCTTAAATTGAATGAACTTTCTTATATTATTTTTAATAAACTGCTGTTTGAATAATTATTTGTGACACTCTATAAAACATAAGCAAAAGTATTAGATTTTTTTTTAATTTTCATCTCACAAAAAATTAATAAATAAAATTAAGCAGTAGCCATGGCAATTAAACAAAGATTAAAAGCACTGTAGCATGGACTCATGGAAGCATTGGAAGGTGGTAGAAAAAACTAGGAGCCATGGAGAAAGTGGTTTTAGAAAGTCTCCTTCCAAGAAAAAAGAGACTGCTCCTCTCCCCTCTCCTCTCTCTCTCTCTCTCTCTCTGGTTCACCTAACCAAACCCCTCAAAGTCCTATATAATAGCTTCAAGCCTCAGCTCTCTCCTCTCATTGCGTTCTTTCTTCCTTCATTCCATTGCTTCCTTCTATTCTCTATATTCACTCTTCTCATTTGTTGTTGTGCTTCGTTCTTGTTGTTTACTGACCAAATTTGCTATTTTGGGTTGTGATCAAAATTTTGGCTTTGTCCCTCTGGAAGCTGATCCTTAAGGTGAGAGTCACTTTCCTAGCTCTGTGTAGCAAAAATGAGAAGAAAAAGCTCACTTTTTTTTTTTTCCTTCTTGATTGTAATATTCATCACAAAAAATGGACCAAAATGGGATTTTGGCATATACATACACACCATTCCTGTAAGTAAGCCCTGTGATCAGCACCACTTACATTTTATTTCTCTTTAGGCTATTTTATTTTGATTTTTGTTGACTAATAAGTATGCCAAATTTGCAACGATCAAGGAAAAAAAAATTGATGTGGAAAAAAAATATCTTCTTTTTCTCTCCAAAATAGTATGGGAAAGCGCGATATAGATGGGCAGAGTTCACCTTTTTTTTTTTAATGAGCAATGAATATTTATTAGCCATTTCTGGAAGAAGATTTTTATTTTTATTTTTATTTTTTTATATTCTTCGTCTCCAAGGAACATGTCAATTTTTATTTTCTTATATTCTTTCCTTTCTCCGTCAAGCGTCTCTTTTTTTTTCTCTCTCCCCTCCAAAATTTGTGTTTTTTTCCTTCTAATTTCGTACACGCGAGGGGAGTTCATTGGACCGGTTAGAATATTCGATTTGGGTCTGCTGATGGCATTAATGACAGGATTTATATAAGAAAAGTATACAAATTTGTTTCCATTTTGTCTTTATATAAGTCATCCTTCAATCTTCATGTATTGTTAACTAATCTTTTTTTTTTAATCTTCCTCTGGTATAATTTTAGATGATGGCTCATTATACTTTGTAAATTGTGAATTTTTTTTGTTCATTAGTTTGATTTTTTTTGGTTTAATTCCATTGCAGTTAAAAGAAACTACAAGTTCAGTTAGTCTCGGTAAGAACCTTTGATTGTTATAATTTTTTTAATATTTTCCTTGGTCTGATTTAAATTTGATTACTTGTATCAATGTCTAGTTTCTTTCCGAGACTCTAATTGATTGTTGTTTGCAGTTTGGGAGAGATCAAGCTATGGCGGATCGCAGTTTGGCTCGACTCCACAGCATCCGTGAGCGTTTGGGAGACAACTTGTCTTCCCATAAGAATGAATTAGTCGCCCTCTTTTCAAGGTGCTGAATCGAATTAAACTTTGACTCAGAATTGTTTTTTTTCTTTACTTTTATTATAGTTTGTAAGATTGGTAGATCGCTTATGAATTTTATAATCTAGGAAGCATGCAATTTATCTGTGCAGTGTCTGTGTCGGACATGTATCATACACAACACAAACACTCCAAAACTTACAATGACAAACCAACTGGCCTATCCGGTTTCATGTCCCTGCAACGTAGTTATAGACCTTGTATGTTGTTGATGCACAACCAAGGTTCTAAATGGCGGTAGTTGGGTGCACGGCGGAGAGAGTCCGCCTACCGTTTAGTCGGTTGATACATTTTTAACATTTTTTTACTATTTTACTACTGCTTTTTGTATAATATGACATATTTTAAGGATGTTTCATGCATAACTAAATTGTAGAACGAAGATTTAGAAGTTTTAGTTTTGTAAAAGTGAATAATAGGGTGTATAATATGACATATTTTAAGGGTGTTTCATGCATAATTAAGTTGTAGAACGAAGATTTATTAAGTTTTAGTTTTGTAAAAGTGAATCATAGGCCAAAAATGCTTGCAAAACCTTTTGGCCAAAACATCTTTTTAGGTATTGCTCTGCCTACGTGCCCACCTCCGCCGCATTACCTCCGCCTACGCTGCCAAACCTCCGTTGGCCGCCTGCTCGACCGCCTACTGCAAAGCGGTGCAGAGAGAGAGAGAGAGAGAGAGACTGCCTACCGCCTAGGCGACCGCCTCAACCGCCATTTAGAACACTGGGCATGTCTTCCTATCTTCCTAGTGAAGATAAATTATCTAACTCTTTTATACTATTATCCCCGGGAGAAGTCCTTGAATGGATGTTAGGAGTCGGATATGTTTGTAGTATCCCCAGGAAAAGTCCTTGAATGGATGTTAGGATTTAGATATGTCTGTACTGCTGTAAGTAATAAAACCTCATGGTTCATTGTTTCTGGTTTTCTTTGGTTTCTGCTCGTAGTAACTACCAATCAGTAATTTGATAGCTTTTATTTATACTCATGATTTAAATTAGGATGATAAGTTTTGTTGCAAATTCAAATTTCCTTGTGCTCTTAGAGAAAGTTGACCATCTTATGATGCATTCTCAGTCTATTTTAGTTAACCTTTTCTGTGGTCTATTAATTATTGTTCTAAGAAGCTTGAGTTCATTGCAAGTTTTGATGGTCAATTTCTTTGAAGAGAAATGGTTTCCTATCCTAAAAAATTCAAAAGGAATAGGATATCAATCATGCATTTTCAAGCTGCTGCCGTTATGCTGAGCTTGATATATTTAACTTTTGTTGAGGAAGCAATATCCTTAGCATCATTTTAATTCCCTTCAAACTCCATAAGCTTAATGACTTACATATTGTTGCTCAGGATCTTACGTGCTAAGTTTATTATAGAACTTAGTATCCAATTATTGAACATCATTTTTTACATTACAGGCTTGTTAAGCAAGGAAAGGGAATGCTGCAACCCCATCAGATATTTGCCGAGTATGAAGCTGCTATATCCGAAGCCGAGAGGCAAAAGCTGAAGGATGGGGCTTTCGAGGATGTCCTGAGATCTGCACAGGTAATGCTATTGTGACTATTGTCATCTTGTGTATATCACGAATCTCTTATATTGCATATCATTGGTAATGCTATTGTCATCTTAATGTATATCACGAATCTCTTATATTGTATGTAATCTTTATGTTTTGTCTGAATTGCCTGCTTATAAATGATTCGTGCAGGAAGCTATTATACTTCCTCCATGGGTTGCGCTTGCTATTCGCCCAAGGCCCGGTGTCTGGGAATATGTGAGGGTGAATGTGAGTGAACTCGCTGTGGAGGAACTTAGCATACCTGAATACTTGAAATTTAAGGAAGAACTTGTTGATGGAAGGTATGGTTAGTTTTTATCTCTTTAATATATGTTCTGCATGACATAAGATGCACACATACTATATTTTGCAATCCAATCATGTGTTTTTGAATCTTTTCTTCAGCTCCAAGAATAACTTTGTGTTGGAGTTGGACTTTGAGCCCTTCAATGCTTCCTTCCCTCGTCCTTCGTTGTCGAAATCTATTGGTAATGGAGTGCAGTTCCTTAACCGTCACCTATCTGCAAAGTTATTCCATGACAAAGAAAGCATGTACCCACTCCTTAATTTTCTTCGGGCACACCACTATAAAGGGATGGTATGTTCAGTGTCATTCTGTGGTTGGTAATTGATGTTCTTTCTAATGTTATGGTTTTCCATGCAATATGAGCTTAATATAGTCTCTATCTGCCAATAGTCCATATAATATGTTAGGATTATGAGGAATTGACAGTATTATGAAATAAACAACGGAATTTATAAAAGGTCAAAGAAGTTCAAGATTTTCTTATTCCAAAATATTCAGATGAATTTCAGGACGCTTCAAGTCTTTTCACCTCATCCGTTGCTTCTATTTATTTCTTTTGATTCATAAGCTTGTTACCAATGAATCTCATCCCATCTCGATGATATTTCAATGTTGGGAAGATGTAATCATTCCTTGTAAAGTACATCTTTTATAATCACTGAACACAAAAAAGATGTTCTGGTAATATATTGACACCCAAGAGATGATTTGCCTGCTAAAAACCCATATGACAGTATAGGAAGACCTGATCATAATCCTGAAACTAGAACCTAGTTAAACAATAGGGAATAGTTTTCTTTCTTAAGATTAGTTAGGATTAATTGAAGGTCCCCTACCATTTATGTTTAATTTTGTTGCCTCTTCGCAAGTGGGCTTTCCATTCTTTTTTGACATTCTTACTTACAAAGGATTACCATCCTCCTTATAAATTGCTTTCAATACCTTAAAATAAATAGCCAAATGTCCAAAATCAGGTGCATAGCGTAAGGATTGACAGAACACTTAAATAATGTTACGAGTATAAACACGATCACAAGGTTCAATCCAATCTCAGGTTTCTTTAAATTAAACATTTAGTCTTAAGTTGCACTATTTAACAATTGGTTTACTTCTATACATGCTATGTGAATTGTTTTATTTTTACATTAACTCCTAATGGTGTCTCATGCAGACGATGATGTTGAATGATAGAATAAAGAGCCTTGGTGCCCTGCAGTCCACACTGAGGAAGGCAGATAAGTATCTATTGAGTATACCACCAGACACACCATACTCTGACTTTATCCACAGGTATCCTCAGCATAGTCCAATATATGCAAATCAAAATTTCTTTGGTTCTTAATTTAACACCTAGCTGAAATTTTGTAAAGATTTCAAGAACTCGGTTTAGAGAAGGGTTGGGGTGATACTGCTCAGCGCGTACATGAAACCATCCATCTACTCCTAGATCTTCTCGAGGCCCCTGATCCTTGTACCTTAGAGAAATTTCTTAGCACCATCCCGATGGTTTTCAATGTCGTCATCCTTTCTCCGCATGGTTACTTTGCGCAAGCTAATGTTTTGGGATACCCTGACACTGGTGGCCAGGTATAATGCTGAACCAAATTATTTCTGGACTTGCATTTGATCCAATCTCCACCACCATCCTAATATGTTTTCCGGTATGAATATTGTACACAGGTTGTTTATATTTTGGATCAAGTCCGTGCCCTCGAAAGTGAGATGCTTCTTCGTATAAAGCAGCAGGGTCTTGATATCACCCCTAAAATTCTAATTGTAAGTGAAACAAACCAAAATCATCTGCTTGCTCACATGTGTACCAAGTGTTTCTTTGACTATAAACTAATCTTATTACCTGATATATACAGGTGACAAGGTTGCTACCTGATGCCGTGGGAACCACTTGTGGCCAACGTCTAGAGAAGGTCCTTGGAACTGAGCATACAAGTATTCTTCGAGTCCCATTCAGAACAGACAAGGGAATTCTTCGTAAGTGGATCTCACGTTTCGAGGTGTGGCCTTACCTTGAGACGTATACCGAGGTAAATTGGTCATTCATTTCCAGTTGATTCCTTTTGTATTATTGTCAACCCTTAATTTAAATTTTCTTCATAGGATGTTGCAAATGAGTTAGCTGCAGAGTTGCAGGCCACCCCAGATTTGATCATTGGGAACTATAGCGACGGGAACCTTGTAGCATCATTGTTGGCGCATAAATTAGGAGTTACTCAGGTTTGCTGCTTAGCTTTGTATATTTTGGCTTTTCAACACTCAAGTCATTGCTTAATGCCCATTCCCGTGGTATTCATTTTGGCTTATAAGCAGTTACTGTTCCACAAACCAACAAGTATTCTTCATAGATTTCAATCATCAGCTACATTAGCTATGCTCCCCTAGTTATGACTGACTTCAATAATTGTATATGTATATAATCTTGGCATATCCTTAAGTTAGCCATGGATCATTAGACTAAGCAATCACTTGAAATCTTTTCAAGTTGGGGTTTGTAACTTTCTATGCAGTTTACTATAGCTCATCTTATTGCCCATTCCTGTGATATTTTTTTGGCTTATAATCAGTTACTGTTCAACAAAGCAACAAATATCCGTCATAGATTTCACTCATCAGCTACCTCAGCAACATCAGCTGTAACCCCCTAATTATGACTAACTTCGTATCTGTATATAATCAAGTATTGGTATATCCTTGAGTTAGCCATTGGATCAATAGTCCAAGCAATCATGGAAATTTTAAGACTAAGCAATCATGGAAATTTTACTGAGTTTGGGTTTGTTACTTTCTATGCAGTGCACTATAGCTCATGCTTTGGAGAAAACCAAGTATCCAAACTCAGACATATACTGGAAGAAGTTTGAGGACCAGTATCATTTCTCCTGCCAATTTACTGCAGATCTCATCGCCATGAATCACACAGACTTCATCATTACCAGTACCTTCCAAGAGATTGCCGGAAGGTAATATTATTTCTCTATCCGAGATCTTCTATTACTCTGTTATACAAAATATTAAATGAATGATTGTATCTTCACATCTCAGCAAGGACACAGTGGGCCAATATGAATCTCACACCGCCTTCACCCTTCCTGGTCTGTACCGAGTTGTTCACGGGATCGACGTCTTCGATACAAAATTCAACATCGTCTCCCCTGGGGCTGACCCAACCATCTATTTCAACTACACAGAGGAGAGCAAGAGACTCACAGCTTTTCACTCTGAGATTGAAGAGCTTCTCTACAGCTCTGATGAAAATACAGAGCACAAGTGAGTCCTTATCAGTAGTTTCACTTGCTAGTCTTAGAAGTTTATATGGAATAATTTGACATGGTGCTTCTTGTAGGGGTGTGCTGAAAGATAAAAACAAGCCCATAATATTTTCGATGGCAAGGTTGGACCGAGTAAAGAACATGACTGGGTTGGTTGAGATGTATGGAAAGAATGCCCGACTCAGGGAACTAGTCAACCTTGTTGTAGTTGCTGGAGATCACGGGAAGGAATCGAAGGATCTTGAGGAGCAAGCAGAGTTTAAGAAGATGTATAGTTTGATTGAGGAGTATAAATTAAATGGCCATATTCGCTGGATCTCTGCTCAGATGAATCGAGTACGAAATGGCGAGCTGTATCGCTACATTGCTGATACCAGGGGGGCTTTTTTGCAGGTATTCCGTGATACTAACTAGTTACCACTAGAACTATGATTAGGACTTGGTTTATTTATGTAAATATGGGAAATCCACAGAAATAGATAAAGCCACTCTAAACATGAAATTATAAAAGGACCTGAGTAGCACATCTAGTTTTCAAACTTTTGTACTCTCTAATGTTCAAATATTCACTGTTTGTGAGTATCTCATATTCTGATAGTTGTGTTTGACCCACAATTCTTATTTCTTAGCCGGCATTCTACGAAGCATTTGGACTAACTGTCGTCGAAGCAATGAACTGTGGCCTGCCTACATTTGCAACGGCCTATGGTGGTCCTGCAGAGATTATAGTCCACGGTGTCTCTGGCTTCCACATTGATCCCTATCAGGGAGACAAGGCTGCCGAACTGCTTGTTGATTTCTTTGAGAAATGTAAAGAAGATCCAACCCACTGGGAGAAAATCTCATCAGGAGGATTGAAGCGAATTGAAGAGAAGTAAGCGGCTATTATCTACTTCTTCGGTCTACTGTATTTTCCTTTGTGAAGCATAACTTTAAACCTTTCTATTGGGCTATAATGCAGGTATACTTGGAAGCTATATTCCGAGAGGCTGATGACATTGGCTGGTGTGTATGGCTTTTGGAAGTATGTCTCGAATCTCGACAGGAGAGAGACCCGTCGTTACCTTGAAATGCTGTATGCCCTCAAGTACCGTGACTTGGTAAGTCATCTTGAAAATAACTTGACTAAATTATTTCCCTGTGTTTTGTCTTTGTACTTATGTTCTCGATCTGATTATATTCAGGCTCGCGAAGTGCCGTTGGCTGTCGACGGAGCGAGCACTGAGAATGGAGCCAAGTGATGCATGCCCACTGGGGAAGACAGGTTTCCATGTTTGGTTTGTTTCAATAGGAATTAGGAAAGCAGCAGAGGCTCTTCCCCTTTGCTCTAATTTGTGTGATTGATGCCAACTTGCTCCATTTATGGGATTGGAGGCTTCTTCTTTGAAGCCCTTTTTATTGTGTAATGCCGTACAAATAAAAGTTCCTTTTGCATTGCTGAGGATCTAATTTGTTGCAACTGTCATGAAGCTTCATGCCATTATTTAGTTATGTCACTTTGCCTAAAGTCCATCAGCTTTCCAAGCATTAGCTAACTCATAATTGATAATACTGTGGAAAATTCCAGGCATATGCCATCTCTCTCGATTCTATTTCGATATTGTGGACAAACTCTGGGCCTCTGTTTGGTTCGCGGAAAGGAAAGGAAATGAAATCAATTCCTTGCTATTGAGAATTGGGACGGAATATAAGAGGCTTCATATTTCTATTATTGTGGGAAATTAAAATCCAAGGCCCTTTTGGGATATAATTTTGCTTTCCAAGAAATGTTGTTTTGACCAAACATGATTATAAGAATGTTGTTTTTAAAATTTTTTTTTTTTAAAACCTAGTCTAACCAAATGTTGAAATTCTTTTTGCACGAGAAAGGAATGGAAAATAAATTCATAGAAATACAAAGCTTTTATTCAAACGTATTAAATTTGGATGGGAGGAACATTTGTCATAGTTTCCATTTCTTTGGAAATTATTTTCTTACTTTTTTTTTCACTGACATCCAAACATAGAAAATGGACCATGACTCATTTTTTCATAGTTTCCATTTCTTTGGAAATTATTTTCCTCTTCTTTTCCATTGACATCAAAACATAGAAAATGGACCATGACTCCGTGAACCAAACATGGCCTGAAGAGAATCTGTCACTAGAATAGTCACTAGAACAAAATTACTAGATAATGAACTTTGCTGAATCCGCCATCTGAAGAACGAGAATCCATCAATCTTTTAAGGTCAGATCAGTGTATCCGAAATACAAATGTTTAAGATGGATGAAAGTTTTAAAAAAAAATACGATGACAAATTAACATAATTAATATATCAATTATGCTATTTGGCTTCCAAAATATTTGGGTGATATCATCTTCCGTTATGTGGCATCTGACATGGCAGATTACATAACAGCTGACACGACAAATTTTAATCCAAAAAATTAATTATCCAATTTTTTTAATATTAATGTTAATATTAATATTATTATTAATGTTAATGTTAATATTACTATTAATGTTAATATTAATATTAATATTAATTTTGATTTTATTTTAATTTTAATATCAATATTAATGTTAATCTTAATGTTAAGGTTAATTTTAATGTTAATTATCATGTTAATTTATTAATTTACTATTAATTTTAATTTTGATATTAATTTTATTGTTAAATTTTGTCATGTCAGCTGCTATGTCAGCAATCATGTCATCTGTCACATAATGGAAGATGATATCACACAAAATTTTTGGGAGCCAAATAGCATTTTTGTTAACATATTTGTGGCCAGTGATCGATTTGGACATGGAGAAGAGAAGGCAGACCAATAGATTCACATTGTACATGTTGATTAATTGACAGAGACTAAGGTTTACATATCACAATATAAATTGCAGAATTGTGACTTATGTTTTATCAAACATTTAAAACCACAACAAATAACTTAGCTTGGAAATAACATGAATATCTTCATTCCCAGTTTCTGTTTCCTAAGGATGCGAGGTTCGAGCCAACCTGTCTTGTGACACGGCTGCTCCTGCAACCGGGCTTTACTAAGCACGACCGGCCCCGGAGGTTGGGTTGTTCTAGCAGGAATTAATTTTGGTTTCTCCTTGTTCTCGACTCTAGAAAAAAAAATAGCAAAAAAATTATAACAAGTTGAAAGTTATAAATGCCGAACTAATATCAACTCCAGAAAAAGATAACTCCAATTATGACAGCGACGTGGTGCTCGAATTCTGGGTTCCTCTTCTGACTCATGAGCTATCGAGGCATTCCCAGGGTGGGAACTCAAAATATGGGCATAGGGAATTGCTAGTTCAACTGACATGGATGAGTTGGAATGGACCGTGAAGGCTCTATTATTGATAAAGAGATGGAGACTTAGGGTGTGTTTGATTGCAAGGTGGAAAATACGTGGAAAAGAAATTAATTCCATGGAATTATTTTCCTAGAAAAAAAATTCCATGGAATTTTAAAAAATTTCATGGAAAACTTAATTTGTTTGTTTGATTGTCATTATTTTCCACGGAAAATAGTTATTTTCCATGAAAAATGATATTTTTCTATGGGTTAGACAAGTTTCATTTTCCACCATTTTAAAAGAAAATATGAAAAATGATAGTTTTTTGGAAAATAATTCCATGGAAAATATAAGCTATCAAACACTAAAATTGGTGGAAAATTTATAGTGGAAATATTTTCCATGAAAAAAAAGCCCAATCAAACACAGCCTAGAGATTTGGGAGATTGTTCTAACCAAATAGGTTGCCTAAGTCTGATGGCTTGTCAGAATTTTTGCTGAGAATAGCACTCCGGGGATGGTCTCTGTTTATGCTCGTCCTCGTCCTCGTTGTCTTGAACTCCTTGATACACATGAATATTTCTTGACCTATTTCAGTTTGCTGAATTTTATGCTAACATTAGCTTACTTACATAGAACTTTTTAGTAGTGCACTGTGTGCAGGGACGGAGCTAGCCATTCTACCTCGTGGGAGGAAGGAAAATTTTATAACATAAACTTGGATATAGTTTTTTTTATTTTGAGCGTGAGAGCAAAAAAATAAAAATATTGTAGCTAATTTTTTTTAATAAAAAAAACTAATATTTGAAAGAAACTAATTTGAGGAACAAAAAAGAGTAATTAAAAAAAATATGTATATAAAAAAAATTGCGTAGGCAGTCACCCAATCTTACCTATGTAGCCCCGCCATGACTGTGTGACTGTGGTATCATGTAGGGGTGAGCAACGGTTCGGTTCAGTTCAAACTGAACCGTATATATGAAAACCGAAATAACCGTAAACCGTATTTTTTAAAACCGAAAACCGAACCGTTTTTTATAAAAACTTAACAAACCGAACCGAATTAATTCGGTTCGGTTTGATAACGGTATTTTTCAAACTTAATTTGGTTCGGTTTTCGATCGGTTCGGTTTCATGGACCAATGTGCCGGACCTTCAAATTTTTAGCAAAATGGGCATATTTAAATAATAATTTATTTTAAAAATATGGCATTATTGTATTTATGAATTAATTATATAGTGTGAAAAATATTAGTATATATAGATTGAGGGTAGAGATAGAATGCTCAAAGAAGTATCGAAAAAGAATAGGAGAAAAAGGTGCGCTTAAGTAGAGGTTACAAAATATTAGTATGTGTAGATTGAGGGTAGTTTGATAAATTACTAAATCTAAATCGATTTTTGGTTCGGTTATCCGGATCAAGAACCGAAAACAGAACCGTTATTTCAAATTTTCGAACCGAAAATCGAACTGATAACTGAAAAACAAAACCGTTTGTCATATTTCGGTTCGATTCGGTTCAGTTTTCGGTTTTCAACCGTTATATGCACGTAGACTAATTTGCAACTAAATATTCTGTACTTTCTTTATTAGCTAATAAAATATTTTGAAATAATAGACTGCCATTAGCAAGTTGTTACCTTTCTTTAGTTGACAATTGTATTTTTGGTCAATTGACATTTTCAAAACTATTTTGATCCTAATAGTGATAAAAATCTAAATAAATTAAAATATAAAAAATTTAAGAAAATTAAAATTGCCTCATCGTCGTTCCTTCCTAGGTATATAGAATAAGGTAATTTTCTTTCTCAGATAGATACTAGGGTCGGGACACGCGCACAACATATTTCAGAAATATGGATACCATCTTATGTAATAAATACAATATCAAACCAAATTTATTCAACACAAAATATTATTTTTCAATATAATTTTTTTTCTGGTAGAAATGTAATTTTCAATAATAAATCACCCAAATGATATAATTTTTAATCATTTAAATTCTAAACTAATATTGCATTAAATCTGACATTAATCTGTGTATACATGGATGAAAGAGTACAAGATGACATTTTAAAAGTACCAATAATGTTAATACATGGACACATTTAGAATTTAAATGATAAAAAATAAAATAAAAATGTATGATAATATTTTATAAGTGTCAACAACAACGACATCCTGTATTAATATGTGTCTTTAATATATATGTTGAGGTTGCTAACATTGACTCGTGTAAGTATACAGGTCACGAAACCTTGCCCGAGAGTACCATAACTTGGTAAGACGTCTTGAAAATAACTTGATGAAATTATTTTAGTTGAAACAATGTTTGAGGGTCTGATTTGTTGCAACTGTCACGAAGCTCCATGCCATTTAATTATGTCACATTGCCTCAAATTAATTTTGGTACAACTTTGATGAAATTTTGGGTCCCACGAATTAAAGTATGAACGCATCTATCATATTCTTCTTGTCCAAACATTATCTATAACTCATAATTTTGTACCAAACTCCAGTGACTCTTGTCTTTACAGAGGAGAGACATAAAAATTTTGACCGGATGGCAGAAGATTCTACCATCGACACTGCGGCGTAGGCTGGACGTACCCACGATCTCGTGCCCTTTCACTGGGTGCGGACTATTTATAATACTGGTGAAAGTTGGAGACAGTTGACACACAAAATATGCAATACAGCATGTACAAAATTTCGTACGTATTGCCGGACATCTCAACAAAAAAATCTTTGGAAATTCCAGGTTGCCATATCTCAATCAAATCTATGGAAAATTCTGTAAATATATAGAGTGGTCACTAACATAAAACTACAAAATTTCGTACGTATCGCCGTACATTACCATTCAGTTTTTCCTCTAGAAAATTGGTGTATAGCAAAAATAAGAATGCTAGACGGACGAGCACAACAAATTAAAATATATGAAAGGAGTAAACATATTTTAGGATAAGAAATAAATATAGTAGTGGGAACTAAAAGTTGTAAGTGGTTCGTTAATTGAGAATAAGATAAAAAACATTGTTTTATGTGATATAAAAATGTACAAGTGTAGGTGTAGTCATGTGGTACTTGATGAGACACGGTACGTGTAATCATGCTTACAACACGGCTATAGTCGTACCATGTGGACTACATTTTTGTCGTTTCGTTTTGTTTGTTTTGAACTACATACCGAAAGGTCATATTAAGATTTTTTCTCTCTTGATATTACATGAATATAGTACTAAATATTAAGAAAAGAATTCATTTTAGTTCACCCATCAAAATTAGATGAGATATTTACCCTCCAGTAAAAAAATAACAGGTGGTATTTTCATACCACACAAACCACTTTGTAAGTAGTTTTGTTCATCTATCAAAGTGATTTTGGTGGGTGAACAAAAATTGACTCATTAAGATTGTGAACATCCCACCTAGTTTTGGTGGGTGAACATTCCACTTTGTAAAAAAAATAACACTTGCCATTTTTTTAGTGAAGGGTTAACATTCCAGCTAGTTTTGATGGGTTAACAAAAATGGACCCATTAAGAAGATATTAAATGGAGAGGACAAATGTGTAAAAAATGTAGTATATATGTACTTGTAGTATCGTACCGATCGATAGGTGTAGAAGCATGGAATTTCAGGCGCATCTATAGGCCAGAATTCCTATGCGCTTAACACTTACTCAAACATGTGCCAGGGAGCTCAAACGAAGTACTTGGCACAGCAAAGGACAGCAAAAGCATAGACATCAAAAGAATTTTTTTTATTTTATAAAAGTCTATTACATGTCTAAAGAAAGGTTTACAAAGGAGAACTTCTACAAAAATGAAGATCCTAAGACTACAGCCAGACGCAGCAAACTGTCATGCGCCCCCTGCTAGGCGCATCCTCCGTCAGGCGCATCTCTTCAGCGTCTCAGTCAGGCGCGTCTCTTTCAGCGTCTCAGTCAGGCGCGTCTCTTTCAGCGTCTCAGTTAGGCGCATCACGAAGTCTCAGCATATGCGCTCCACTTCAATTCGATCAAGTGCTTCGGCTAAAGGAGCAGCTTTGAGCATAAGAAGAGCGGGCGATCAACCCCACTCTAGCAGGAGGAAGAGCTCTCCAAAGCCCAAGGAAGAGGAGAGCACCGCAATTCCGATCTGCGGCTCTTCCAGCATAACAAAGACGGGACTCTAACGTCCCGATCTTTGGATGCAATAGGCACCTTCGGCCTGCATCGGGACCCTGCGATCCAGACCTTTGGATGTAACAGTCATCTTCACGAGTGCATACGAAGACGACTCGACGCATCTTCACCCTGGGGAGCGTCTTGGCAACAGAATGTACTCGGGCAAAGAAGTTCATCTTCGTCGAGAAGTCAAAGGAGAGACAACAAAACTCTCTCAAATTGTTGCTATGTATAGGCCAGGACAAATCAAACCCATGCGCCAAGTGGCAACCTTCCCGAAGTTAGTGCAATGAACTTGCATTTACGATGATGAATTTGCCTCTTCGAATTCAGCTAGGTCAGAGAGTCATTAAATGACCCGAAGAACTCAACAGACATACCAATAAGGATGCGCCGTCAGCACCAAGCGCCCCGTATGGATGCGCCCAATAAAGCACAGATCTTTGCGTCCTGGTGAACACGAACCTATGCGCCTAGTGGGGTACAAATCGATGCGTCCACTTCGGCTCGCCACCCACTAAGAAATTAATGCGAAAGTGACAGAGTTGGCAGCACATCTCCCGAGGACTGAACAGTCGACAGCTTTCTGCAGAAAATGAAGCGCAGTGGACGTCAGCATCATCATTACTCTCCTCTGACGGTTACAAACCACATGGCCGACCAACCACTTCCATGCGCCTCCGCAGCCGTGCGCCCGAAGATTTGCATGCGCCTCAAAAGCCATGCGCCTCTGACTTACTTCTGATCACAGAAGTCAAGTCGCTGCATGTGCCTCCCCGGCCATGCTACTGAAGCCCCGCATGCGCCTCAAAAGCCATGCGCCCAGACTGGTTCGTGATTCCTAAAGAATACGAGCTAAATCATGCGTCGGATCCCAGGCGCAGCTCATCAGATCCCTCTCCACTAAATTCGAGATCTTTGAGCCATAGACGTACGCCACGTGTCCTTTGACTCAGTTCAGCCTATGAAGGGGTGCTAACCACCCAAGATCTCAGCAACAGAAAGATCCTCTCCACTGCTACGTGCCAGCCACAAATGCAGCATGAAGGATTCAACCCACAAATCATGGCGCATCATCCATGCGCCTTCCTCCCATCAGCATCAGCCACGTGGCGTTCCCACGTACAAGCGCATCCTACATGTGCGCGCATGAGCAGCCCAACCTGCTGCTTATAAATAGAGGGATCATTTCCTTCTTTGACACACACACACACACACAGACAGAGACATATACAGACATACACCGTCAAAGACAGAAGTAACCAGATCATCAGAGTTACAGAGACGCACGTCTGCTCAGAGAGATCGGAAGAGACACTCAACGTCTTCTTCCCCCTCCGCAAGCTCCGGCATCCAGAGCAACCCAGAGATTCAGAGAACCTAAAACCGTCGTCAGATCGTCAATAGAGTCAACGCATTACCACTCGCTCCATCGACACAGGACCCAGATAAAAACAAAAGTGTACTCCTAGGACTACATCTAAGTCCTATATTGTAACACAGTTCTGTTTGTAATTGAAATTCCAATCAAAGATTTTAATAGAAAATAAGCTGGCGACTCTGCTGGGGACCTCTTTCTCCTCCGATGAAAAGGTTGTATCGCAATTTGACGATGTAAAGGTGGGCTCCTCCCACAATACACTAGTCGTACGCCTCAATCAACAGGCGTAGGAGGAGTTCATCTCTGAAGGCAGCACAAATCCTTCGAAGCGGCGGCCGAAGCCGAAGAAGACTCGCCAAGCTTGGGTGCGCAAGGTGGAGGCCCCTGGCACCATCACTGAAAGGGATGCGCCGATGCAGCCTACCCTTCTCGCTGACGCCCTCAGCAGCCAGGATGTGTCCACGGGTGCAGCGTATCTCTCGGGAAAATGTGGTGCTGACCACATTCCCCAACCATCTCCTTCTCAGTCAAGGAGGATTCGCCGACGGAGCAGGGGCACGTCTAACGTCCAGCACATGAACTCTGGTGCGCCGAAGAAGGCCTCTATCTTTGACAGACTCACTCGCTGTCATGGCTAGGATAATTTAGACTCTGAGTACTATGCACCCCAGCAGATTGGTACGAAGAGGTCCAAGGCGGCACGGGCCATGCGCCTCAAACGTGCTATGCCAACTGCAAACCAGAAGCATGCGCTCACAATCATGCGCGCTGCTGGTGGTAAGCTGTACAAAGTTGACTCGGGTGCTTCTGCGCCAGAAACGAGCCGACCCTCAAAGTCATTGTCTCACTTGGGCGCATCTGCTGCGTTCGCAACCAAGTCGTGCAAGATAAACTCTGTGGTCTTGAACCCCCGCACCTACATTGGTTGTGCGTCTGAGGCTGGTTCAAGCCACCCTAAATGTTGCTCCCCCACTACTGATCTGGGTGCATCTTTTGCGCTGGATCAGGGGGTACAGCATTCACTTGACCACCCCGGTGCTTGGCCTTGCCATGCGCCTGATGGGGGTGTGAAGGTGGCACTCTCCCCTAACGATTTGCGTAATATGATCATTTACAAATACCGATCAGGAGAGTTGACTAACAAGCACAATGCGCCCCTCACATGGCACACCTGTGCTGTGGTCACCATCAACTGTTGTTGTAAAACAGCAGTCCCACCATAAAGGCAGTCTGTGTTCCAGCGGCTACAATTATCAGCACCCCTCCAACGTCGCCTCGGGAAGAATGTTTCGATTGAAGAGGAGCTAGAACTAAAGGTTGCTTCTTGCAACGTAGTCTCTAACTCCTCATCAATCCGAAAGGCGACTGGCAACTCCTCGACCTCGTCCTCATCCAAGAGCCAGCCGAGGAAGACCAAGGTGACTATCCCGTCCTCAGGAGTGTTTGAAGGCACCCGGGGGAGGAAGAAGATCTCAGAGGAAGCTGGGGGTAGTCAAGCCCTTTTTGATTCTCCTCTCGAAGACGAAGATATCCTCCAGAACATAGCTGGGGGTAGCCAAGACGAAACTCCAGGAGAAGCGACTCTTCTACAGGAGAGCGAGACTGAAAGCGAAGCTTCGACCGATCCATCCACTTCCACTCACGTCATGATAGTATACATGACGGGAGGTGGTGATACGGAGTCAGATGCTCCACCAGCAGACCTCGTCCAGCATATGGATACTTTGGAGGGAGGACTCAAAACCCTCTCTGCCTTCATACAAATACTGACTCAAGCAGTGTTCGAGATACGATCAGCTTTGGCCAGAGCACCTTTCACCAATCCGGACCAAGGAGCTAACGGGGAATCACACTACCAAAATACACTCATTTAGCGACGGATTTTTAGCGACGAAATTTTTTCGTCGGTATTAGCGACGGTTTCGTGGCCGCTCAGCGACTGATTTCCGACTACACGCCTTTGCCATTTTTATTTTAATTTTAGGGGGAGGAAAGGTCGCACATCCGTCGCTAGACTGTCGGTGTTAGAGCGACGGATTTACTGTCGTCGCTACACAGTCGATTATTTGGCGGGAATTGTGTAGGAAATTGGCGGGACATATTTTCGACGACTTAGCGACGAATATTCAGTCGACACTTATCAAAATAGGCGACGGCTGGGCGACGATTTTTTACCAGTCGCTCGTCCGTCGCTAAAAATACGTTCCAGACTTTAAATGAAACGACGGGAGGAACTTTTCGCATTCCTCCCAAATTCACTCTCTCTCCTCTCTCTCTCTCTCTTGCTGGTGTCGACTTCGGTGATCGGCGTCGGTGTCGTCGTCGTCGGCGTCCTCTCCTCTCTCTCTCCCGAAGGTAACCCCCTCTCTCTCTCTCTCTCTCTCTCTCGTGGTGTCGTATAGGGGCTGGGCGGCGCGCTTGGGGCTGGGCCGTCCGGGGCTTGGCGGCTGGTTTGGGTCGGGGGCTGGGCGGTGGGCTTGGGTCGGGGGCGTCGGGGGCTGGGCGGCGGGCTTGGGGCTGGGACGTCGGGGGCTGGACGGCTGGCTTGGGTCGGGGTCTGGGCGGTGGGCTTGGGGCGGGGGCGTCGGGGTCTGGGAGGCGGGCTTGGGGTTGGGGCGTCGGGGGCTGGGCGGCTTGCTTGGGTCGGGGTCTGGGCGGTGGGCTTGGGGCAGGGGCGTCGGGGTCTGGGAGGCAGGCTTGGGGTTTGGGCGTCGGGGGCTGGATGGCTTGCTTGGGTCGGGGTCTGGGCGGTGGGCTTGGGGCGGCGACGTCGGGGGCTGGGCGGCTGGCTTGGGGCGGGGGCGTCGGGTGCTGGGTGGCTGGCTTGGGTCGGGGGCTGGGCGGTGGGCTTGGGGCGGCGGCGTCGGGGGCTGGGCGGCTGGCTTGGGGCGGGTGCGTCGGGGCTATTTGCAACCGACGCACACCCATAAGCACTCTTCATATATATATGCAACCGAACTACTGGACAGCGGGCTTGGGGCGACGGACTTTGGTCGGGGGCGGCGGGTGGCTTTTGCTTCTCAAATTCATCTGAGTTTATATATTGGCTAAATAATGTGTTATCCATATTGGGTGTTCCATTAGTTTGGTGGTGTTTGGATTAGTAAATGTGAATATATATGGGGTTTGGATTCATGGTGTATATGTTCACTGTCTCAAGGACAGTGCGAGTTCTATCAGTTGTGTGCTTCTGTATAGATGTATATATCTATACATCTAGCTGTGATATACATATGTGTATGTGACAATCTCAGTTAGCGACGGACTAGTTACCGGTTAGCGACGGATATTTCTAGCTCCATTAATTGCATTAATCTACGGTACGACATGGTGATCAGGACATGGTCCCTGCAGCCATTCGACTAGCGAGGCAGAAACTATGTTGCCGTAGATAAAGTTGTTTCACTTAACAAAATTGCCAAACAAAAGTATTGAATTTTGAAAATAAAACGAGAAAAAGTACAAAGAAGTACAAATTTGATTCTGGGAAAGTATTGCTATGGAAGTCTGACTCGTAAATGATCACTTTGTTCCTTGGACCATATGATGATGAAGAAGATCACTGCTTGAAGTAGAACAACTTGGAAGAACTAAGTCACCAGAAAGGTATCGACGCACTTGGGCACTAATGGCGATGCCGAATGCTTTCCTGCTTTGCTTCACTCTGTTCTGGAAGAAAAGTTGAAGAAGAATGCTCTAAAGAGAATCAAAATCTCGAAGTCTTGATCTCTGTATTCTCTCCTGTTCTCTCTCTGTCCGCCCCCGTGTTTGAGAAAAATGAGTCTATTTATAGACTGGGGCTTCTGTGCGTAAAAAGACACCAAAATCTGTCTTTACGCTAACAACTGCCACCCATGATCAGAGTCATCCTTTGCATATGTTGACACACGTCCCATCATTTCAGTGAGAATAGGATGCATGTATACACGTTCTTCGAAATATATGGCATGAAGACCATGTAAGCAAACTACGTTCCATAGTGGCCAGAAAGAATAGGGCGTAAAAAACAGCTCCAACATCCTCTGATCGAAAAACAGAGAGATGAGCGTAAAATAGCTCTGTCATAGGTTCCCTGCGTAAAGTGGTTATTGAGTAACCTTGAGCATAAAATGGCTCAAATAGACTTTACGCACATATTGTTTTGTGAGCGTAAGAACTCATGTAAAACTCCGTGCGTAAAAGAAACCGTTCAATGAGCGTAAAGTAGCTCGATCTCCATAAACGACAACAATGGTTTTTTGTATAAGACAAATCCCATTGAATTCTGTGGTAAATGCCATCATTAATATCTTCATGTCAGAATTTGCATTAAATGCTAGATTTGACAGCTTTGTCCAGCGTGAAGTAGACTGCTCTGTCTTTGGCGTAAAACTATGGGTGTAACCCCGAGCGTAAAATGATCAACTTGCTTAGTCATAAAGCGATTAGCCTAATCTTGGGCGTAAATGGATTACCCATTCCTCTAGGCGTAAAGCAGATCATTTATGAATGAGATGACTCTTTCTTTGAAGCACTTTTTACGCTCCTACAAGACCCCCTTCAAAGTTTTCAAATATCTCCAAAATTTGAAACACTTTGAACAGAAGCGTAAAAGTTGAGATTTGACCTGCCAGCGTAAAATTTGGGATACACAACAGCCGTCCGCGTAAAAAGCGGGGATGTCCAACAGTCGGCGTAATTTCCAACAGTGTCGGTCAACATTTATTTGTCACAATGAATCTCCTTTTTCGAAACTCTTAAAGGCCTTTTCGCTTCCCCGAGTTTTGCATTTATAATGAACCGTTTCCAATGAGGAATATGAAGAGCTGATTTTAACTGTATAAATAAGGAGAAATTCTCCACTCTTGTCATTCATCTCCATAGTGACATGGCGCCCAAGAAGGAGATTAACAATGAAGAGGCTTCGGGCTCAAGGATTGACTTTGAGCGAGCACGCAACTTTGTAGCATGCCTCGGATTAACTCCAGCAGTCTTCAGTCGCATTGATGGTGGCCCCTCAACTGCATATGAAGGCTCCGAAGATGCAGAAGCGTTTTTGAATCTGATGCGTCGCTCTGGGATTCACAACACGCGTGAGTTAGGTGTTTCTCTTCGTCAGTCTAATGAGGGAGAGGGAAAATAAAATTTCATGTATTGCGACTCTCTTGTATGTAGGAGTGGACCCCTCTATAAATAAAATCTTGATATCAATCTCATCTGTTAGTAGATAGAACTGTTCAAAACTTTATTTTGGTTGTTCATTCCCAAGAAACAAACCAACATGTGGCGTCTAATCTTGTGGTTACGAGAGCCTTTAAATAGGATCTTCCCCCGAAATAGACTCATCCCAACAGTTCTTCAGTCTTTATAAATAGCCGAAAATGTTCCATATATTCTCGTACTCATTCCTCTGAATATAACTTTCTGTAATGTTGCTCTCCAACAAATGAGGATGGCAAAGTTTTCCCACAGTGTTCTTTTGTACGCCCAGTCTTTAGACGCAGATTCAACCACCATTAGAGCCAAACCATTCGACTCAAATGGTAAATCCAATCGTAAGCAAGTATCTATCTTTCGAATTTTTCGTTGAATACATCTACTTTATGAATATAAATTCTTTGACGAGCGTAAAAACTCAATGGAATACTGGCGTGAAAGCCTTGTTGAATCATCGGCGTAAAAGCCTTGTTGAATCATCGGCGTAAAAGCCCTGTTGAATCATCGGCGTAAAAAAAAAGCCTTGTTGAATCATCGGCGTAAAAAGCCTTGCTGATCTATTAGCGTTTAATACGCATCTGATAATACTTCTAAAAAACACATCTTCTTTGTTGTTTCTGTAGAAATTTGGCTGAACAGCTTTTCCAGAACCGGCATTGGCGATTTTGACGCTGTGAAGAGCGTTCTTCTGACACCGACATCAGGGAGCTCATGCGCTTTTGACGCACAAATCAGACAACTCAGAACTCTTCGTGAGATGGAAGGGTCTTCCTCTGTTGGTAGGAAGGGCCTTTATACACGGAGAGTTGGATGGTGGAATCAACTCTACCCCGAAGAATCGGGTAGTAGAGTTCCTTTCACGGCAGAACTAGGAATCGTATCCCAATGCTGGATACATTCCAATCTCCTTTGAGGTGCCGCCACTAATCCACCAGTTGTATTGGCAGCAGCACGCCTTCGGGCTGCCCTACTCTGGGGTTCTCCTCTCGTCTGAGAGATAAGACCAGAGTTTGATTCCTACTGTTCTGATTGCCACTGGGGCTCAGACAGTCAGGAATTGCCACCAACAACGAACCCGCCAAAGAAGATCAAAGAGGAAATATATCTCTATTAGGTTATTGTTTGGTGTATAGAATGAAAATCCAAGAATGTAAAAGATTTCCATTGTAACTTGTAAGAAAGTCTAAGAAATGTAATAGACTTTTTGATGATATGGGAATGAAATGATGATTCTTCTATGATCAATGATCTGTATCTATCTGGATGTAATATGGACATGATAGATAAATGAAATCTTATTTTCTGTTTTAGAGTATATGATACTATCAGAGGTAATATGGACATAATAGCATATATGAACTCAAAAGAAAATTAGATTAATATCTATACAGAGGTCAAAAATAGAAGTGATAGATAGGAAAAAGGAAGAAGGTTTAATATTTATTCAGAGGTCATGGAAACATGATAAATAGCAAATCCCACCTTCTAATCAATCGATAAAATAGAAGATATATATATAATCTCTTTCCCTAGAAATGAGGAGTCAGCTTAACCAAACATTGGTAGCTAGGGAATAGGAAGACGGTTGTTATGAGCGTAAATGTCAAGGTGATGGATGTTTCAGCATGTTTCTTGGAAACAGAGGATGAATCAGCGTGTTTTTTGGGAACAGAAAGAACGATTCAAATTCCATAATTAAATGGATGAACCTGGTAACATGAATGGACGAACCTTTTCAGAAAAAGTCGTTAGTAATCATCCTCCATAAATAGGTGAGGATTGCTTGTAACCCTTCATTCTTATTTCTCCTCCTCTGTTTGAAAATGTCTTTCGAGGATGCCCATCGAAAGAACGAAGTCTTCCAGAAAGTCGAGGGTATCATTGAGACGTTCCCTGTTGATCCTCCTGCATCAGGCTCATCAGGCTCAATCGAAATAGGTGGAAACTCTTCTGCGCCCAAGCTACCCGAAGACATTCTTACTTTTTTAGTAGAGCCAGAGAAAACTCCTGAAGAAGAAGCGTCGAGGATTGCTGCCTGTAAATTCCTCATGTGCTCAGGCAACGATGCCTTTTATGCATTGGCCGACTATGTATTCAATAAGGAAGGGAGCGGCCCTCGTCCTTAATCTTTTGAATAAAAATAATAAAAGAAGTTTTTTTTGTCTTCTTTCTTTTTTTCTATACATAGTATTTCTTCAGAAATTTGCCATTGATCGGTAGCATGAGTAGATCTCCATTGGGCTTTGACAACCGATAGGCACCATTGGAAAACACAGACTCAATTACATAAGGGCTTTCCCATTTTGCTTGGAATTTCCCTTTACTTTTATGAGTCATTACCATCGGTCTCCGAACAGTTAATACAAGCTCACCAACTTTGAATGCCCTCTCCTTAACTTTACGATTAAAAGTTCGAGATATACGGACTTGATATAGTTCAATGTGTTGTTGTGCTTGCAGACGCTTCTCATCCAATCCTTCAAGTTCTTGGAGTCGTAAGCGATCATTATTCTCTGTGGTTAGCTCATTAGTGATGGCTATTCGTAGAGAAGGGATCTGAATTTCCAATGGGAGAACAGCTTCGCACCCGTAAACTAATGAGAATGGTGTAAAACCAGTAGGAGTCCGGACTGTTGTTCGATAAGCCCATAAACATTCTCCAAGTTTCTCATTCCAATCACATTTATTAGAAGAGACAAACTTTTTGAGAAGTTTGATGATCGTCTTATTGAAAGCTTCAGCTAAACCATTAGCAGCTGGATTATAAGCCGTAGAAGCCAAATTCTGAATTCGATTCTTGTCGCAGAATCGATAAAATGCTTGACTGGCAAATTGTGGACCATTGTCATGAATGATCCGTCGAGGAATCCCGAAACGATAAACGACATGGTGCTTGATAAAACTGATCACATTAGATGTTTTTACTTCTGCAAGGGGGACTGCTTCTGCCCACTTCGAAAAGTAATCGGTTATAGCTAGTATAAACCGATGTCCTTTGACGGAAGGAGGGTTAATAGGGCCAATAACATCCATACCCCAAGCTTCAAAGGGCCAAGAGGCTGCTGTAGGATGTAGAAATTCAGACGGTTGATGAATAAAATCAGCATGAATCTGGCATGCTTTACATCTTCTGGCATAGTCCACAGCATCTGCTATCATAGAAGGCCAATAATACCCCATTCTCCGAATGCGGTCTTGCAACTTTGGACCCGGTTGATGAGCACCACATACACCATCATGAGCCTCCCGCAGTGTTTGTTTGGCTTCACTTTCTGAGAGACAGCGCAACAGGAGTCCGTCATATGAACGACGATATAGCATATGTAAACACGAATCATAATAGAATCGAAATGATCGTCTCTTAATTGATGCAGCTTCTTTAGGATCTTCAGGCAAAATTCCATGAACTGTATAATCAATGAATGGAGTTCTCCAATCTTTCTATTGGGAACTTGACTCTGTAGTATAGCTTTGTTCAATATGTAGATTATTCTTCACACATAACAGGTCTCGGTCTAACAAAGTAATTGTATTTTGCCTTCAGATTGGGGCAACCAAATCTGTAGCTAAGCTGGCAAGAGCATCAGCCTCCACATTCTGAGAACGTGGTACAAATTCAATGAAGAATCCTTTGAATGAAAGGACCAAATCGACTACCACTTGATGATAGGGGACGAGATCAGGATTTCTGACTTCATAAGTCCCTCTAACTTGATTAACAATTAATTGAGAATCTCCATAAGCTTCTAGGAATTCAATATCCAATTGTTTTGCTACTTGGAGACCGATCAATAAAGCATTATATTCAGCTACATTGTTGGAACATGGCTCATTGAGAGAATAGGCACGGTATATGACCATTTTGTCAGGAGAAACCAAGACGACTCCTACTCCAGAGACAATATTGCCTTTAGGTCCTACTCGTGATGCCCCATCGAAATATAATTGCCATATATCATTCTTCGAAGTCATGTTACAATCCACTACTTCGTCTGGAATGTCTTCATATAACTTCGAAGTTTCTGGTATAGGGTGAACAGCTAAGAAATCAGCTAACGCTTGGCCTTTCACTGATTTCTGAGGTACATAAACCATATCATAAGGAGTAAGCAACATCGCCTAGGTGGCCAACCTGGAGTTAAGAATGCTAGGTTTTCTCATCAATACCCGGATGTGATTTATTCTAGAGATGACATGAATAGTCTGTCCGGTGACGTAATGTCTTGTCTTTTGGACGGCAAAAACCAAAGCTAGACATTCCTTTTCCACATGAGTATATCTGTGTTCGGCTCCGACCATCATTCTGCTCAGATAATATATTGCTTGTTCATGACCCATATCACTTTTTTGTGCTAGAAGAGTGCCAAGTGAATGATCTAAAGCTCGAACATATAGCAAAAATGGTCTCCCTACCACCGGAGGTACCAGAACAGGTGGATTTGTAAGATATTGCTTAATGTCATTGAAGGCTTTTTGACACGCTTCATCCCAGACGAAAGATACCCCTTTCTTTAATAAACGGGAGAAAGGTTGACATCTCCCAGAAAGATTAGATATAAATCTTCTGATATAGGCAATACGGCCCTGAAAGCCACAGAGTTCTTTCAGATTACGAGGAGGTCGTATTTCAAGAATTGCTTTAACCTTATCAGGATCAACATGGATACCTTGAGAGGTAATGACTAATCCTAGAAACTTGCCACTGGAGACTCCTAAGAAAGACTTAGTAGGGTTCATTTTAATTGATGCTGACGCATCAGTTCAAATACTGTTCTCAAGTCCTGAATGTGATCATCCTTCGATCGACTTTTAACAGCAATGTCATCTACATAGCATTCTACTATCTTCCGTAGATGTTCTTGAAAGATATTGCTCATAGCCCGTTGATATGTGGCACCGACATTTTTAAGACCAAACGGCATAACTGTATAGCAGTAGACCCCAAGAGGTGTACGGAAAATAGTATGCTTCTCATCTTCTGGATGCATCTTGATCTGATTGTATCCTGAGAATCCGTCCATGAAAGACATGCGTTCAAAACCACATGTATTGTCTATCATGATATCAGTAATTGGAAGTGGAAATTCATCTTTTGGACAAGCCGTATTAAGATCTCGATAATCTATACAAACTCGGACTTTTCCGTTCTTTTTCATAACAGGAACAATATTGGCCACCCAATCTGGGTGTTGTTCTTCACGAACAAAGCCACATGTAATAAGCTTTTTGACTTCTGCCTCAATTGCATCCATCATATCTGGTCTAAAGCGTCGTTGCTGTTGTTTTACAGGCTTGACATCAGGCAAAATGTTGAGTTTATGGGTAGCAACTGTAGGATCTAGCCCTGGCATATCTTCATAACTCCATGCAAAGATGTCAATGTAATCTTTTATAAGTTTTATGAGCTCTTCCTTTTCATCTTCAGAAAGATTCTTACTGATGAATATTGGTTTGGACGTAACTCCATCTCCGACATCAATCTGGATAACTTCATCTTCTGTAGGTGGCTGTCGTTGTTCAAAACGAAGTTCCCATTGAGTATCCATTTGTTGAGCCCAAGGATCATTTTCAAATGGCTCTGATTCATTATCGGTTTGAACCATATTGACTGAGAGTACTTGCCCAGATTCACAATATGAGGAATGAGAAATATCGGATTCGATGAATAGAATTTCTTCCGATTCTACGTTGTCTTTATATTGATGACTTTGATTATCAGAAAATAAAGTCATTCTTTCAATAAACTTGACAGCCATATACTCGAACAGGAAATCTTCATTGATATCAAAAAGTACAGAATGATCAATATTTACATCATTTACAGTCTGATTGCTACGCTTCGGATTAATCAACAGTGGACCATCATCCGTCTTCTGCGTAGTTTTGCCAAGATTGACAATCAACGGTGGTTCTGGATCATTCGTGCAAGAAGCACGTCCTTTGACCTTAATCATCAAAGGTTGAACTTGGCTCTTAGCAGGAATATTTATTGATTCCTCAGATAAAGTTTGAGTTCTTCCTTTAACCTTGATCATTAAAGGTTGATCATTGACAGGTTGGGATTGGATTCGTCCCTTGACTATGATCTTCAAAGGTTGCTCTTCTGGTGGATCTTCATTAATAGAGTGATCCTCAGAGGGTGATTGATCTTCAGCCATGTCTGATATATCTTTGACATGTTCTTGTTTATAAAGCCTTGAATCAGAGAAGTAGGCTTCAACACCCTTGAATGGATTAATATCAGCAAACTCAGTTTTCACAACTCCTTGGGAGTCCACATATTTGAAACATTGGTGAAGAGTTGAAGGCACAATATTGTGCTCATGAATCCACGGTCTTCCAAGAAGAATATTGTAGGATACGTCCGAGTTGATAACATAGAAAGTTACCATAGTTCAAAGATCACCAATCTGAATCTGCAGACGAATCTTCCCCAGTGGTTTGCTCTTGCCAGAGTTAAAACCGACTATCGTAATACTAGTGTAAGTCAGCTCACTAGTAGGAATCCTCAGGGGTCTTAGCATACTCTGAAGAATTATACTAATTGAAGACCCAGGATCGATGTAGATCCTATCAATTTCAGTAGATCCAATATATCCAGTGTAACACAGAGGCCTATCATGCTTGTTGTGTTTCAATAGCATATCCTCTTGTGTAAAGGTGATGTTGGGAATTGCTTCCATCACACTATGACATTGCGGACATGACACTGGTATATTACCAGGAGTCTTGAGTTGCGCCAAGCATGAATCTGCTTGAAGTAAAGCTTCGCTCAAAGTCTCTCTGCTTTCTCTGGAAAGGCGAAGTAGTTCAAATATAGAAAGTCTAGCCGGAGTATTGGCTAACTGAGCTAGAATGTCAAATTTGTAAGGCTTCATCACCACCCCCTGATTGGAAACAGGCTTCAATGGGATATCAAAGCGTACTGCCTTCTGTTTCCCCTTTTCAACCACAGACGGTTTAACAGGAACAGGAGAAGGTTGAACTGGTAGAGTCTCCACTACATCTTCTGCTTCTTTGGAAGATCCCTCATAGTCTTTGTGGTACTCTTTTCTAGATCTTGTACCAGCAAAAGATTCTTCTTCAGACTCAGGAGAAGGAAGTACCATATTACAGGATTTAGTCTTTCTTCCCTTAGCCTTCTTCTTGTGAGGGTTGTTACGAGGAACTTCAGAACCCAATCCAGCAGTGGAATTCTGATTTTGAATTTGTAAAGGAAGACGTATTCCTTTATTATAATTCAAACCTTCTGTTTTTTGAAAGTCGTAACCCATCTTCTTCATGAGATGAACAGATTGCTGACTATACAAGTGAGTGGGCAGCAGACTTTTGACAGGTGTTTCAACAGAGGAAAGGAAAGAAGCAAGACCTTCTATCACCTCAGGAGAATACAGAATATAAGTCTCTGTATTTACAGGAGGAGGAGGATTAGGAAAAATCCCTGTCGAAGCTTTTTCATAAGCAGCGAAGACTTGTTGTGCTCGATATAAGGGAACACTATTCATGGCTAGCCACTGCTGATGGATAAGCTTGAGCTTGGTAGGGGGAGCTAGACTTGGAGGACAGATGCTCAGTCCTTTCAGTCTATCTTCTAAAGGAAGGTCATCCCATAGATGATCCAAGTCATCAAAATCTGGAATCACATGAGAAATCATGTTGCAGGTTTTGACTTTCTTGTCCTTCTTGGATTTTGAAGTTTTACCTTCATTTTCCAATTCAGGCACTAAGTCAGGATGTACCCACATAATTTCACCATTCTTTAATGTGAGTGGCAGCAATCCTGTATTTTCTTCTCTGGCAGGCGGGATATTCACGATCTTCATCGTTGCCTTCAGAATTGGAATAATTCCATCTGGGACTTGCTGTGGAGGAAAATTCCCGAAATGAAGAGAAACTATATTGGTCGTAACCGTATGGTCATCATTGGTTAAAGCGATAGCACCACCATTTATCAGTTCTTGAATCTTCTTTTTCAAGACATAGCAAGCACTGGTAGGATGATTAATGTATCTATGATAGATACAATATTTGGGATTGTCAGTCAGATTTACCTCATTAGGTCTTTTTGGCTCTGGAATCTGAAGTTTGCCACTTTTTACCAGACACTGAAATATCCTTGGAATATCACTTTCGTCAAAAGAGTATTCTTCCTTTGACTTGGAGGATTCCTGATTACCTGACGTCGTTTTATTCTTGGAAAGATTGACCATAAGAGTATCTTTTCCTTTCACATTACGATTGCCAGGATTATTACCAGGATTACTCTTCTTTTCTTTATCCTCTGAAGCGAAAATCATCCCATGTTCCCGAGCCAACCTACCATTGGTTTTGGCAGAAACTGCTGCTATGATAAATGAAGCCCAATCTGAGAATTGGGAACCTGTGAAGACAGCAATGGATGGTCGCAGATTCATCTTGCATGTATCGATCAACGCTGAATCTGGCATACCAGGAGGCATCTTTAGAGTAGCATGTCGGAAATGTTCGATGAACGTTCGAGTATCTTCTTTCTCCTTTTGTTTTATTTCTATTAAGGAGGACATGTTCATGTCCATACCTCCTTCATAGAAGCGGGAGAGAAACATTGCCTTGAATTCGTCAAAAGACGAAATAGAGTTATCGGGTAAGCTACGATACCAATCATAAGCCGAACCCGTCAAACACCCAATGAACACTCGAGTGAGAAGAGCATCATTTTTCTGCAAGTATACAGTCATAATATCAAAGTAATTGATATATTGACTGGAAGATGCTTTTCCATCGAATAAAACCATGGATTGTGGCTTGAACTTCGGTAGAAAGGGTACATCATTCCAATGAGGAGGATAGGGTTGCTTAATCCCTAACCTCTGGAGATGATCTTTGTGCCTCAAAACCTCAAACTGTGCTTTGAGTTCACGCACTGCTTGAATAGCTTCACTGGTTTGAGAAAGCACATTTGATTGAATAGTCGTTGGATGTACCGTAACCCCTACTGGAGGTGGTACATCTTCCGGAATGATGGGATCTGGAGATGCAGAATTTTGATTAACAGCAGGTTCTTGAATATTCAAAGGTATATCAGCCCCTTGACTATCTTGAGTTTGTGCTGCTGCTGGTACCGGAGTTATTACTGAGGGCTGAACAGTTTGCTGATTCAAAATTATTTGGTGCATGCTTTGCACCATGTTGAGCATTTCTTTCAATGATTGCTCCACGGCAGTGAGACGTTGTTCCGTATTAGCAGATGACGTCTCTGGTTCATCTCCAACAACGTAGGATTCAACTTCTCTTGAAGATATAGAGGGATTAGTATAAAAATATGAATCCACACTATCGGTATCAGACTCAATAGATTGAGTACCCCCAGCTTCTGAATCAGAATTCTGTAATTGTCCTTGTCTTCTTGATCGAGTGTTCTGATATACTCCTTCAAAGGAATCAAGAAGTCTGTTGAACTGTTGCTGACCTGGGGTTTGGGACGTATTTCGTCTTGGACGTCGTCCTCTGTTAATATGAGATGCCATGTTGACTGATGCATATGACAACTCATCTTTTTGGTCTTCAGCTTGATGTTGAAGTGAAAAATTTAGTCGATCAAAAACTGACCGTTTTGAAGCTGGACAACAACAATTGATCACAACTTGATGAAATCCACATTGATGTCTTTCTTGGGGGAGTATCGCCGGAGATTGTGAATTCCTACGCTTTTGCATTAGCAATTCACGTAAGTCAAAAGAAGTGGAGGAAAGATTCTTCTTTATTACATTTGGGGTAGAAAAACGTTTAGTCCCCTGTGTATAAAGAAGATTACTGGCTTCATTCGCAGAACCAAACTATACATTTTTACGCGTTTGGAGTTGTGTGCGTAAATCCTGAGATTTAGTACGAAGGACTCCATTTTTATGGCGTGTGATTTGCAAGTTTGGAACTTTGCGTAAAGCAGTATAAGAAGATTGTTGGTGTAGGACAGAAGTTTTATCAACATCACTTTTACGCTGTATGCGTTTAGGTACATTCACATTAGATGTGCAAACATCGTTGTGAATTTTATCTACACTGTCACAGACAGGAGATTTACCTTTACGCATGAAACGTAAAAATTGATTATCTACCACATCACAGATGGGAGATTTTGTTTTACGCGAGGAGCGTAATTTGTGTGAATCTACCACGTCACCGACGAGAGATGGATTCTTACACTCAGAAACATTAGAATCTGCCACATTACAAATGGGAGACTCATTCTTATGCCTTGAGCGTAAAATTTGGTTCTTACCCACTGAGCGTAAAACTGGATTCTTACGCAGTGGGCGTGAAACCTGATTATCTTCTCCGTTACAAACGGAAGATAAATCATCACACTTTGAGTGTAACTCTGAAGTAAGGACTGCCTCGTTACGAACGGGAGCCCCTACGACAGGAGTGGGAAGAATTCCCTTTTCCCCAGAAGTCACAGAGAGATCAGAAACCACTTTGGATTTGGGAATCCAAACTTTTTGTGCTTTGCGAGAGTTTTGAACATTGGAGTGGCGAGAACCACCCCCAGTTCGGAGCATTTCTTCATAGGCAGTCTGGTCGAAATGTACAACCAGAGTCTTCTTAGTCGAACCGACTGAAACATCGTCATATTGAGCAATCACTTCCTCGTCGGAGGAGAAAGTCGTCCCCAGCAGAGTCGCCATTTTGTTTTACTTAACAAAATTGCCAAACAAAAGTGTTGGATTTTGAAAATAAAACGAGAAAAAGTATAAAGAAGTACAAATTTGATTCTGGGAAAGTATTGCTATGGAAGTCTGATTCGTAAATGATCACTTTGTTCCTTGGACCATATGATGATGAAGAAGATCACTGCTTGAAGTAGAACAACTTGGAAGAACTAAGTCACCAGAAAGGTATCGACGCACTTGGGCACTAATGGCGAGGCCGAATGCTTTTCTGCTTTGCTTCACTCTGTTCTGGAAGAAAAATTGAAGAAGAATGCTCTAAAGAGAATCAAAATCTCGAACTCTTGATCTCTGTATTCTCTCCTATTCTCTCTCTGTCCGCCCCCGTGTTTGAGAAAAATGAGTCTATTTATAGACTGGGGCTTCTGTGCGTAAAAAGACACCAAAATCTGTCTTTACGCTAACAACTGCCACCCATGATCAGAGTCATCCTTTGCATATGTTGACACGCGTCCCATCATTTCAGTGAGAATAGGATGCATGTACACACGTTCTTCGAAATATATGGCATGAAGGCCATGTAAGCAAACCACGTTCCATAGTGGCCAGAAAGAATAGGGCGTAAAAAACAGCTCCAACATCCTCTGAGCGTAAAACAGAGAGATGAGCGTAAAATAGCTCTGTCATAGGTTCCCTGCGTAAAGTGGTTATTGAGTAACTTTGAGCGTAAAATGGCTCAAATAGACTTTACGCACACATTGTTTTGTGAGCGTAAGAACTCATGTAAAACTTCGTGCATAAAAAAACCGTTCAATGAGCGTAAAGTAGCTCGATCTTCATAAACGACAACAATGGTTTTTTGTATAAGACAAATCCCATTGAATTCTGTGGTAAATGCCATCATTAATATCTTCATGTCAGAATTTGCATTAAATGCTAGATTTGACAGCTTTGTCCAGCGTGAAGTAGACTGCTCTGTCTTTGGCGTAAAACCATGGGTGTAACCCCGAGCGTAAAATGATCAACTTGCTTAGTCATAAAGCGATTAGCCTAATCTTGGGCGTAAAGGGATTACCCATTCCTCTAGGCGTAAAGCAGATCATTTATGAATGAGATGACTCTTTCTTTGAAGCACTTTTTACGCTCCTACAAAAGTTGCCTGTCCTCCGACCCTCATCCCTCGACAATGATGATACGACAACCTATCACTATATCTTATGTAGTAGTAGATGATGTCTTAGTATTACATTAGTGAGTTCATCTTGATTCTGTTACGTACGTCCTTCAGATACTAGATACGATAAGGTTAACATATACTACACGATATGTATACAGAATATAGATGATTCACACTAATGTATGCTAGAATGAATCTTGGGTTGTGTTCTGAGCCATCCGTTCTCACACTTAAAACACATAGGAATTAGTAGTGTGAGAGCGCCGGAGAGAGTGAGAGCGCCGGAGGGGGGAAAGGAGAGAGAGAGAGTAAAATGGTACGACATGGTGAAGTAGTACTGTATTTTGGCTCCAGTTCCAGCTCCATTTGATCTAAGGTACGACATGGTGATCAGGACATAGTACCTGCAGCCATTCGACTGGCGAGACAGAAACTATGTAGCCGTAGATAAAGTTGACTTTCTTCCGACCCTCATCCCTCGGCAATGATGATACGACAACCTATCACTATATCTTATATAGTAGTAGATGATGTCTTAGTATTACATTATGTGAGTTCATCTTGATTCTGTTACGTTCTTCAGATACTAGATACGATAAGAACATATACTACACCATATGTACAGAACATAGATGATTCACACTAATGTATGCTTGAATGAATCTTGGGTTGTCTTCTGCGCCATCCGTTCTCACACTTGGCAAAAAATCGAATTTTTTATACTTTATCGGCTTTCAAAAATGTATTCAAATTACATGATGGTTCTTTTAGTTAGCTTGCTTATGTTATAATTATATTATTTGTGACTATCGATCTTACCAGATGGCACCCATGACCCGAGGAGCGGCACGTCGTTTGAGAAAAACAGTGAATGCTGAGGTGGCTCCTCCTACAGTTAAGGAGGAAGTGGCACCGGTTGCTATTGAGACCGGGAGTTCTATTCATCCAGCATCGGTAACAAGTGAGACCGAGAGGACTCTTCATGCAATCCTTGCAATGGACGATAGCTCTCCTCGTGCCAAAAATCTCGCTTTTTCGAGGTGGTTGCATGAACGTATCACTGAGCGTTTGCGTGAGCAGCGTGGTTCTCATTAGCTATTAGTACTTATTTGTATTGGACTATTTGTATTGGGTTGTTTTTGTATTAGACTATTTGTATTGGACTACATATTGAGTTGTTTTTGTATTAGACTATTTGTACTGTCCTCCGACCCTCATCCCTCGGCAATGATGATACAACAACCAACAAGAGAGAATACTAGATCCATCTCAGTTTGACGTATACTCTGAGAGATCACATTTACAAGAATGATATCAGTAGTGGGATTGAGTGCTGGAGGAGATATTATAAGAGTATACGTCCTACTCAGATGGATCTCCCACCGTTACTAATTTTTTCTGACAGCATAGTGGATGTGCTCCGTCAACAGATTCTTGCTCCGAGCCAAAACTTTGCCCCGTAGCTTAAGTAGACATCCTTCATGTAGAGCTTGAGTGAGAGGTTCCTGACAGCATGGTGGTCTCATTTGTCAAAGTATCCGTGCTCATTCCATATTGTGGGACGAGCACGGATACTTTGACAAAGGAGACCACCATGCTGTCAGGAACCTCTCACTCGAACTCTACACGAAGGATGTCCACTTGAGCTCTGGGGCAAAGTTTTGGCTCGGAGCCAGATTCTTGTTGACGGAGCACATCCACCATGCTGTCAGAAAAAAATAGTAACGGTGAGAGACCCATCTGAGTAGGGCGTATACTCTGATAATATCCCCTCCAGCACTCAATCCCACTACTGATATCATTCTTGTAAAGGTGATCTCTCAGAGTATACGTCCTACTCAGATGGATCTCTCAGAGTATCCTCTCCGGTTGGTTGTGTTCTGAGCCATCCGTCCCAAGGATTTGATTCTGTATTTTGGTTTCTGTATTTTGGCTCCAGCTCCATTTGTATTAATCTACGGTACGACATGGTGATCATGACATAGTCCCTGCAGCCATTCGACTGGCAAGGCAGAAACTATGTAGCCATAGATAAAGTTGACTGTCTTCCGACCCTCATCCCTCGGCAATGATGATACGACAACCTATCACTATATCTTATATAGTAGTAGATGATGTCTTAGTATTACATTATGTGAGTTCATCTTGATTCTCTTACGTTCTTCAGATACTAGATACGATAAGAACATATACTACACCATATGTACAGAACATAGATGATTCACACTAATGTATGCTAGAATGAATCTTGGCTTGTGTTCTGAGCCATCCGTTCTCACACTTGAAGATAAATCGAATTATAACGACGGATATTAGGTTACTCTTCAGGATAATTGATGTTTATTTTATATTAATTTGGTTTGGTCTATATGATTCTTGGATAATTGGCGTGCATTAAATTCGTATGTGCATATTTGGTCTATGTGATTCTTGGATAATTGGTGTGGATTATATATTGGTTTGGTTTATGCATATTTTTGTGAACCGGGAAAGTGCTGCAATTTTTTTTTCAAAAAAATTCTCAGTTACCGACGGACTAGTGACCGGTTAGCGACGGATATTTTCAGCTCTATTTGCATTAATCTACGGTACGACATGGTGATCAGGACATAGTCCCTGCAGTCATTCGACTGGCAAGGCAGAAACTATGTAGCCGTAGATAAAGTTGCCTGTCCTCCGACCCTCATCCCTCGGCAATGATGATACGACAACCTATCACTATATCTTATATAGTAGTAGATGATGTCTTAGTATTACATTAGTGAGTTAATCTTGATTCTGTTACGTTCTTCAGATACTAGATACGATAAGAACATATACTACACCATATGTACAGAACATAGATGATTCACACTAATGTATGCTAGAATGAATCTTGGCTTGTGTTCTGAGCCATCCGTTCTGATCAAGCATCTTCCGTCTCCTCTCCTCCACCATGGCTCTGAACCAATCTGCTCCTCCCTACTTCCCTTCTTTTTATTTGACTCTCTCAGCCACATATAACATCCAGCTCAAGTGTAGAGTCGGGGGAGAAGAAGTGGACAGGAAGAGGAAGGGGAAGCAGCACAGTCGACGGCATGACCCAGAGGGTGTGCATAGGAGAACTATGAAGAAAACCTATGTACTTTCTTCGGGTCATGCCGCCGACTGTGCTGCTTCCCCCTCCTCTTCCTGCCCACTTCTTCTCCCCCGACTCTACACTTGAGCTGGATGTCATATGTGGCTGAGAGAGTCAAATAAAAAGAAGGTAAGTAGGGAGGAGCAGATTGGTTCAGAGCCATGGTGGAGGAGAGGAGAAGGAAGATGCTTGATCAGAACGGATGGCTCAGAACACAAGCCAAGATTCATTCTAGCATACATTAGTGTGAATCATCTATGTTCTTATCGTATATAGTATCTGAAGGACGTAACAGAATCAAGATTAACTCACTAATGTATGCTAGAATGAATCTTGGGTTGTGTTCTGAGCCACTCGTTCCGATACTTGGGAATTAAGTCATTCGACTGGTGAGGCAGAAACTATAAGGCTACTTGCATGTTCTTCCAATTTTAAATTACAAGATTACTACATTAGGTTACATAAATCACTAACCTCATCACGGCCAATGTTTACAGTCTTGGTCTCAACTGTCTTCGATGCTATGATCCCATGCTTTCGGAAAATAGACAACGCAGACTCCATGGAATAGAATGGCCTTACATGCAAATCGTCTGTGATTATGTATCTTTTTCCTCCTTTCACAAACACGCCATCCTTGTTGCCTCCATCTGCAACCCCCTCCCACGCAATATCCTCATCCATTGCCTTACCACAGGGACATCGAGCGCCAATAACCGAACTATACAGACGGTGAGTCTTGGTGTAGCACTCAAATGTGGGGCACCCGTAAATTCGCCGAGGTTTTAAATCATCGACATTGAGTTTTAAACCCTCACGTAGCCTTTCTGCTTCACTTCTAGGCTCGAGCAGGATCTTCTTGCAAGCTTCGATCTCCAGATACTTAGTGTCAAGATTCTGGACGCTTTCGTAGAGCATGTCAACGCATCCTAGCGTCAATTTCCTGCCGAGGAAATTGACGCTAGGATGCGTTGACATGCTCTACGAAAGCGTCAAGAATCTTGACACTAAGTATCTGGAGACCGAAGCTTGCAAGAAGATGCTGCTCGACCCTAGAAGTGAAGCAGAAAGGCTACGTGAGGGTTTAAAACTCAATGTCGATGATTTAAAACCTCGGCGAATTTACGGGTGCCCCATATTTGAGTGCTACACCAAGACTCACCGTGATGAGGTTAGTGATTTATTTAACCTAAGACATGGGATCATAGAATCGAAGACAGTTGAGACCAAGACTGTAAACATTATGTGAGTTCATCTTGATTCTGTTACATCCTTCAGATACTAGATACGATAAGAACATATACTACACTATATGTACAGAACGTAGATGATTCACACTAATGTATGCTAGAATGAATTTTGGATTGTGTTCTGAGCCATTCGTTCCCATACTTGGCAATTAAGCATGTGAAATATAACTGATTATGTTTAGTTTGTCTTACGATACAGATTTTCACATCCAAATTGAAATGGATCGTTACTTCGTTGTTCGTACATGGATGTACTAGCGGATCAACCTCCTGGACCGTAGGTACTTATAAGTATTGACCGTGTCGGATTTGTATCGATCTATCATTTTGGTATGGACCGTATCGATTGGTATTGGTCTTAGCGAATTGGTATCGTCCTATCCGATATGTATCGGCCGTATAGCCATTAAGTCATATTGGCCTTATCGATTTGGTATCGGTCATATCCGATAGGTATCGGCCGTGTTGGATTATTATATACCATTTCGGATTAGTATCGTGGAAGGTTTAGTAACAACTGTACTTGGATTTCTCTTTTCTAGAGCTAGATTACCATTGCAAGAGAGTCACGAGAGCGTAGATGGCCAGTTACAGAACATACATACTTCCTTTTTAATCTCGTTTTTCCTGATGGAAAAGGAAGTATGTACGTTACTGTAACTAGCCAATCACGATCTGGTGATTCTCTTGCAATGGTATTCTAGCTCGAGAAGAGAGAAATCTAAGTACAGTTGTTATTCGGCCGATATATGTACATATCGGATATTGGACGATACCAATTTGTTAAGGCCAATACCAATATGATACGTCCTATACCAAATCGATAGACCGATACTAATCTGATACACTAGATACTAAGTACATCTGGCCTATACCAGCGGATCCATAAATTACTACACGATAGGCCCAACAACTCCAGTTACATCCGGTTATTGGTGAGTACATGATTACATAGCAATTTTGTTAGTCTTGTAGTACAGATTTTTACTCTCTCATGCTACCAACGTCACAACTTTTCCAGTGCTGCTCCCTCTAATGATGATGAACGAAAAAACCAACGTCACAACTTTTATAACTTGAGTAAATTTCTTTACCCTATATGAAAATTTCTGTTGTCAGAAAGATGGCTCCGAGGACTCGTCGAGGTGGTGCTGCTAGTCGAGGAAGGGGTCGAGGCAAGAAACCCTTGGAGGTCGACACGGAGGAAGTCTCCGTCGTCAAACAAGAGCCGGTGACTGTTAAGGAGAAGGTGTTACCAAAGGTCGAGGTCAAGGAAGAACCGATGACCATCAGGGAAGAGATTGCTCCCAAGCTTGAAGCTAAAGAGGAGCCACCGTCAGAGAGTAGTAGCATCGGGACCGACCCTCCTGTCCCTACAGAAGACCTCAACCAGATTGAGCCTTCGTATGCAAAGTGGCTGATAGAATGGTACATGCCTCAATGCAACTATCATCCCTGGCTGTGAGGATTCATCGTCTGACTTGTGGTCTTTGTTGAGGACAAAGTCGATTTTCCTATGTGTTTTGGAATATTTGTGAAAATTTTGGAATATTTGTGCTATGATCGGTCGTCAGGATTAGATATTAGGTTACTGTAACTGGCCAACTCTTTCCTGTATTTTGGAATATTTGTGAAAAATTTGGAATATTTGTGCAATGATCGGATTATAACGATAAATATTAGGTTACTCTTCCGGATAATTGATGTCTATTTTATATTAATTTGGTTTGGTCTATATGATTCTTGGATAATTGGTGTGCATTAAATTCGTATGTGCATATTTGGTCTATGTGATTCTTGGATAATTGGTGTGCATAATATATTTGGTCTATGTGATTGTTGGATAATTGGTGTGCATTATATATTGGTTTGGTTTATGCAAATTTTTGCGAACAGGGAAAGCGCTGTAATTTTTTTTCAAAATATTCTCAGTTAGCGACGGACTTGTGACCGTTTTGCGACGGTCATCACCAGTTTCCGACTACTTTTCGACGGTTATTCCGTCGCTAACTGGATATTTGAAAATTTTCCCAGGTAGCGACGGATGTTCGACGGACTATCCGTCGGCATGGTACATCGTTCGATGGAATAGCGACGACCTATCCGTCGCCCGTGTTCTGGAAATAACAAGAATTTCCAGAACAAGGTTGTCACATCCCAGAACCAGAATACTGGAGAGCGGGGGCAGACATAGCCAGCTACGTATATGAAATGGAATCCATCTCACTATACGGTCACGGCTGTCTAGATACATGAGGGTTTAACTACAAGTCAGCAGTCTCCTAAGGTCATGAACAAGCCTATTGTCTCAATCACAAGCAAGCAATAGTAATTACAAGATGTCAGAGCACCAAATATATAATAGCAAGGCGTCCCATACATTACATATTGGATGATCACGAAGCTAGTCGTACAAAATGCCAGGACTAGCAAGAGTTCAGTCATACATGATCAACCCTAGGATCTGTCAATCATGTTACAGCCCGTAGGCAGACAGTAAATAAAGATGCAATCGAGCTAACACGTGCTCGCCGGCTAAACGCCTCAAAAGAATAATTTTTTACAAATAAGTGGGAGGACAAAAAGAAACCCACTCGTTGCCAGGGTTCCGTCTAGTGGTCACCATCTGGCTGGAAGATCGATGGATCCTCTGGAGCTGCTCCGATATCTGGCCACACAAAACCAGCTGGGTCAGACCCCAGAAAGAGCAAGTGCCACAAAGGAGGCTTCACTTAGAAACTAAAACCAGCATATAGTAAGGAACATTAAAGTTAAATTATCAGAAATAATAACAATAATTGAGTACGAGGAAACCATTCAAGTAGCCAGACTACAACCCTTAAACCAAACAAGGACCGGGGTTGCAATCCTTCACCTGAATGGAAATCCGTCTCAAATACTAAGGATAAGGTAATAAGACAATAAACGAAGAGAAGACCAGAACTGCTCTGGGAGCCAGGTTATAACCCTTAAACCAAACAAGGGCCGGGGTTGTAACCCTTCGCCTGAACAGAACTGGACTCCTGATCTTTATTGTTAAGGCCATTATAGATAATCATGTTGCTGAAGTAAGATAGAACATGACAAGCATGGCACGGGGTACAAATAAGACAATAACCGAAGGGAAGACACAGAACTGCTCCGGGAGCCAGGTTACAACCCTTAAACCAAACAAGGACCGGGGTTGTAACCCTTCGCCTGAACAGAACTGTTCCCCCGATCGTTATTGTCAAGGCAAGCATCAATAATCGTGTCTTGTAACGATCTTGCACAGAATCAGGATAAGACTAAGCTGGAATAACTTCATCCAATCAATCACGGCCAATCAAAAGTACGGCTTGATACTTTAACTAGCTAGGGTTATCACAGGCCTAGTTACTAGCAAGATGCAATGAGATTATTTCAACAGCCACAAGTCCTGCAGACCATCCAAGTTATCCAGGTCGAATGTCCATTTATGAAGGATGCACCACATGACTGTGTGCTGAAAGTGTGCCCTACTCGTCGGTAGGCTACAAGTCCACTTAATGCGCCCAGATAACGGGATTGCCTGTAGCTGGGAATCCCTTCATGTCTACTGAATTATTCTAGTTTATTACTCTTAGTTAATTACAGTAGGTATCCCTGACCGTGGTACTCAGGGATCCCATCCTAGATATGATACAAGACAATACTGGTTTATTGTGCAAACGCAATCATCCACGGTGTCCAGGTTAGTCATTCTTGTCAGGTTATATCACGTTAGCCGTCGCAACAGCAATTCGAGATAATCATGCCAGGTATGCTTGTCCTGCCATGCCGTGTTCAATTATTATTAACAAACCTATTAAATAAATTCATGATTATCAAGTTCATGACAAAAGGCGTAAGGATATAAAATGGGCGTAAAATATCTAATAAAATATCAATATACAGGGCTATAGAAGAGCCAAGCTTAAGGAAAATAATACCAAAGTGACATGCTGACATAAGACCAAGTCAGCCAAGGCCATACGCTCAGTGCAAAGGTCATACGCTCAGGTCAGGCTACGCTCAAGTCAAGCTACGCTCAGGTAAGCCTACGCTCATAAAGGGCATCGTATGAAGTCCATACGGCCCCTTGTCACACAAGTGAGCGTATGCAAGACATACGCTCCAAAAAGGCAGCGTATGAACTTCGTACGACTCCTTGTCACACCAGCGAGCATATACGAGTTATACGCCTCCAAAAGGCAGCGTATGGACTCCATACGACTCATGGCTATCCAAGTGAGCGTATACAAGTCATACGCTCCAAAAAGGCAGCGTATGGACTCCATATGACTCATGGCTATCCAAGTGAGCGTATGCAAGTCATACGCTCCAAAAAGGCAGCGTATGGACTCCATACGACTCATGGCTATCCAAGTGAGCGTATGCAAGTCATACGCTCCAAAAAGGCAGCGTATGGGGTCTACTGCGCTGTGCTAAAGAGCGTGCACAGCTCAGTGACGCAAGCTAAAAAGCTCACGCACTGCTCACTGTCTTCTCCAAACAGCAGGAACTCTATGGTTGAACCCTAAGCTTCCAAAGTTTATAACTTGGTCAAAACAAGTCCAAGTCCAACTTTCCAAAGGTCAAAATTGGGTAGAAGGAAATTCTCTACCACATGGAACCATCAAGACTTGAAAACTAGGGAATTTAATAGATCAAAACCATGAAAATCTGAAAATGACTAAATTCTAGATCTACAAAAATCCAAGCTTCAAAATAGAAAATTACAAGTTCTAATGTGGATTAGAAAGTTGCAAAGAAGAGATTAGAACAATAAAAATGGTGGGTTTCTTCATGAAGCAAGATTGCACTTGCCGAGGCTTGGGTTTTCTTGGTTGGTGGTGGAGAGTAATGAAGAAGAAAGGAAATAATGAGGAGAGAGAATGGAAAGAGGTTAATAAATGGGGTGGGTTGTGGTAGGTAGGGGGTTCACCCTTGGTTCATGATGAACCAAGGCTAATCAAGCCTAGCCGAACCAACCCAAGCCAACCCAAACCAAGATGAACCATGGCCAATACGAGATAAAATACGTACACGTATTCTTAAATACGTAATACGAACAACAGGCATTACAACTCTACCCACCTTAAAAGAATTCCGTCCTCGAAATTTAATTAAGATGTTAGAGAGACTAGAACAAGCTATACTAATTACATGCAAACTATAACTAGGCAAGCAATCACTCATTCAAGCAAGGAATCGAAGACATGAGGCATAAGGAAGACATTATACCTCATGAGTCAAACAAGTCGGGATACCGCGATCGGATATCTTCCTCACGCTCCCACGTTGACTCCCCCAAAGAGTGATGACCCCAAGCAACTCGGACTAACTTGATAGTCTTGTTCTTGAGGATCTTCTCTCTCCGGTCCAATATAGACACGGGCCTCTCCTCATACGAAAGGTTGGTACCAACAACCAATTCCGAATGATCCAGGATGTGGCTCGCGTCCGGGATATACCGTCGTAATTGGGATACATGGAACACGTCATGCACCTCGCTTAGCGACGGCGGAAGAGCGAGACGATAGAAAACATCTCCTACTCGCTCTAGGATATCGAACGGCCCTATATACCTAGGACTAAGCTTTCCCCGTACGCCGAAACGAATGACGCCACGGTTGGGCGAAATCCTCAGGAATACATGATCACCGACCGAAAACTTGAGAGGGCGCCGATGAGAATCGGCCCAATGACGCTGGCGATCTTGGGCAACTCGAAGATGATCTCTGACCCTTCTGACCACTTCAACTGTCTGGGCAATCATTTCTGGACCAAGCATCTGTCTCTCTCCAACATCATCCCAGGCTAGCGGGGATCTGTACTTTCTACCATACAGCGCCTCGAACGGGGCCATCTGGATACTGGCCTGGAAACTATTATTGTACGAGAATTCCACCAGGTGCAAGTGATCTTTCCATGAACCACCGAAGTCAAGTGTGCAAGACCGCAACATGTCTTCAAGAGTCTGGATCGTGCGCTCTGACTGACCATCTGTCTGCGGATGATATGCTGAACTGAACTGGAGATGAGTCCCTAAACTCGCCTGCAGGCTACGCCAAAAGTGCGATATAAATCTGGAATCTCGGTCCGAGGTGATACTAACTGGCACACCGTGCAATCTGACAATCTGTCTAAGATACATCGCCGCTAGCTGAGCCGTCGACTGACCAACTCTGAATGGAAAAAAGTGAGCCACTTTCGTGAGTCGGTTAACTATAACCCAAATAGCATCTCTACCAGCTGGGGATCTAGGTAATCCAGTCACGAAATCTATGGTCACATGCTCCCACTTCCACTCTGGAATCGACAAGGGCTGAAGCAGTCCTGCCGGTCTCTGATGTTCAGCTTTAACTTGTTGGCAAACCAAACACCGAGAGACAAACCGAGCTATCTCCCGCTTTATGCCGTTCCACCAAAAATGCTGCCGGATATCACGGTACATCTTTGTACTGCCTGGATGGTTGGAATACTGCGAACTATGAGCTTCTGCCATGACCTCCTGCCGGATATCTCCGCTGGGTACACAAAGACGCCTACCATGTCGAAGTGGACCATCCTCATGAACGCATAACTCTGGTCTTCGTCCCGTCTCACACTCTGCTCTGAGTCGCTGAAGCTTGGAATCTGCCGACTACGCCATCCGGATCCTCTCGACTATAGTGGACTGAACTTGCATACTGGCCATCAAGGCCACACTGGAAGGGAGAACAACTTCAATATCTATTTTCTGAAGATCTGCTAACAGCTCTGGTTGCGCTGTTAGAAAATAAGCTCCCGCTCTCCTGCTCAATGCATCCGCAACAACATTGGCCTTTCCAGGATGATACTGCAGGTTGACATCATAATCCACAAGTAGCTCCAGCCATCTCCTCTGACGCATGTTAAGATCTTTCTGGGTGAAAACATATTTCAGGCTCTTGTGGTCGGTGAAGATCTCCACCCTATCTCCATACAAATAGTGCCTCTACAACTTGAGTGCAAACACCACTACTGCCAGCTCCAAGTCATGGGTTGGGTAATTCCTCTCATGATCACGAAGTTGCCGTGATGCATAAGCTATTACCTTCCCATGCTGCATCAGAACACATCCTAAACCTCTGCCTGAAGCGTCACAGTATACCGAAAATCCTCCGGTCCCATCAGGAAGCGTGAGAATAGGAGCCGTCATTAAGCCTCGCTTCAACTTCTCAAAAAATTCCTGGCACTCTGCTGTCCAAGCAAACTGTGCATCCTTGCGGGTCAACTGGGTCAGCGGTGCCGAGATCCGAGCGAAGTCCGAAACAAATCGCCGGAAGTAGCCGGCCAATCCAAGAAAACTACGAACCTCTGCAACTGTGCTGGGCACCGGCCATGACTCAATGGCCACGATCTTCTGGGGATCCACTTCTACTCCTCCTCGAGTGATGATATGACCCAAGTACGAAATGCGATCGAGCCAGAACTCGCATTTACTGAACTTGGCATATAACTGGTGCTCCCTGAGTATCTGAAGAACAACCCTGAGATGCTGCTTATACTCCGCCTCATTCTTGCTGTAGACCAAAATGTCGTCTAGGAATACGATCATAAACTGATCCAAGTAAGGCATAAAAATGCGATTCATGAGGTCCATAAATACTGCCGGTGCATTGGTTGCTCCAAATGGCATAACAAGGAACTCCCAATGCCCGTATCTCGATCTGAAAGCTGTCTTCGGGATGTCCTGCTCTCTGACTCTGATCTGATGATATCCTGAGCGCAAGTCAATCTTCGAGAATACAGCTGCCCCTTTAAGTTGATCAAACAAGTCATCTATCCACGGAAGAGGGTATCTGTTCTTGATTGTCACTGAGTTCAAGGTACGATAATCAACACATAACCTGGACTTACCATCCTTCTTTTTCACAAGAAGCATCGGGGCTCCCCAAGGCGATCCACTAGCACGAATGAATCCCTTGGTTCTAAGCTCTTCAATCATCTTGTACAAGATCTCCAACTCTGATGGCGCCATCCTGTAGACTCTCTCTGACACCGGGGCTGTCCCGGGAATCAAGTCTATGGTGAACTCAATCTCCCGCTCTGGCGGCATACCTGGAAGCTCTTCTGGAAAAACATCTGGGAACTCATCCACTATCCTGGGCAATTGAACTGCTGCTACTGCCATTCGCAATACTGGAGGAGAAGGCTCAACCTCGCCTCGAGAGAAAGAAAACTCTGGCTCTCCTGGAATGCTAAAAACAACCCTGCCAATGTGGCAGTCTATCCTAGCATACTGGTCCCTCAACCAATCCATCCCTAAGACTACATCATAATCGGCCATCGGGAATTCTATCAATCTAGCGAGGAACTCTCTACTGCTAACTACGATTCGACACGAGAAAAATACTCTATCGACTCCCACAAGTCCGTTACCAATGAGTATATTGAGCCTTACTGATAACGACTCGGGCTCCAATCCTATCCGTGAAGCAAATCGTGCAGACATAAATGAATGCGATGCACCAGAATCAAATAAAACCGAAGCTGGAAAGGTGTTGACGAGAATAGTACCTGCCACTACCTCACCTGGTGTTACTCCTTCTTCTCCCATGGTCAAGGCCAGCACTTGACCATGTCCTCTAGGGGCAGGTCCCCTCTGCTGAAAATTCCTCTACCTGCTCTGGATCAGGGCTTGGGCCTGAGCATACTGCTGCGGTCTCTGCTGCTGGAATGCCTGGGCCTGCGTCAGCAATGGCCTCGGGAACGGGTACTGCAACTGCTGCTGCTGCTGGACTGGCGCTGGTCCTCTAGCTGAAGGACCAGAGAAAGCTGATGAACTCCCCTGTTCGGGCAGTTCCCAACCTTGTGGTCCGGGGCACCACAAACCAAGCACAATCCCTGTGCTCTACGATACTCTGATACCACATGCCCTGGCTTCCCGTAGTGTGAACATCCCACTGCGGAAGACTGCTTCTGCTTCTGTTGCTGAGGGTGCGTCGGGGTAGAATGCTGAACCGACGTCACCGAGGCCGCCCGCCTCGGAGTTCCAATAGTTAAACCTCTAGCTGCCGGGGCTGGAGCTGATGATTGGTGCATCTGACTGTGGGACCGCTTTCTACCTCCGGTCATATCCACAATCCTCTGGGAGGTATACTCATGCCTCCGGGCTGCTCTCAAGACTGCATCAAAAGTCTGATGCTCAAACTGCTCAACCGTCAATAGAATCTCCAGGAGAAGCCCCTGTTGGAACCGCTGGGCTCTATCATACTCGGTTGCCACCAGGGTAGGAGCAAACCGACTGAGCCTGGAAAACTCGGTCGTATATCCGTCGACCGTCCTGCCACCTTGCTTCAGGTTGGTAAACCTCGTCTGCAAGTCATACCGAGCCACAACATCAAAATACTTCGTCTGGAATCTCTCTCTGAACACTGCCCAAGCAATGGGTGCCACTAATCCCTCGGCCTGTGCCGTCCACCAACTGCGGGCAAGATCTATCAATTGCAGGCGCACTACGGCCACCTTCTCGTTTTCTGGAGTCCTGGCTGCTTCTAGAATTACTTCGGTATCCTGAAGCCAAGCATCCGCGGCGATCGCATCTTCGCTGCCGTCGAAGAATAGAGGGTTAAGGCGCTTGAAGCTGTTGGCCGTGCTGTTACCCTGATGACCACCCCGGGTCAAAGCATCCGTTACTGCCTGGTGCAAGACATCTCCACGCCGGTCTTGGGAAGCTATCAAGGTCCTGACGAGTCCTACCAAAGTGCCGTCATCATGTTCTACTGGTTGAACTGGCTGGACTGGTGGCTCTCCGCCAGAAGGCACGACTCTAGAGGCTACTCCGGAATGCTGGGCTTGATCTCCAGGTTGCTGCTGGTCCGCGGGAGGTGCTCCGCCTTGCTGGTCAGTAGGACCACAAACAATGCCGCTGAAGAAAACGACATAGGGAACAATAAGAAAGGACCAGGACAGATCAACGATACAAGCATATGATCAGGACAAGAATCCAGGGATTCAAAAAATACGAGCAGAGATCAAGGACGAATACTGATTGAGACATCTATTCGGTAAACCCTCACATATCTTGATTTACAAGACCTGCATGGGCCACCACTTAAACCATGTCACGCCCCAGAACCAGAATACTGGAGAGCGGGGGCAGACATAGCCAGCTACGTATATGAAATGGAATCCATCTCACTATACGGTCATGGCTGTCTAGATACATGAGGGTTTAACTACAAGCCAGCAGTCTCCTAAGGTCATGAACAAGCCTATTGTCTCAATCACAAGCAAGCAATAGTAATTACAAGATGTCAGAGCACCAAATATATAATAGCAAGGCATCCCATACATTACATATTGGATGATCATGAAGCTAGTCGTACAAAATGCTAGGACTAGCAAGAGTTCAGTCATACATGATCAACCCTAGGATCTGTCAATCATGTTACAGCCCATAGGCAGACAGTAAATAAAGATGCAATTGAGCTAACACGTGCTCGCCGGCTAAACGCCTCAAAAGAATAATTTTTTACAAATAAGTGGGAGGACAAAAAGAAACCCACTAGTTGCCAGGGTTCCGTCTAGTGGTCACCATCTGGCTGGAAGATCGGTGGATCCTCTGGAGCTGCTCCGATATCTGGCCACACAAAACCAGCTGGGTCAGACCCCAGAAAGAGCAAGTACCACAAAGGAGGCTTCACTTAGAAACTAAAACCAGCATATAGTAAGGAACATTAAAGTTAAATTATCAGAAATAACAACAATAATTGAGTACGAGGAAACCATTCAAGTAGCCAGACTATAACCCTTAAACCAAACAAGGGCCAGGGTTGCAATCCTTCACCTGAATGGAAATCCGTCTCAAATACTAAGGATAAGGTAATAAGACAATAAACGAAGAGAAGACCAGAACTGCTCTGGAGCCAGGTTACAACCCTTAAACCAAACAAGGACCGGGGTTGTAACCCTTCGCCTGAACAGAACTGGACTCCTGATCTTTATTGTTAAGGTCATTATAGATAATCATGTTGCTGAAGTAAGATAGAACATGACAAGTATAGCACGGGGTACAAATAAGACAATAACCGAAGGGAAGACACAGAACTGCTCCGGGAGCCAGGTTACAACCCTTAAACCAAACAAGGATCGGGGTTGTAACCCTTCGCCTGAACAGAACTGGTCCCCCGATCGTTATTGTCAAGGCAAGCATCAATAATCGTGTCTTGTCACGATCTTGCACAGAATCAGGATAAGACTAAGCTGGAATAACTTTATCCAATCAATCACGGCCAATCAAAAGTACGGCTTGATACTTTAACTAGCTAGGGTTATCACAGGCCTAGTTACTAGCAAGATGCAATGAGATTATTTCAACAGCCACAAGCCCTGCAGACCATCCAAGTTATCCAGGTCGAATGTCCATTTATGAAGGATGCACCACATGACTGTGTGCTGGAAGTGTGTCCTACTCGTCGGTAGGCTACAAGTCCACTTAATGCGCCCAGATAACGGGATTGCCTGTAGCTGGAAATCTCTTCATGTCTACTGAATTATTCTAGTTTATTACTCTTAGTTTATTACAGTAGGTATCCCTGACCGTGGTACTCAGGGATCCCATCCTAGACATGATGCAAAACAATACTGGTTTATTGTGCAAACGCAATCATCCACGGTGTCCAGGTTAGTCATTCTTGTCAGGTCATATCACGTTAGCCGTCGCAACAGCAATTCGAGATAATCATGCCAGGTATGCTTGTCCTGCCATGCCGTGTTCAATTATTATTAACAAACCTATTAAATAAATTTATGATTATCAAGTTCATGACAAAAGGCGTAAGGATATAAAATGGGCGTAAACTATCTAATAAAATATCAATATACAGGGCTATAGAAGAGCCAAGCTTAAGGAAAATAATACCAAAGTGACATGCTGACATAAGACCAAGTCAGCCAAGGCCATACGCTCAGTACAAAGATCATACGCTCAGGTCAGGCTACGCTCAAGTCAAGCTACGCTCAGGTAAGCCTACGCTCATAAAGGACAGCGTATGAGGTCCATACGGCCCCTTGTCACACAAGTGAGCGTATGCAAGACATACGCTCCAAAAAGGCAGCATATGAACTTTATATGACTCCTTGTCACACCAACGAGCGTATGCGAGTCATACGCCTCCAAAAGGCAGCGTATGGACTCCATACGACTCATGGCTATCCAAGTGAGCGTATGCAAGTCATACGCTCCAAAAAGGCAGCGTATGGACTCCATACGACTCATGGCTATCCAAGTGAGCGTATGCAAGTCATACGCTCCAAAAAGGCAGCGTATGGACTCTATACGACTCATGGCTATCCAAGTGAGCGTATGCAAGTTATACGTTCCAAAAAGGCAGCGTATGGACTCCATACGACTCATGGCTATCCAAGTGAGCGTATGCAAGTCATACGCTCCAAAAAGGCAGCGTATGAGGTCTACTACGCTGAGCTAAAGAGCGCTCACAGCTCAGTGACGCAAGCTAAAAAGCTCACGCACTGCTCACTGTCTTCTCCAAACAGCAGGAACTCCATGGTTGAACCCTAAGCTTCCAAAGTTTATAACTTGGTCAAAACAAGTCCAAATCCAACTTTCCAAAGGTCAAAATTGGGTAGAAGGAAATTCTCTACCACATGAAACCATCAAGACTTGAAAACTAGGGAATTTAATAGATCAAAACCATAAAAATCTGAAAATGACTAAATTCTAGATCTACAAAAATCCAAGCTTCAAAATAGAAAATGACAAGTTCTAATGTGGATTAGAAAGTTGCAAAGAAGAGATTATAACAATAAAAATGGTAGGTTTCTTCATGAAGCAAGATTGTACTTGCCTAGGCTAGGGTTTTCTTGGTTGGTGGTGGAGAGTAATGAAGAAGAAAGGAAATAATGAGGAGAGAGAATGGGAAGAGGTTAATAAATGGGGTGGGTTGTGGTAGGTAGGGGGTTCACCCTTGGTTCATGATGAACCAAGGCTAATCAAGCCTAGCCGAACCAACCCAAGCCAACCCAAGCCAACCCAAACCAAGATGAACCATGGCCAATACGAGATAAAATACGTACACGTATTCTTAAATACGTAATACGAACAACAGGCATTATAAAGGTCGACGGTTAATCCGTCGCTATTCGGTCGATATGTTTCGACGGCATAGCGACGACTTATCCGTCGCCAAGTTGCTGGAAATGACATAAATTTCCAGAAGCTGGTCGACGGCTTTTCCGTCAGAAATCTATCGCTAATCCGTCATTTGTTATCGAAGGTGTCGACGGATTAGCGACGGAACGATACGATCTGATACGCTTTTACGACGGGGTACCGACGGAAATTTATGTCGCTATTGTCTACACAGTTCAGTACTTAATAGTTGAAGTGGACGACAGTCTGTCGGAAATGTGTCGCTAATGCTTCGTATTGTGACGTCGAATATCCGTCGCTATTCCGTCATATGACGACAACTTAGCGACGGAAGGTTATTAGCGATGAGCTGATTGCCGACGGATTGTTTTGGCCAATATCTGTCGGCAATCGGTCGCTAATAGTAATTACCGTCGTCTTAGCGACGGATGTGGCCGTCGCTAAAACGATAAATTTTGGTAGTGTCAAGTGTGCCCCTTCAACTGGTATCCTTGAATACCGATTGCCGCGAAGCACCTCGGGTATCAGAACCTTCAAATGTACAACTCTAGACTGTACCGCCTTCTCTGACTCCCAGCTCCACAGAGGACGTTGTTGAGATGATCAGGGACTTGCGTGAACGCTTCGAGTCAAAGAACAGAAATGAGGAGCGCCAGAAGATGGGGATCCCGCAACCATACCCCCTAGAATGGAACAAAGTGGCCTATCCTCCCAAGTATAAACCACAAACGTTGACGCCATACGACGGGAAGGACTCTCCATGCTGTTATCTGACGTACTTCCAGTTTCAAACGGGACATCTCCCGAAGGAAGATGCGCTATTCACCAGCTTGTTTGTCGGAGCATTGAAAGGAGTGGCTTATGACTGGTACTGCAGTCTCCCTGACAACTCCATATCCTTCTTTGATGACTTGACACGCCTCTTCCTTGATCGTTTTTACGACGGAGGAAAAGACATGACGATGGCGTCCCTCATAGAGATACGTCAGAAGAAAAAAAAAGACGGTTCGAGCATTCATCGAACGATTCCGACAAGCCGGCTTCAGACTGCCCCGGGTATGCCAGAACATGCACTCCTCTCCTCCTGCAGCATGAATATGCTTCCCGCAGTTAAGCTTTGGCTCAACTCCACTCCTCCTTCCGACTTGATTTTATTGATTATTGAGGCCGAAGTAGCTGAAAAGAAGGCATGCAATGCTCGCCTTCTGGGAGTCAGTTTTCCTGCCATTGAAGACGAGAGAAAACGGCCTGCAGCCAGCAAGCCTGGATGCGAGACGAAGAAGAAGCAGGCATTGACTGTCAATGCCTCTAAAGTTGCACAAGCACCTACTCAGAAGCCTTTGCTTGCACCGAGGCCAAAGGAGGTCTATTCTTTCAATGATGAAGACACCTTGCAACTCTTCGAGATGTTGAAGCAGGACGACAAGATTAAGTTACCGGACCCGAAGCGTCCCGACGAGGTTGGGAGAGTTAACAATCCGAGGTACTGTCACTACCATGGGTTTGTCGGACATCCAACTCAGGACTACTACATCCCCAAGAACTACATCCAGCGCACGATCAATGCGATTGTCATCTCCGTCGATTATGAGGAGAAGACAGTCTCGGCCAACCTGGTGTCGCTCTAATTTGGCTCCTTACCGCCAACCATAGCACAAGATGGCGTCGTCCCCATCCCAAAGGCGACAATGGAGGTGGTCAACCTACCACATACCCGTGACAACGTGAGTGGACTCATCCCACTCACCACATCTCGAGGAGAGGTCTTATGGGTTCACCCAGACCTCGTCTCCGAAGTTACTCAATCGGGGGTACGCTCTACCTCCAAAACCAAAGGCAAGAAGACCAAGTCTTGCCGCATGGTCTCTTCCTCCACGGAAGAGGTACTTCCTGTATAAACGCGTTCGCAGTAGAACGCCTAACCCGATGAAGCTGCCGTCGAGGTGGTGCCTCCCTATACAGCCCCTGCTGCCCAGGAAGAGGGCCCATCCAGACCTCCAGCAGCCAATAAACAGAAGCACGTAGAGGCCCGTTTTGACAAGCCTTTGCAAAAAGAAAATGCTTCGGGGCTAGCCAAGCCCCACAACTTCGACATACTTGCACAACTTGTCGGTACTCCTGCCCGCTTATCTCTGTTCGAGCTTCTTCGTCTTTCCAAAGACACCCGTGAAGCTCTCTGTGAAGCCTTAAAGGATGCTGAGTCCTTCATCAGTCAGGTTAAGCAGCCAGAGGACCTCCCAACAATATGTGCACACTGCCATTGTGGGGAGGAGGTCATCCCCAACATAACCTTCACCCAACAAGATATGCTGCTCAAGCACAACCGGCACAACAGGCCACTGTATTACACAGGGTATGTGGGTTCCGTCAAGGTGAAGCGAATTCAGATTGATCTAGGGTATTACCTCAACATCATCCCTAGGACTCTGCTCTCAATACTGGAGATTCCGATGCACCGTCTGGCGCCTTCCAATACTACAATCAGCGGCTTCAATGCCAGCAAAAGTGAACCATTGGGAAAAATTCGACTGAAATGTCATATCGGTAATCTCCGAACCGAAGTGACTTGCTATATCGTAGATGCCGACGTCAACTACAACCTCCTGCTGGGTCGTTGTAGCACCCAGTTTCTAAAATAAGGGTAATTTTGAAAATTTATAATTATAATAATTTAATAATGATATTTAAACCATGTTATGATTTTTGGTGATTTTTAGTTAATTTAAAACTATTTAAAACCACGGCTTGTGATTTTGATGATTGACTAGTGTAACCCTAGAGTTGGTTAAGCCCAGAGACTAACCATGACCAAGGGAGCCTAGTCATGTGATTAGGATGACTAATTATAACTTTTTAGCCTAAGGATATTTTGGTCATTTTGACAATTTTGTGAAATTGTAATTTTGATAAATTAAATATTGTGCTAATATATTCGTTAAGCCTTAACCTAGAAACTTAGCCTAAATCTAGATTAGCCTTGGTTGATTAGGTTGACTTAGTCATGTCATGATTATTAATATCTAGATATTTTATAGGTAAGATATTTAACTCTTAGGATATTTGTAATAAAGGTAGCCTATGACAAGTTGAACCAATAGGAAGGCCTAGAATTGGGTGGACAACTCCTAGCCACTCATCTAGACCTAAAACCTAACCCTAATCCATCTAATGGCAGCTACAATTGATCCACCTTCCTATAAAATATCCTTACTAAAAACTTTGCCTCTTTTTACAACTCTTTAGAACCCTAATTGTTCCTCCCAAAATCATTCCCCAAATATCCAAATTAAGTCCAATTTGATCCTAATCAATTGCATCATCATCCCCAACTATAGAGGAGACTTGTGGAGGATAGCTAGCAAGGTTGGAGGATGTTTGAACCGTAGAAAATCGAGGGAGACGTCGAATCGAGGCTCCTTATATTGAGTTTGAACACTCAATAGGTAAAACCCTACAAACCCTATTAAATTCCCGATTTCTTTCCATGGATGCATTCATTTAGGGTCCCCCTAGGTGTATCCCAAGTTTGGTAGGATCTCGTATCCATTTCGTGTCCGTATCGGACACGTATCGGTGTATTTAAATGGGTGTTTGGTGAAATGCTTGAATGGAATAAATATTATTAATTTCAAAAACTAATTGAACAATAATTTAGCTCTTGGTGTGTTGATTACAATCGTACTTGACTGAGTTGAATTTTGTGCACCCTCGTGTCCAAATTTGGACACACACGCACGCATGAGGACACCGTACGGCTGCCCTGCTGCTCGACACTGATAGCGGACACGACACTGAATGTTATGACACGAAAATTTATGTACACGAGGGGGCAATCACTGACATTAAGCACACAAAATTTTAGGAGAAATTATTGAGTATTCTGGGAGATATCTCGACAGCACGGGTCGCACACACACACACACACGCGCGCGGAAATCCACACTGATACGCCTCTGTATCTTGGACACGCGACTTCGTGGACACGACTCTGGCATTTAGACACCTACCCTGACACCCCACCTAGTTACTGACACGACCACGACAGTTTTGGATGGACACGCTGTTTGCAAAAACAAAAGTGTAAAACTTTATTGATACAAACTTTGTAAAAGATTACAATTTAAATTCTGGGAATGGTACAACTGTAGGAATCCAATCTAGATGACGATTGCTTTATCCCTTGGACGATGTGAACTTTGAAGACGAAGCCTCTGAAGTTGAAGACAACTCTGGAAACTGAAGGCAAAAGCCTCGAAAGTTGAAGGCAAAAGCCTCGGAAGAATACAGTAGCACTTGGGCAAGAACTTCTGGACTCTCTGATCTCTGATCTCTGATGCTTGATCCCCTTGAATGGAGACTTGAAACTCTATTTATAGAGTTCTAAGAAATAACTAACTTTTAGTTATTCTGGACTGCGCATGATGGTTTGCGCAACAATTGGATTGCGCAACATTGGACTGCGCAGGCAGTTACTGGATCATGGGCCAACTGTCTTGGACACATGGCATCATTTGATTGAAATGTGCATGATCATGCATAGACGGTTGCCACGTAATGAACAATTGATGGCATGCATGCCACATGTACTTTGTCAGTTGTGTTGATAGAGCGCACAATTTGAATTGCGCTGGCTTTAGATTGCGTAGACTTGGACTGCGCAGGCTTCAGTTTGCGCAGGATTAGACTGCGCAGGAAATGGATTGCGCTGCCAGCTGTCAGCCGTCCTCGAGCGTTGTGCGGCGCAATAAACGAGCAGTCTCCTCGTTCTTCGTGCTGTCAGTTGTCAGGAAGATTTGATTTATGTCAGGTAATGATGACTTTTGCCACGTCAGCTTGCGCAGTTGGGAGTGTGCGCAAACCAGTGTGCGCAATCTGATGTCTGCGCAGTTCATTTGAAAGTTGTATTTCTTGATTTTCTGACTTTGTTGATAGGTGTAACTTAATTTTTTAGGACCTACAAGACCCCCTTCAAAGTTTTCGAAATGTGAATTTATTCAAAATTTTGAAATACTTTGAATTTTTGAATCAATTTGCGCAAGAAGTGAGCTGGCTGCGCAATCTGAGGGATTGTCCCCAATTTCAGGCGCAATCTGAGGCGGCCGTTTCGTTTTCAAAAGCTATAAGTAGCCCTCTTCTTTATTTCATTTTTTTACTTTGCCTTCTTCGTACTTTTGAGAGAAAATCTCCGAACTCTTTCTTCCTTCTCCGACGATCTCCATGGCTCCCCGACGATCCTCCGCTGCCGCTAAGGGGAAGGCCCCCGCCGAATCGTCAACCAGGGCTATGCGACGAGCTTCTCGTCATGAATCCGCGTACCCTGCTATGTCAGGTAAAGGATTTTAAATCAAAAACCCTTTTTAGGGTTTTGATCCCACTATTCTTCAGAATCCATCTCTTTTTAGAGATGTGATCATACTGCGCCACCCTCTTTAGGGTTCTGGTTGCACAAATCAGTTAATTCTTCATTTTTATGAAGAACGACTTTCTGCACAATCGGTTGAACTGCGCTGGCAGATGTCAGCACAATTTACTGATTTACGCGAGATTGTCAGCGCAAACTGATGACTGTTTGTTTGCGCAGTCTGATGTTTGCATAAACTGATGTTGCGCATTCTGATGTTTGTGCAAACTGATGACAGAATCTTTGACCTGACTTGTACTAAATTTTATTTTCTCTGTTTGATGCAGTTAATGTGAGAGAAGATCCAGAATACGAAATTTTTGTGGGAACTCTTTCAGAGTCAGAGTATAAAGAGGATCTCTCTCATGTACATTATCCCCAGTATGATCTGCCGACCTCCCGTCAGGCTATTCTGATATCTCAAGACAATAAAACTTTGCTGTGTTTGATGAATGGACAACCTCTAGAATCAGCAGACGCTGTCATTCATAAGAAACCATTTTTCTTGTTCGGTGAGGCTTTCGAGAAAAGCTCTCAACCAAGACCGAGGATGGAAGAAAGAATTGTCCATCAGGAGGATAGGACACTCTTTATACCAGATATTTCCCGCTGCCTCCCTTTATCCCGGTATGCGCATGCGAGCTATCCGAGGAAGATGGAATGGAACCTCACTCTTTTCCAAGATGCCCGTGCAGAAAAAATTTTCGTGAAAAAGGGGCCGAATAAGAAAGACATGTTCTACAGCTCCTCTGATCGATACAGTATCTTGTTGAGAGGCTTGAGACCTGGTTGTATTCCGCCAGAGAATTCCTCCTTGTTGATGCCTGTCAGAACACCAATATTCGCAAACGAATTTGCAAAAGCCGAAGGGAAGTACCCAGAACAGGACATCAGATTAACTGGATTGGTGAATCCAGATTATAAAAGATAGAACTGCATAGCAAATTAGATTCTGACCAAATTTGAAGACAGACTTCAACAAATCAATTTGTACCAAGCAGTGCATGCCACTGTCTAGGGTTTTGCCCCCAACTCATACTTGTTTTTGGCTTTAACTGAAAGATACAATTATAGAACAGGGACTTTCATGACCCCTGGCGGAGAAATCGGGTTTGCACTCCACGAGATGAAGTATATCTCGTACTTGCCAATGGCAGACGCTCTATATGAAGAATTTGTTCCAACCAATGATGAGTTGGACAAACTTAGAAAGGAGAATGCAGCAATGGTAGCAGTATTCGAGAAACTGTTATGCCATTACAAGATCTGTTCTTTATATTACAAAAGTGCCACCTCCAATACTTGTTACTCGCCGAAATGGCTGCCTTATCTGTTCCTTAATCATATAGAAGAGAAGAAGACTAAGGAAAACGACAAATGCTATCCTGACTTTTTTAAGCCTTTGAGCAACACAGAAGTGATGAAGTTGATGGAAGGAAGTGGCGACTTTGATAAAGAAATAAAAGATGATTATCAATGTCCACCTTTAAAGAAAGGGGACACCCTTGAGAGTTACTTGAGAATGGGATATAGACCCATGTCAAAAGAAGCTCAACTGGCGGGGTTTCTGACATATTGGCTCCGTCGGTTTGTGGTCCCAGGATCTAGTGCAGTAGACCACTTTCATCGCGGTGTTCTTTTTACCGCCGTTAAGTTAGTCTTCGGCTACAAAGTGGACCTGTTATCAGTAATGACTTGCAAGTTGAATGCCAGTCTACGTCTATATGTTGATCTGATGTTAAAAGCCAGAGGAGAAAAAGAATTTCCTCGTCTAGAACTGCCGTATACATATCTATTTGGATGGTTGCTTCTCCACTATCCTACTTTAATGGACCCCGGTATGGGACCGGTTGATGGCAGCTTTTTACGGAGATACTCCCATGGTAAATAGAAGTACACTTCTTTGAGCGAATGTAGATATGCTTTGAATCTGAACAGAGGATGGAACTTTTGTTGTGCTCCTCTTCCCGCTGGATATGATCAAATGCCAACTAATATGGTTGACTCAAAGATGCAACCTCTGAACCGTGCAGCCTTTGAATGGTTGAAGACAATTCGACCATCTCATTTGGTGTACCGGTTTGAAGAGGAGTGCTATTTAGAACCATATCTCCCTAGTCGATTTGCTCGGCAGTTCGGGTACGATCAATTCCATGTGGGAAATGCCATCACCTGCCTTCAAGGCGAAGGTTTTTTGATAGACGGGGCCCGAGCTTGGGCTTATTATAATGCTCGAGATACGAAAGCCATATTCTCGATGCCAGCAAATAGCACTCATGGTCCTCGGATGCTATTTACATATTCAGTATTCTATACATCCGCGAACACTTTTGCTGAGAATTTTAATCTCGCAGATAGCTTCGCTTCTTCGACAAGATTTAGGAAAGGGAGAGTTGCTTTGTCACTCCCTAGAAATGATGAGGTGCATGAACCGACAGATGCACCCTTGGAAGCCTCAAGGGATATTATGTTCCCTCAAGAGGTAAACGCAGCAATGCGTATTTCTTTGAAGGTGGGTAAATCTCCAGCGAAGAAGAGGAGAAGAGAGGAGCCTCCCGCTCTGGCAGCCAAAAAGAAACTGATATTAGATCATTCTTCAGAGAAGATCACCACGAAGTCTCAATCTCGGCAATTGGCCGAGACAACTCAACCAGAAGCTATTACACCGACTTCCGTACAAAGACAAGTCGAGCCAATAAATGTAGAGAGTCCTGATATACCTCTACAAAGAAAGAAAAGATTGGCCGTAGAGGTCAAACTTTGTCTTCAATCGTATCAGATGCTGTAGCGGGCATCACAATGTCATCTCCCACTCCCATCCCTGAGTCTGGTCAAAGGAAAGAATTTGAGCCAATGGAAGAGAGGAATGAGGCCGATGAGCCCAGAGAAGAAGAAGATAATGCAGCCCGATCTCCTCCGCCTGCTACGGAGACGACTCGACTTCCTCCAACTCCTAGAACCCTCCGCGAAGAGGTGGAACATGAAGTAATTGCAGCTCTAGAAGATTGTGACTACGGCCTGTAAGATTATATTGACCAAGTTACAACTACCAGCGGGAATGCTCCGGAAAAAAATAAAGATGAGGAAAGCTCTTCATCTAAAAATGAAGATATGCAAGATCCCGACAGGGATAATGAAGAACACATGTCTCCTGCTGCTGCCGATGACACTTCAGATCCTAAAAAGGATATTGAAGTAGAGGCATCCTCAGAAAAAGCAGCAAACGAAGAAGTTCCAGAAGAAACTCCCGCCACTGATCCTCAAGGTATAGAATGGAATTAGCAATCTTCTTTAAAATAGATTGATAACTAATATCTTTATTTATATTTCCTGCAGATCTTGAGACTCTTCCAGCACCTCCGACGTGTACGGACATAGCGCCTGTGACGACGGTGATTGTTAGTAGCAGCCATCATCTATCTTGTGGTTCTGAAGCGGGCAGTAGCCAAGCTGTTGCAGCTGAAGTGACTTCTGCTCAGTTGGAGTCCATTCCTGCAGGGGATAGGCCTATTACTGGATCGAACCAAGGTAAGACTGTCTTCATTTAATCTTCTTAGTTATTGGCAAACGACTGGCAAAATGATAATTTTACTTTTGCAGAGGAACAACCAGGAGGGGCGACTAGCTCCACTTTAGCTCCTTTATTCAAAGAGCCTGCCATCCAGACACAAAGGATCGAGCAACCTGCTGCCTCATCCTCAACAGAGTAGCTGCGACTCCTGGAACTTTGGCAATTAATCAGTAAGTCGTCCAATCGTTCACCAGATGCTTCTTTGAATCCTTGGGACCTCTAGTTCATAAGATGATAGACAAAGAGGGAGCTAATTTTTTTATGGTTAGAAATCCGACTTCTCTTTTGGTGAGGGCTATAAGGGAGCAAGGAGACGAAGCTCAGGCCACTCTCCTTGACCATATATTAAATGAATTAGAAGTCTCCATAAAAAATTATAAGGAGCTCCAAAAGAAGGAAATGGAATCTCTAGTGCAGGCCGAGTTCGAACGAATGGCCCAGGCAGCTGATATAGAAAGGGTGAATCTTCAAAATCTCTTGGAGGCCTATTCCACAAAATCTGCTGAGTATAACTCTAAGCTGGAGTCAGTGACCTTAATGGCTGAGAGAAAAGAGCAAAGAGCTGCTGAGCTAAGAGCAGAGATTGCTCGTCTCCAGAAAGAGTTAGAAGAGGAAATTACTGATCATCAAATTGCAATTGAGCAATACAATGCTTTGACTCAGGAGAGGGATGAGTACGAGGCAACTCATGGTGCAGAGATTACCCGCCGGACGGTAGCCATGCCCGTTTTCAATGAAGAAACCGGGATTGAAGAAGCCAGAAGGAGGGTGATGTCCACTCATGAAGAACAGCTGCAGATACTGAAGCAGCAGATTGATAACCTGATAATACCTCCATCTTAGTGGAATATTTTGTACTTTTATGTTTCTTTTTATGGCTCATGTGCTTTTGTAATGCCTCATATTCTGGTTAATAAAAGACATTTTGCTGTGGTTCCATTATTTATTGTATATCTTGTTTAGATATAAATAATAGAGATAGAAAATATATTCAGAGGTACGAAACATGATATATTTCTTGATGATTTTGTAGAAAATAATTATATTCATTATATCTGCTCAGAGGTAATATGGACGTGGCAGAATATATTGAATATTATTATTTCAATTAACAACTTAATCGAAAACGACAAGTTGCTGATGTGGATGATGAACGATGATGAATCGTCAATGCATGTGAGATGAACGAGAAAACCGTCAAATGATGGAATGAACGGACAAACCGTCAAAAATGGATGATAACGAACGGATGAACCGTCAAGTGATAATGAATGAACGGATGAACCGTCAAGTGAAATGAACGGGTGGACCGTCAAGTGGTAATAAATGAACGGATGAACCGTCGGGCGGTAAACAGATGAACCGTCGGGCGGTAATGAACGGACGAACCGTCGAATGAATGTGTCACTTCGTTGTTTGAGGAATCTCTGCCTATAAATATAACAGAAATCTGACAGGAACGAGAACTTCCACCCTTCAATATAAAAATGTCGTCTAGAGAAGCATCCATGAAGGCTGAAATCGCCCCGAAGGTTCAGAAGGGCACTGAAGAACGCCCTGCCGATCCAGTTCAGTCAAAGGAAGCAGAAGCAGGCGAAGGTTCGTCTGCACCCAAGCCACCGAGAGACATCCTGGACTTTCTGCTTAAACCGGGAAGGACTGAAGAAGAGGAAGCCATGAGGATGGCTGCTTGCAAGTTCCTCGTGGGTTCCAGCAAGGAGGTCCTCAGCTCTTTTGCTGATCGTATTTTCGAGAAGGACGGTAGTGGTCCGCGTCCAAATGTAGAGAAGGATGATAGTGACCTTCCTTAGTATCATGTACTATCATTCATGATGAAATAAAATTTAAATTTTATTTATGAACTTGAACTTGTCTGATGATTTACAAGTATTTACATTCATACATAATACTTCTTAAGGAACTTGCCATTGATAGGACCATCGAGCTCTGAGAGTTGATAGGCTCCATTTAAGAAGACTTTACTTACAACATAGGGACCTTCCCACTTTGCATCGAATTTGCCTTTGCTCATATGAGTCATAGTCATAGGACGTCTGACCGTTAGAACAAGTTCTCCTTGCTGAAAGGTTCTGACCTTAACTTTACGATTAAAAGTCTTCGAGATGCGAGCTTGGTATAACTCAATATACTGCTGAGCTATTAATCGCTTCTCATCAAGTGCTCTTGAAGTCGAAGAAGATCATTATTTTCTGTAGTGAGCTCGTTAGCAATGGCAATCCTTAAAGAAGGAATTTGCAGTTCCAGAGGAAGAACAGCTTTACAGCCATACACCAGAGAAAAGGGTGTAAAGCCCGTAGGATTGCGGACCGTAGTCTGGTAGGCCCAAAGACATTCACCAAGCTTTTCACTCCAGTTCCGTTTGTTAGTGGATATAAACTTCTTAAGGAGCTTGATAATGGTTTTATTGAAGGCTTCAGCTAATCTATTAGCAGCAGGATTGTAGGCTGTCGAAGCGACGTTGTCAATCCGGTGATCATTGCAGAATCTGATGAATTTTTGGCTGATGAATTGAGGTCCATTGTCATGGATGATTCTTCGGGGTACACCAAATCTGTATATGACGTGGTGTTTAACAAAGCTGATGACGCTACTGGTTTTGACTTTAGCCAGAGGTATAGCTTCAGCCCACTTGGAGAAGTAGTCCGTTACTGCCAGTATGAACCGATGTCCTCTAGAAGAATGAGGATTGATGGGACCTATGACATCCATGCCCCAAGCTTCAAAAGGCCAGGAAGCAGCAGTCGGATGAAGGAATTCTGATGGTTGATGAATGAAGTCTGCATGAATTTGACAAGCACGATATTTTCTTGCATATTCAATGACATCTGATACCATAGAGGGCCAATAGTAACTCATGCGTCGGATGCGATCCTGCAATTTAGGACCAGGTTGATGTGCACCACAGACACCAACATGAGCTTCGCGCTAGTAACTCATGCGTCGGATGCGATCCTGCAATTTAGGACCAGGTTGATGTGCACCACAGACACCAAGAACAACTCCAACATTGTTGAAGCAGGGTTCATCTAGAGAGTAGGCTCTTTGGATGGTTGATCCATTTGGAGAAACAAGAACAACTCCAACACCTGCTATAATGGCACCATTTGGTCCGATTCTGGATGCACCATCGAAGAATAAATGCCAGGTTGAAAATTCTTCAGAGATCATGTTGACTTCCAATGTCTCGTCTGGAATTTCATCATATAGCTTGGATGTTTCTGGTACAGGATGAGCCGCCAAGAAATCCGCCAGCGCTTGACCTTTGACAGACTTTTGTGGAACATATACCATGTCATATTGAGCTAGCAGGATTGCCCATGTAGCCCGCCGAGAATTAAGTGTGCTGGGCTTCTTCATGAGTACCCGAAGAGTGTTAACTCGGGATATGACATGAATAGTTTGCCCAATGATGTAATGCCTTGTCTTCTGCACAGCGAACATAAGAGCTAGGCATTCTTTCTCGACCGGACTATAACGGTGTTCAGCACCAATCATAGTACGACTGAGATAATAGATGGCCTGTTCATGACCTTCTTTGTTCTTTTGGGCAAGTAAAGCACCTAATGAATGATCCATAGCACGGACATACATCAAGAATGGAATGCCAGAGATTGGTGGCACTAAAACTGGCGGGTTCATGAGATACCGCTTGATGTCTTCGAATGCTCGTTGACATTCTTCAGTCCAAATAAAAGATACACCCTTCTTCATTAGTTGAGTGAATGGTCTGCAGCGTCCAGACAAGTTCGAAATGAATCTCCTGATGTACGCAAGTCGACCTTGGAATCCTCGTAGCTCTTTTAGGTTGCGTGGAGGACGCATCTCTTGAATGGCTTTGATCTTCTCGGGATCCACGTGTATACCCCTAGAGGTAATGACGAAGCCGAGAAACTTACCACTAGAGACACCCAAAAATGACTTGGTGGGATTCATCTTGAGTTGATGTTGGCGCATGAGATTGAAGATTGTTCTCAAATCTTGGATGTGATCTTCTTTTAGACGACTTTTGACGGCGATATCGTCAACATAACATTCAACAGTCTTACAGAGATGATCTTTGAAGATGGTGCTCATAGCCCGTTGGTAGGTTGTACCAGCATTCTTGAGACCAAATGGCATCACAGTATAGCAATAGACACCACGGGGAGTGCGGAAAGAAGTATGTTTTTTATCTTCGGGATTCATCTTGATCTGATTATATCCAGAGAATCCATCCATGAAAGATATTCGCTCGAACCCACAAGTATTGTCAATCATGACATCCGTGATAGGGAGAGGAAATTCATCTTTTGGACATGCTTCATTAAGATCCCGAAAGTCAATGCAGACTCGAACTTTGCTGGTTTTCTTTAGAACTGGAACAACGTTGGCCACCCAGTCAGGATGTTGCTCTTCTCGAATAAAGCCACAAGCGATGAGCTTCTTGACTTCATCATCAATCGCGTCCATCATTTCTGGTTTGAAATGCCGTTGTTGCTGCTTAACTGGTTTTGCATTGGGCAAAATGTTCAGTTTGTGCGTAGCAATCTTGCGATCTAAACCTGGCATGTCTTCATAACTCCAGGCAAAGGCATCGATATATTCTTTAATGAGAAGAATCAACTCTTGTTTGTCTATTTCTGGAAGATTCTTGCTGATGAATATTGGACGAGGCGACCCACTTTCCCTTACATCAACTTGAACTAATTGATCTTCAGTAGGAGGTTCTCGTTGTTCAAAGCGAAGTACCCATTGATTATCCATCTGTTGAGCCCAAGAATATGTTTTAGGATTTTCTTCAATATTCTCGTCATAGCTTTCTGGAAGTTCGACGGAGACCATGTTAGATGATACGACCAGCCGATGGACTTCACCGATGCTTGTATCGGAATCCCAAGATCTGGAATCAGAAGAATTAGAGCGTTCTTCGCTATCGGAATCGAAGACTACTGGGGATAAAATTGGAGGAGAAGCATATCCAAGTCCTTTTTTAGTCCTGCTGTAAAACATCTCTGACTTTCCTTTCGGAACAGTCGTACGAATAGGAGTTCGTCTACCTTTACCGTAATTGAGACCACTTTTAAAGTCATAGCCCATTTTTCGGATGATGTCTTTGGATTGTTGACTGTAACGACGGAGTTGAAGACGTCCTGTATCGTTAAGTTTGCTGTCATCCGTATAGCTAAATTGTTGTTCCGGTCCTTTACTAAAAAGTATTGGACTTTCGCCTTTCTTTCGAGAAGGGACAATACGGTAAGAATCTTCTGGGTCTTCAAATGATACTTCTGTTTGAAGAGATTGTACAACTCCCATTGTAAATGATTGGAAGCTATCTAACATATCCAAATAGCATTTAGTATGATAAATAACCTCAGTATACTGGAAAGTAGATGCTTTTTCATTGATCTGTACATTCGTATTTACAACAGGACCTTTAGCCTTAGCAGGCTTAGTCAAATTAATTACAAGAGGGGAAGAAGAAGAATGTGGAGGTGGCTAGTTACGACGAAGGTCTATAACAAGTGGCTCAGAGGAGGTGAGCTCCCTTTTTTCCTTGTTGTGAGTTAGATCAACAACAAGTGGCTCGGAAGGAGTGAGCTGCTTTTTGTCCTTGTTACGACGTAAGTCGATAATAAGTGGCTCAGAAGAGGTGAGCTTTCTTTGATCTTGGTCAGCATCAACTGGTTTCTTTTGGACTGGCAAGTGAATAGCCAGTGGTTTAGAAGACTGAGAATGAGAAACTCGCCCTTTGACAGGTATGATAAGAGTGTCTTTGGACACTGCTTCTTGTTCTTCTTCAGTGTCTAAGGCTAGCACAACCTTCATGAATTCATCCTTGTACATGCGAGCGTCATTGCAGTATACTTCAACACCTTTGAAGGGATAGAGATCAGCAACCTCTTTTTGGACCTCTCCTTTGTCATCAACATATTTGAAACATTGATGAAGAGTTGATGGAACAATATTATGCTCGTATAGGAATGGCCTCCCCAATAGAGTATTGTAGGAACAACCGTGATTGTCAATGATATAGAAAGTTGCCTTTATGCGAAGATTGCCTATTTGGAGTTTTAAGCGAATCTTACCCAAAGGTTCACTCCTTCCCTGATTGAATCCAAGGATGGTGGTGATTGTACTGGAGAGACTATGTATAGGGATTTTCAGAGCATCAAGCATTGTCTTTGGCATAATGCTGAGAGCAGATCCTGGATCTATCAAGATACGATCGACTTTCATCGAGTCGACATACCCTGTATAGTAGAGAGGACGATCATGCCTATTATCTTCAAGTAGCATATCATCTTGTGTGAAAGTGATGTTAGGAATTAACTCCAGAACACTATGACAATGGAGACAAGAGACAGGCTCTGCTTCCGGCTTCTTGAAAAATGCTAGACAAGTCTCAGCTTGCATGAGAGCTTTACTTAGAGTTTCTCGTGTTTCTCTGGAAAGACGCAAGAGCTCAAAGATAGACAGCCTTGCTGGTGTATTGGCTAGTTGAGCCAATATATCAAAATTATAAGGCTTCTCAAGCCCAGTAGGGGATGATTTCTTCAAGGGCTTATCAAAACGGACTTGTTGCTTGCCTTTATCAGCAGCCACTGGCTTGGGGGAATAGGTACTACAACCGGTGAGGATGTAGAAGGAATTTCTTCAATAGAAATAGGTTGTGTTGGAGCAGGCTCAGAAGAAGAGGCAGGATTCTCTTGAGCTTCAGGGTAATCTTTCAGATAAGCTTTCCCTGATCTGGTGCCCAATAGTATTTCTTCATCCACTATGGGGTCAAAAGATACCATGTTGCAAATCTTTGTCTTGCCTTTGGAGCGATCTTTCTTCTTAGAAAAAGAGGGAACCTCGAACTCTGAAGCGAGATCGGGATGGATCCACATAACCTCGCCATTGTCAATAGACAAAGGGATGAGACCTTCATTTAGTGGAGAAGGAAGATTTTCAATCTCAAGAGTAGCTTTTGGAATGGAAATGACACCATACTGTATCATCTGCGGGGGATAATTACCGAACTGGACCGAGGCCATGTTGGCGGTAACAGTCTTCTCATCTTGCTGTAGAGTAACGACGCCAGCATTGACAAGCTCTTGAATTTTACCCTTGAGCACATAACACGCTCGAGTAGGATGTCCAATGAATCGGTAGTAAACACAATATTTAGGATGATCGGTCTTACCGACTTCATCAGGTTTCTTTGGGTCTGGGAGCTGGATCTTGTTGCTTTTGAGTAAGCACTCGAAGATGCTTGCAGTGTCATTCTCATCAAAAGAATATTCTACCTTAGGACGAGGTTCCTTCGGTTGAGGTGCAGAAAGAGTGGAGGTGGACATAGGCGGAGCTACGTTGACAGCCAAAGACTCTTTGCTTTTCAAATTAATGTTCAGAGTCTCTTTGTTCTTGCGGTTGTTCTGACGATTACCGCCACCTGATGTTTGATGTTCGTCCCGATCTGGGTTAGACATTTGTACCCCCAGCTGTTTGAATTTCTCAGCACTCACTTCAGCTGCTTTGGCATTGACAATGAAAGATGGCCAGTCTTGGAATTGAGTTGACCCTGTCCACATGCTGATGATAGGCAAGAGGTTTGTCTTGCAAGTATCTATGGTAACAGCAGCAGGAGTCCCTGGAGGCATCTTCAAGGCTTCTCGACGGAACCGTTCGATGAAACTCTCAGCAATTTCATTTTGTTTCTATTTGATTTTATTGAGGGCAGACATAGTCATGTCATTGAATCCCTCATAGAATCGTTCCAGAAAGATTTGCTTGAGCCCTGAGAAAGAAGTAATACAACCATCGGGCAAACTTCTGTACCAGTCGTATGCTACGCCGGCTAAACAACCGACGAACACTCTGGTAAGAAGAGCGTCATTTGGTTGAAGTTGAACAGTCATCACCTCGAAGTGATTGATGAACTGGCTTGGCGAGGTACTGCCGTCGAAGAGAGAGATTGTTGGAATTTTGTATTTAGGAGGAAATGGAACTTCCTTCCATTCAACTGGGTAAGGCTGCTTGATTCCCAACCTTTACAAATTGTCCTTTTCTTTGAAGGCTTCGAACTGAGTTCGCAAGAGTTTGACAGCTTCATTGGCGTCTTTAGATGATAAAGAAGGAGCCGGCTGAGTCAGAGTGGTAGGAGGAGGAACAGCATTATAAGCACTACCCCCAGCCCCTGACTGACTGGGTGTAGTTTGAACTTGTACTTGTACAGGAGGCATTTGAGGAGATACTACCTCCAGCCCTGCATTGACATGTACCGATGATGCTATGATTTTGGGACTTGCAGCCGGTACAGTCGGTGGTGTGGCATGTTGTGCCACAATGATGGAATGTATACTGGCGACCATTTCAGCCTTGGTCTTTAGTTTGTCTTCTAGAGCAGCAATTTACTGTTCTTGATTTACAGAAGTTGAAGCGTCTGGATCTTCATTGACAACATAAGCTGTCACTTCTCTTGGTACAGTGGATGACACTGTATGTTCAGAACTTTCGCTGTATGCATCATAGTCGGAGAAAGAGTCATCTCCTGACTGAGAAAGAGGGAAATGACCAGAAGGATCTTGAGGAAGATTCCTTTGACCGATTGTATCTCGGCTTCGGGAACGGGTATGTTGGAATACTCCCTCGGAAGATTCTTGGAGAAGATCCAAATACCGCTGGCTTGGTTTGCGAGGTTTGCCATGTTTAGAGCACTTTCTACCCCCAGTGTTTCGAGAAGTCATATTGACAGAAGCGTACAATACTTCTTCTTCCTCTTCTGACATCGGTTCGATTTTAGCAAAAGCTAAACGATCGAAGACAGATCGTTTTGTTGTTTGACAACAACATTGGATGATGACTTTATGGTTACAATGATGATCAGATGATTGAACTGAAGGTGTTGAGATATTATCCCGTTTTTGCCTGAGATGTTCTCGGAGGTCAGAAACCATACCGGGACGGGTAAAGGTTCGAGGAATGTGTTCTTTAACAACATTCAGAACATGGTTTCGATTCTTTAAATGTTTTGTCCCCTGTGTGTACAAGGAAGTGCTCACCTCATTGGCATAAATGTTTGGATATTTGACCTTGGAAGTTTGTCTTTGAGTTTTGACCTTCGGCATAGGTTGTTTACGTTTTGCCGAAGTTGGCCTGTTAAGATATATTCTTAGGTCTGCAAATTCACCCCCAGGTGTTTCTATTTGAGACACTAACAGTTTTACCTGTTTAGAACGGAATATTTTAAAAGTTGAAAGGTCTTGGAATTCTGCTATCGGGGTAGGCAGAATACCTCTTTGATCAGTGCAAGTTCCCTTGTCATAAAGGAAAGAAGAATCCTTGTTTGAAGGGATTCTTGTACTGACTGGTGCCAAAGCACGTTCAGATTGATCCTCTACGGTAAAGACCGAAGAAGATTGAGAAAAGACCAAAGGGCATTTTCCTTTATTCTGTGAAGAAGGGATAGCTAAAGAGCGTTTCCCTCTGTTATCTTCCAAGTCGTGAGACAAGGAAGTTTGAGAAAAGACCAACGGGCCTTTTCTTTTGATCTGAGGAGATAGAGAAATAGCCAAAGGACTACCCCCAGTGAATTGTGCTGGGACAGTAGAGTGCTTAAGAGGAGGAGCAGAGGTTTTCCCTTTGTTATAAGAAAAAAAGGATTTAGCCAAAGGGCTATTATTCTTGAATTGTGCAGGAATAGTTTGCGCATGGGTGGATGGCGCACTGGCCACTTGCGCATGAGAAACTCTGGTAGAGGGTGCACTGGATCTAGCCACAGAAGCTGTGGTTTGCGCATCAGGAGTTCTTGCTTCAGGGTGCTTGGGATGCACTCTAGTTGCTGGAGTATTGATTTGCGCAGAAAAAGTTACTGCCAACTGCGCCAGGGACATAGGAGTCTTGTATTTTGACAAGGCAGCATATGAAGTGGCCTCTGCCACAGTTGCAACAGATTGTGCAGCAGTGGTTGGGATAGACTGTGCAACAGTGGTTGCGACAGACTGTGCAACAGTTGGCACAGCAGATTGCGCACTAGTCTGGCTAGCAGACTGTACAACAGAGTGCGCAGCAATCTTGGTGGAAATACTGCCAGATTGTGCAGCAGTCTTGGAGACCCATACTGAGCGCACTTTGCTCTTGGCAGAAGTGGCTGCAGTACGAGGAGTGGTTTTGGAGTTGAGCATCGCCTCGTAGGCTGTCTGGTTGACTTTAACAACCAGCGTCTTCTGCGTCTTCCCGATAGACGCTACGTCACATTGAGTTGCTACTTCCTCGTCGGAGGAGAAAGTCGTCCCCAGCAGAGTCGCCATTTTGTTTGCAAAAACAAAAGTGTAAAACTTTATTGATACAAATTTTGTAAAAGATTACAATTTGAATTCTGGGAATGGTACAACTGTAGGAATCCAATCTAGATGACGATTGCTTTATCCCTTGGACGATGTGAACTTTGAAGACGAAGCCTCTGAAGTTGAAGACAACTCTGGAAACTGAAGGCAAAAGCCTCGGAAGTTGAAGGCAAAAGCCTCGGAAGAATGCAGTAGCACTTGGGCAAGAACTCCTGGACTCTCTGATCTCTGATCTCTGATGCTTGATCCCCTTGAATGGAGACTTGAAACTCTATTTATAGAGTTCTAAGAAATAACTAACTTTTAGTTATTCTGGACTGCGCATGATGGTTTGCGCAGCAATTGGATTGCGCAACAGTGGACTGCATAGGCAGTTACTGGATCATGGGCCAACTGTCTTGGATACATGGCATCATTTGATTGAAATGCGCACGATCATGCATAGACGGTTGCCACGTAATGAACAATTGATGGCATGCATGCCACGTGTACTTTGTCAGTTGTGTTGATAGAGCGCGCAATTTGAATTGCGCTGGCTTTAGATTGCGCAGGCTTCAGTTTGCGCAGGATTAGACTGCGCAGGAAATAGATTGCGCTGCCAGCTGTCAGCCGTCCTCGAGCGTTGTACGGCACAATAAACGAACAGTCTCCTCGTTCTTCGTGCTGTCAGTTGTCAGGAAGATTTGATTTGTGTCAGGTAATGATGACTTTTGCCACGTCAGCCTGCGCAGTTGGGAGTGTACGCAAACCAGTGTGCGCAATATGAAGAGTGCGCAATCTGATGTCTGCGCAATTCATTTGAAATTTGTATTTCTTGATTTTCTGACTTTGTTGATAGGTGCAACTTGATTTTTTAGGACCTACACACACGAGTCCCTAAACTAGTCGACATGCGTGCACGAGGAATAACTGGGCTGTTCACTGATACTTCATATTTTCGTAAATTGGACACTTCGTGTCCACTGTTTGGACACAATTACACTCCCCCATGACATGTACTAAGTGTACTCATGCCTGCAAATGTTAATTTGTTGAATTCAAAGGTTTTCAAAACGAAATTGGGTTTTTATGAGTGTATTCTGATACATTGGGTAATCTATCGGGTATCACAGGGTTTCAAATATCTTGATGGTGCCAAAGGGGACTCTAACACCTGATGCTCACACCACTACCTAAACTCACATCTCCCTGCCTACTGTTGCATTTGCAGCCCACAGGGTATACTGCAGCAGCTGCTGTTGCTTGGCAATTGCCAAGTACATGCAGCCAACTTGCTGGCGGTTACCTGCTGTCAAGAGCTCAAGGGAACTGCCAATGGCTTGATTTCCCTCCTGAATTTGTAATACCACATTCATCTTACACACAAACACAAGGTCAAGGCCATACCAACCAAGGCAGGACAAGAGGGTTGCCTGCCAAGGTTCATGCCTTGTCTGCTCGACCAATTGCCTAAACTCATGCCATCACCTGCCCATCATTATCATTAATACAAATGAACCCACAATGACTGAACCACAGACTAACATTGCCTATTGCTCAACTAAAACCTATGCTATACCACTGATACTGAAAACTCTCCCTAAACTCTCTCACAAGAAAATCTAAGGAAGATAGCGTGAATTATGAAAGATAAGATAGAAGAAAATAACTAGAAATATATGCAAGATCCCAACACAAGTTAGAGTTCAAAACATAACGCAAAATCCCAGAATAATAAATATACTACAAGTCTCAAGTACTAGCTGGATCGCAGTCCAGTCAAGCCTAACTAACAAGTCTAATCAGGGGGTAGTCCTCTACTGAGCTAGGTGCTCCTCAGGCTCCTGAGTGTCATCCTCATATGCCCCATAGAAAGTAGGGCAGTCACCCTCATCATCATCTGTAATATTTGTCAACACATCCAGTCAGGATTGGAACGAGCACATCATCTAACAGTTTAAAATAATTGACAAGCGCTATGAGTCATGAAATAATAATGAAATTCTTGATGATAAGTTGTAGAGGTAATGTATAATGAAAAGATGAGTGTACAAGATCATATGAGAAACATACAGATATGTAAAAATGAGTAAACCTGTCATGCATGATATGTTGTAGACAACTCAGACAAACTGTGTTAAGACCAGTGATTTGAAATTCCAAATTTGACATGTGAACGGCTAGAGGGATATATCCGACAAACCATACACATACGTGTGTGGCCACTATTATTCACGAAAGACCAATAGGATAGAAAGGGTATGTTCACATGTCTCCTAAGTATTTCCCCTCCCGACTAGTACACATGGAATCCAGGTTCTTTGACACGCATTTCATTAGTCACGAAGGATGCATTAGTCATGATTATATTATTCAAGATAGGCATGAAACTACGTATCTCCAATCAAAGAATCCATAAAATACCAATCCGTGAGTCCATCGTGTCAGTATCAAGATAGAACACTAATATAACATGCATCACAGGATATATCAACATAATAAAACTATCAAAAAATGTACTCGCCTGTCGTCCGGAGCAATGAATGTGAAATGAGCCTTAAAGTAGAGTCACAAAGCCTATAGATGAGATACATGAGTTAAATGGGTGTTAGATAGTGTCAAACATGGTTTTCTAGTGAGTGGTATGCAATCTAGGTCAAAACTAGATCAATTGTTGACTCACAGTTGACTTTTGGTCAACTGGTCAACCCTGGTCAAACCTTAGTCAAATCTAGGTCATTCTAGGTCAAGTTAACATATATCAAGTCATAACTACCTAAAATACCCCAACCTAGATATTCATATGCCATAACTTAATATATACATATACATTCCTATCCATGGTACACTATACTCTACTATAACTTATCCTACCCTTCACTATCATACTATTCCAACCTACCTCAAATGTGTATGTATGAAACACTCATGTGTATGTATGAAACACACACACATACAACTTGATAGTCTTTCCAAATCCCCAACCTGAACATCTAAGCCCCTTTCTTATTCTAATTGGACTGCTATCTATCATATACCCTTCAATAACTGTTGTGCTACTAAGTCCCCTTCATATCTATATATCTAACATGGGCAAACACATATGTACACTACTATTAGCAAGACAAACAAGTTTGCCGAACCAAAACCTGGGCCCTGCCCTGTGGCTTTGCCTACCTCTAACCCAAGGTCCAAACTGATACTATATCAAGTCTAACCATCATTCACTTCAATCAGTTAACTGAGGTATAACCCTCACACAAGTAATTGACTCAAATACATCCTATATAGGGCTGATGCATTGTTCTCTTAGATAGGTACATGAATGTGTTCCTAGGATTAATGCAAGTGGCCCATACCCTCATTCCAGTCCTACTCCTCTCCACAGTTCACTTGATACAATATGCATACATCAATCCCTCTTTCTTTCACAAATACTACTGCTACAACTACCTTTTTTTAACCCCCTACATGACAGTTAGTAGATAACATATAGGGCCCCTATATATAAACTGATACATTATAAAATCTAGAGGACTGATACATTATAAAAATCAATATCTGATACATATAAAATCAATTAACTGATACATCTACAACCCATATTCAACCTTACACACAAAACATATCAATCCTCCTATCTTTCCTTATTTTCTGAACAAGAAAGGCTCTGTGCACTTAGTGCACAGGCCACTCTCTCGAGCCTACTGCTTATTCCTCCTACTGTCTAGTTCCCCCTTCTTACTTTCTAATCTCCATACGCCATACTCTAACACAACACACTCACTCACTAATTATGTGACATATAGCCAAATGGCCAATGCCAAGGCAAACTCGAGCCACTGTTGCCCATACCCATCGAACTGCAAGCTTCTACACCTGCTGCTGCTACTGCTCGAGCTACCAAAGCAATACAAAGAATGCAGGTGCTCAAGGTAATGCAAACAGTACACTCAAATGCACAGAATGACCTCTGTGTGTCGAATGACAATTCAAATCCTCCATGGTTTGAAGCCAAACTCTCCACACTTGCTGTCAGTCGTGGCCCCTACTCGATTTTGTCACTAGCAAGTGATATCGAGTAGTATCGAGGGAGAATCGAGCTCGTGGCAGCAGGGGATACACTGTTCACAGTCCTGCTGCTACGAAACATAAATCAATCCCTCTAATGCCTATGGGGATCACTCCTACCTATCTCTATGCATACATCTATCCCCTACATCCTATTTGCTAACAGAGATACATGGATAGGCCTATAGGACTGATACTAGGATATATCCAAAACTGATACAAGATCAAGTGTAATTGACACTTGCATGAAATGGTTGATACAAGCAAGATATGACTGAGCATGCTAATATAGACACAATATATCATATTCAATTGATACCAAATGTTCCTACAGTTGACTGAATCAGGGATATAGGACTGAATATCAAAAGACTGAACAAGGACTTAACACACATAAATACTTACGAACACACAACCTACACTCTCAAATAGAGACACACACAACTGATGGTTTCCTTTAATCCCCTGCCCCTAATACCAAGCCACTGCCCTGCTATCACAGACCTGGGCTGCTACTGAAATTAATGTGAAATGCAAGCCAACAAACCCAAGACTAACCCCACATGCCTATGGCCAAATTCCTGTCAACTGGTACTAGTATATGTAGGACTAATACACTAAGTAGGGTATGGTCAGAACACTAAGGTTCAGTGGAGGACCGAACAAATTTAATACTAAGGGACTGTCAATTTAACAGGGCAGTATGAGCCTAGTCAAGTCATCCTACAGGGACTGAAATTTGTTTAATGGGTGCATTCAATTCAGAGGCTGAACTAAGGTTCATGTTTTAGCCATTTGTATAACTATAGGATACCAAAAGCAATGAACTAACATTAACTATGATATAACTCTAGGATATATTGACACTAGTTCACTCTCTCTCTGTCACGACCCGCACCCTGAAGAGGGGCACGAGTACGTGGTTACGTCCAGCCTACGCCGCAGTATCGGCGGTAGAACGCTGTATATAGGGTCTATAAATACTACGACTAAAACAGATAAATGTACCTGTACAGTATATACACTCCGAATGGAGGTGACATAGCAATACAGTCTCAATCATATATATCAAACTAAGGTAGATAGTACGAAAAAGGAAATATGATAGAATAAACAGGAAATGAGTCCAAGATCCACAAGTCAGAGCTATACACAAACATCCAGAGTCTCAGAAAATATATAATAGATACTACAAACTGAAATGTACTAGCTGGCTCGCAGGCCAGGCAAACCTAACTAAACTAAGCTACTCAGGGTGAGCAAAATCTAGTGGCTCTACCAACAAGCCACGGTCTAAGTCTAATCCATCAGACTCAACCCCATAGTAGGTCGGGCAATCAGCCTCGGAATCATCTGTAAAATTTGTCAACGGTATCCTGCCAGAAAAATATGCAAGTACAAACACCAACAGCAATTCCATATGAATTAATAAATTCTATAAGAGACAGTGTAATGAAATACAAGACAAAATCAACTGGAAATATATATGTCATGGTGTGAGTACTGAAAAGGACGACGATATGAATGTATATAGGGCGACTTGGGAACTATTCGGAAAGCCGAGTTACAACCCCTAAACCAAACAAGGATTGGGGCTGTAACCCTTCTTCTGAATAGAACTTAGTCACCACAGATGATAAATATAAAAGGTGCCTTGAATTATTAGTGCGTCATGTGATCGGCTTGGGAAAAACATGTTCAGGCTTTCCATCCGATCGGCTACAAACAAATAACAAGTGTGAAACAACAAGTGTGAAGATAAGGCCGGTCACCATGGAAAGTTATGAACAAGTAGCTATGGACAAGTGTCGAGTACAAGTGTGAAGCAACAAGTGGGGATTTGGATCACACAACCACTAATAACTTCCCATCCCCGAGTAGTATAAAGGATCCGGACATAACACGTCATGACATGAGATTCAAAAGCAGGTGATCAGCCCACTCCCAAGTCTATGTCTATACAAGTACAAGTAATAAGTCGAGTCTTGTACCAATATACCAAGTAATCCGGAAACAACATCTCATGCCGGGATTCGACATATACTAGTCCGTGAAATATCGTGTCTGAGAATCAAGTAAGACACTACAACTGAATCGGATATAGCAGATATCAAGACAATAAAAACTATCAGTGAATGTACTCGCCTGTGGTCCTGAGCTGATAGGGTGAACAGACGCTCAGAGTGATCACAGACCTAAGATAAGATACTATGAGTCAAACAGGGCTAAATACTGAAGAAGGAAACTAATTCAAGTCATGAATGCAAGTCTAAGTCAAAACTAGGTCAATCTAGGTCAGACTGAGTCACACTAGGTCATACTGGCTCATACTGGGTCATACTAGGTCACTGGGAGTCATTCCAAGTCAAACTAGGTCAAACGGGGTTAACGGTTGACTTACGATTGACCTTTGGTCAAAAAGTCAACCCTGGTCAACTCTGGTCAACTCTAGGTCAAACCTAGGTCAAACTAGTCTAATGTTGACCAACTGTTGACTTTCAGTCAACTGGTCAACTCTGGGTTGGTTTCGGTCAAATCGGGTCGCTTAAAGGCTAAGTTTGACCCTCGGTTGACTTTTGTTGACTTTTGGTCAAAAAGGTCAACCGACGTCAAAACTAGTCTATGAGCACCTTATTTGATCATTACCAACCAAAGGAATCGGGTTCCAACTCTATCTTAGGCTCCTAACACTAATACCTTATTCCTAGGCAAAACTAACATTTACCCTACCAAGGTAAATCCCGATACCTTGCCCAATCCCAAGGAAACCCCGCAAATACCCATGGTACTAGCCTAGACTCCTTAGGGTAACTAGATATCAACATATCTAAGGTTTACCTACCAAGAATTATGGGTATCCTAGGTGTCTAGGCCATGTTAGGATACGTGGGTGTTGGTTTACCCTATTTCTAAACCATATCATAAATTTACCCTCAACTCTATCACACTCACTCATACACAACCCTCTCACAATATACACTCATAAATATCACACTCATAGGCTTCCCATAGGTTTCCTATTGGTTTAGGCATAGGCCAACTATAGGTTACTAACCACACTCACATAGCTCTCACACACACACACAATACCTCACAAAAACACACACACACATCTCACAAATACACACACACACATTGGTAATTTGGGACAGGTTTTGGGGGTTTGTGGACTAATTTAGAGTGGTGTTTTGGGGACTGAATTGTGGGGGAGAAATGTGGACAAATGACAGGGTTAAAGGGGCTGTCATTTGGGGTGTTGGATGAGGTGCAATGACAGCCATATAGGCTCAAAATCTGGACAGCAATGGCTGTCAAGGACAGCATATAGGGACAGCCATCAAATGGTTGTTTAGGGACTGTTTTAGGACAATTTGGACAGCCAATGTAGGCTTGGTTAGGACTGTTTTATGGGATTAAAATGGGGCTGTCCTATAGAGGAAAACATGGACTGTTTTGTGGTATTTGGTGGACTGTTTTGTTGGCAATTTGTGGACAGTGAAGGGTATATTTTTGGACAGCCCTAAGGTGGACTGTTGGACAGTTTTGGTCTGGTATAGCTGCTGTTTGGACAGTAATTAGGGGGCATTTGGGACTGTTTGAAGGGGAAAAAGTGGTAGTGTTTTGGGGCTCTAAGGGACAGCCAACTATGGCTTGAATGGACAGCCAAGGGGGGAGAAAATGGGGGCTGTTTTGAGACTTGGGGACAGCCAACATGCTGAATTTGGGGGACTGAAATTTGTGGACAGCAAGGTGGTTTCCCCCCTCTTCCAAACACTCTCTATCTCACCCACAAACACACACATACATTCTTCTACTCTTACTCATAACATCAAACACCTATCCTTCACACCCTCTACAAACACAAACACACACTCCCTAATCCTCTCTTGGCCGACCCCCTTCATGCCCCCATCCAACACAATGTCACACACACCACATAAATATATATCCATATATATATATATATATATATATATTTTATATATATATATATATATATATATATATATATATATATATATATATATATATATATATACATATACATATAATGATATATATATAACCATATATATATACATATAGATAATGATAATATGATATATTATGATACATGGAAAAACACATTCCCAAACATATGTAAAATTTGGAATGAATATTAGAATAGCAATAAAACAATACACAAACAATTCACATGTGTCCAAATTGGGGGTTTTTCCCACTTGGACACGATCCTACTCCTAGGACACCTCTACAAGTGTCCAAATGGACACGAAATGGACACCAATGGGCACCAAACCAAGGGGGTCATTCCTATAGGTCCAAATGAAGCTAATGCATGAGGGAAAAGAGAAAAGAAACGGTTTATACCTCTCGATGATTCGATTCGATCCCGAAACGCCACCGACACGTAGAAACTCCAAACGGACACGGACAAGCTCCGAATCCTCCCAAACTTGAGGGGCTCCTTTCTTGGATTGAATGGAGGAGGAAGGATGAAGATTTGGTAGAGAAATGGAAGAATTTGGGGATGATTTATTATGGTTTGCTCTCAAATCAATTTGGGGAAGAACAAGAGAGAGAATGGAAGAGGAAATAATGAAGTGGCTTGTCCCTATCCTCTACATGTCATGGCCGGCCATGTATGGCTGTTTTGTCTTATTAGGAAATGTCCAAAAGCCCCTCTCTAGTCTATTTGCTAATACAATGGTGATGGGTTAAGTCGGGGGTAGTTTAGTCAAACCAAAAACCACTAATCCAATTTAGTACTAACCAAAAATAATTAGTCTAGTCTCTAACTAAAATACTGACATGTGGGCTATGGCTAACTAGTGTGTGGGCCCGCTAAGGTTAACACTATCCCGGGTCCCCGAAACAAGTCAAAATAAGTCGGAATGAGTTAAAATTCGAACCCGATTCAAATAACCCCAAAATAATACAATAAATAAATAAATAATTTCAAAAATATTTAAAAGTGAAAAATGACAAAAATACCCCTGTTTCTGGAAACTGGGGGTGACACTCTCTATAAAATATCCTAACTGATACACTAACAAAACCCCAATGATACATCAACAAAAACCAAAACTAATGGCCACTCTCCTGTTCTGAACCCCAAAATGTCAAACCAAGATACTAACAACATCTACTCTCAACTCACTCATCTAAATTAGGATACTCCCCTGTAACTGGTGGAGTTGATGGTGCCAAAGGGGTCTCTAATACCTGATGCTCACACCACTACCTAAACTCATATCTCCTTGCCTACTGCTGTATTTGCAGCCCACATGGTATACTGCTGCAGCTGTTGTTGCTTGGCAATTGCCAAGTGCATGCAGCCAACTTGTTGGCGGTTACCTGCTGTCAAGAGCTCAAGGGAACTGCCAATGGCTTGATTTCCTACATGAATTTGTAATAGCATATTCACCTTACACACAAACACAAGGTCAAGGCCATACCAACCAAGACAGGGCAAGAGGGTTTCCTACCAAGGTTCATGCCTTGTCTGCTCGACCAATTGCCTAAACTCATGCCATCACCTGCCCATCATTATCATTAATACAAATGAACCCACAGTGACTGAACCACAGTCTAACATTGCCTACTGCTCACCTAAAACCTATGCTATACCACTGATACTAAAAACTCTCTCACACAAACCAAAATAACACACAACACTCAAATTCCCTGTGCCCGAGCCAGTATAGCATTGTCAAGTGCAACTGCCACTGCCTACCTCATATCTCTGATATATAGGAATCCTCCTACAACACACACAATATATACAATATATGTATAGCTCCTAAATATATGTATGTATGCAGGAATTTATTTGGAAAATCAACTAGAGAGCCTAGCTATGTAAAACCAGTCCAAATAATACATCAAAACATGAAACAAGGCTCAAACTAGTCTATGGGACATTCTTACAAACACCTATGGGGTCAAATTCGTAGCCCTCCTAGAATGTACACAAAACTCCTTGAAACTACCCCAATAGGATTCATTAGGACCTCAATCTACTCCCTATGAGTCATAGGGTGGGTCTCCTATATGAATACATGAAATTTGATGATAGAAATGCAAGTTTAGAGGGTTATACCTATGTAGGAAGGAGCCTTCACCAAGTTGTACGAAAATAGAGAAAATTGATGGAGAGGGAGCCTTCAAACCCTTGCTAGAGCCTTCTCCTAGTCTTCTTGAGCTCCCCCAAGCTTTTGTCCAACCAATGGAAGAAGAAGGAAGAAATTTGGGGAAGTTTGGAATGGTGGAAAGGATGGAAATCCTAGTTTTATGGTGGCTGCTATTTTAGGTAAAATGAGGGTTAAATAGGCTCTAGACTAGCCCTAATCCTCTCCTTACACTTAGTATTAAGTGGGTCCTTAAGTAGGCTAAGTGGTTTGGCTCTAATTAAGGCATGTGTTCAACCTAACCATGAATATAGTCTAATTTATTAACTAGTTGGTCAAGCCAAAAAAAAATGAGGTCTACCATGACTAATGATTAATTAGACTACTAATAATTACAACCATCATATTAAAAGAAAAAAGACTCAATTTATGAAATGACAGAAATACCCTTGTCCTAGAAAAGTGGTAGTGACATATGATATGTAAAATAGGTAATGCAATATATGCATGAATAATATAGTATGTAAATTGTAGGTTTGATAGCTTGTATAGCCTTGTGATAGTGTATGAGTGCTAGTCTAGGTTTGTTTAGGCCCAAGAGTTGACTTAACCTAGATTAGACTTGATTGGACCAAGTATGACCTAGTTTGACCTAGATAGTTGACCAAGTTGACCAAGAGTTGACTTTGACCTAGTTTGACTTAGAATTATTTAGCTTGTACTTCAGATTTCCATTATTACATATTGAACACATCTTAACCTGTTTTACTCTAAATAGGACTCTGTGATACCAGTTCGGACATCCATTCATATCTGTCATTCAGGGTGACAGGCGAGTACATTCTCTGATCGTTTCATATTTGTCAGGACTTATATTCTTGCTCTAGATTACTTTACTTGATACTGGCACGATTGTTATCACGGATTGGTACTATATAGATCTTCTCTTGCGATGTTATCTCTATTGTGTTCAACAGATACATATTGTGATGTACGTTTCACGAACATATTGTATTTATTATACACCCCTATTCATGTATACTCATTGTGCATCTTGTACTCTCATGATCACATGAGCTTCATGGAGACTATTGTACAAGGTAGCGTAACTGGATTGAATCCTTGTGTATTGATTGGGGAGGGTGAGTAGGAATGGTTATGTAATCAAATTCTATTGTATGACTATTGTGCGTATCCATTGTACACTCACGTTATGATGGAGCTACCTATTGTTATTGTACAACCTAAGCTGTTTACATAACCATATTGTGCTCTAAATCACTAGTATTGCAGTTTTACTTATTCTGTATATATTTTCAGTTATAAATTCTCTTTCGTTTTCATGTACATCTTCTTACAGTTCATGTATCTTACTCTTTTGTATGCTTTATATTTCCTAACATGTTATGAACTGCGTAAGATGTATTGTGCTCGCTCCTGTCCTGACTGGACCTGTTGAAAATATTTCAGAGGATGATGATGACTGCCCTACCTTCTATGGGACACATGAAGGTGACCTTCAGGAGCCTGAAGAGCATCTAACTCTGTAGAGGGTGCCTAGTCTAGTCTAGTATTTATAGTTTTCAGTTTGTATCGGATTGTTCTGATTGTTAGTTGAGACAGTTATATTTCAGGACTTGTATTTATTTGTGTTGGACATCTACTTTGTGTGGTATGATAACGCTATTTATATCTCAGTTTCTTCTTTTCCCATATCGTGCTCTATCTTTCCTAGACTTGTGATTGAGATATAGAATTGAGATATTATATTATACCTCCGTATGGAGATGATATGTTTATATCATATTGTTGTTAGATGTTAGATGTTATAGACGAACTATACAGCGTTCTACCGCCGATACTGCGGCGTAGGCTGGATGTACCCACGTTCTTGTGCCCTTCCTCAGGGTGCGGATCGTGACAGTCGTCCATGGCTGCACGAGTACATGGTGGTGCTATCTACACTTCACCAATGTATGAAGTACGTGTCCACCAACGGCGTCATCCGGACAGAGTTCGCGGACATTGACCCTTCCAAGGGGGTCGAAGCCTACTTCACCGATGCCAGCTTATATTAGTCACTCGATGAAGGGGAAGCCAATGATGCTGATGACGAGACAGAAATAGCGGTGGAGACGGACATGGAGCCAGAGATGATTCCCGATGCTCCTTTGAAAATTCGACTCAAAGGAAATCTGCCCCAGATGCTGCCTCCCATGGTGATCAAGTTACCTGAAAAAGTACCGACTTCTCTAGGTAGAACACCCACTGAAGCTCTTTTGAAGATACGGCTCAAGGGAAAACCTCCTCAAACGTCGGCTCCCCTTGTGGCAAAACTACAGGAGAAGGCACCAGTCATCGATGGCGCAGTTGAGGCACCCCTGAAGGTGCGTCTTAAAGGCAAGCCTCCGCAATCTTCCACCTCACTCAAGCTGCAAGAGAAGGCCCACATAGCCCTCTCAGATCCCCAAGGTCAAGTCTGTGATGAGCTCTCCCGAACCAGCTCCAGTGCTCACGGATGAAGAGTTAGGAGAATACATATCTGTTGATATAGATGCACCTTCTCTTGACAATTTAATCCCACGAGATAAAATCTCATATTTTATCAATAATAGAGTATCTTTCAATTATTCTAGTCTTCCATATTGGAATGCCATGTATACACTAGATAACACTCTATGGTCGTTACAAATACAAATAACGACCGTCAATCATGTAAATCGAGTAGTCCCGTCCCAAGGAGTCTGTTTTATAGTCCCACCGCGGAACCGGGATGAAGAACCATCATCTTCGGCAAAGTCGAGCGTCATTAAGACAAACGCCACTCGAGCCAGAACCGGATACCGGCAGAATACAAGTCTATCGGTACACAGACAAGGTAAAGTACCTCATCCAAAAGATGGATTACGATCTAAAAAGCAACAAGGGCCTAAACTACGGCAAAGGTCGGCGTCTTCCCCTCCGACTCCCAACACCTAAAGGAAAGTCGCAGGACTACTATCATCGTACTCGACGGTGGGTGGGCTATGTCACGCCACCGGCAACTCCAGAGAGTTCGGAGGCAGAAGAAGTGGAACACTCTCATTCATCTGAAGCATCAACTTGGGATTCCGATACCAGTATCGACTCAGTCTTCAGGAAGGTGCTATCAGTCAACATGACATCTGCACAATCTCGAGAGGATGAAGACGAAGACCAAACGCCGGAATTCTTCGAGGAAGAACCTTAGGCTCAACGCCTAGGAGCGCTGTGGGAGTCTCGTTTTGAATTACGCGAACCCCCCACCGAAGACGAAGTCGAGCAGATCAACCTTGGGGACGAGTCTTCTTCCAAACCTATCTTCATCAGCAAGAGCCTAAAGGGAAAAGACCGGGAGTCTTTAGTCCAATTGGCCAAAGAATACATCGACGTCTTCGCCTGGAGCTATAAAGATATGCTGGGACTTGATCCCCAGATCGCGATGCATAGACTTAACATCTTACCTGATGCTAAACCTATAAAGCAACAACAACAACGTTTTCGTCCTGACATCATAAACGCTATCGATCAAGAGGTGGACAAACTCCTGAGCAGCGGGTTCATTCGTGAAGAGCAACATCCGGATTGGGTGGCCAATGTCGTCCCTGTCACCAAGAAGAATGGAAAGATATGAGTCTGCATCGACTTCAGAGATCTCAATACTGCTTGCTCGAAAGACGAATTCTCGCTTCCAATCACTGACGTGATGATCGACAATACATGTGACTTCGAACGCATGTCTTTCATGGACGGGTATTCGGGCTACAACCAGATCAAAATGTTCTCTAATGACGCAAAACATACGTCATTCAGGACACCGAAAGCGGTTTTCTGCTACACAATGATGCCCTTTGGCTTGAAGAACGCTGGTGCTACATACCAACGAGCTATGAGTACCATCTTCCGTCAATATCTATGCAAAATAGTTGAGTATTATGTTGATGATATCGCTGTCAAGAGCCGTCTCAAAGGTGATTACCTACAAGACCTAAAGGCAGTCTTCGATCTCATGCGAGCGCATCAACTCAAGATGAACTCCGCTAAATCCTTCCTTGGGGTTTCTAGCGGAAAGTTCTTGGACTTTATTATCACGGCGAAAGGCATTCATGTCGACCCCGAGAAGACCAAAGCCATCCTTGATATGGACCCTCCGAAGAACCTCCGAGAACTTCGAGGCCTGCAAGGGCGTCTGACATACATCCGAAGGTTTATAACAAACCTTTCCGGAAAATTTCAACCCTTCACCCAGCTCATAAAGAAGGGAGTCTCCTACGTCTGGACAAAAGAATGCCAGAAAGCTTTCGATGATATCAAAGCTTACTTGAGCCCGCCAATCCTGGTGGCACCCATCACAGTCAAACCATTTCTCCTCTACGTCCGTGCCACGGATCATTCCCTCGACACTTTTTTGGCTCAGAACAATGATGCAGGCTACGAGCAAGCTATCTACTACCTTAGTAGAATAATGATCGGAGATGAACACCAGTACAACCCCGTCGAAAAGGAATGTTTGGCTTTGGTGTTCGCCATCCAGAAGACTCGCTATTATGTTTTGGGCCAGACAATTCATGTCATCTCCCGAGTCAATCCACTTAGGGTTCTCATGACGAAGCCGGGATCATTGAACTCCCGACTAGCTACATGGGCAATCCTGTTGACACCATATAACATGGTATTTGTTCCACAAAAAGCTGTCAAAGGTCAAGCCCTAGCCGACTTTTTAGCCCCGCACCCCATCCCAGAGTCTTCCAGACTCTATAAAGACATCTCGGATGGGGTCCAAGAATCAAACGTCATCGAAGAAAGCACCGTTTGACGAGTATTTTTCGATGGCGCTTCGAGAACGGCCCCAAAGGCCAAATTATCGCAGGAGTGGGGGTGGTCCTAGTCTCCTCCGATCAGCTGGTCATCCGGCGTGCTTACTCCCTTTTAAAGTCGTGCTCCAACAATGTTGTCGAGTACAACGCTCTCATCATGGAACACCAGTTGGCACGATAACTGGGGGTGGATCATTTTGAAGCTTACAGCGATTCAAAACTCGTCGTTGATCAAATCCGAGGGCAGTACGAAGTTTGCCATGAAGATCTGGTTCCTTACCATGAAGTTGTATTGAATATTATTTCAATCTTCACTAAGTTCTTTATAGAACACGTACCTCGGGTATAAAATCTGGAGGCTGACGCTCTGGCTGACCTCGCAGCTTTACTAGCAGCACCCCTCGGGACTCAGCACTACGTCACGGTAGTAGGACGAGACTTGGTCTATCCTAAAAATAATCTATGCACACAGATGGCCCATGCCATGACGACAAGTGCCGATGTTAATGTCCGAGACTGGAGGTTCCCGTTCATCGACTTCGCTGTCTATGGAATTCTTCCAGAAGACCCGAAAGAAGCCGTCTCGGTCAGAAGGCGTTTCCTTCGGTTTTATTATGATACAGCTACTAAAATGCTGTACCGACGTTCCTACGACGGACTTCTCCTTCGATGTCTATCCAAAGAAGAAGCAGCCGAAGCCCTTCGAGAAGGTCATGACGGAACTTATGGAGCGCATCAACCTGGCCCTAAGTTGCAGGATCGACTGCGACACGTGGGTTACTACTGGCCAACCATGGTAGCCGACGTCGTCGACTATGCTAAAAAGTGCCATGCTTGCCAGCTTCACTTCGACTTTATCCATACACCATCGGAACCACTACATCCTACGATCGCTTCCTGGCCCTTTGAAGCTTGGGGCATGGATATTGTGGGACCTATCGCCCCTCCTTCATCGAGGGAACACCGCTTCATCCTAGCCATCACCGACTACTTCTCCAAATGGGCAGAAGCAGTTCCTCTGACGGAAGTGAAAAGCTCTAGGGTGATCAGCTTCATCAAGCATCATGTCATCTACCATTTCGAGGTACCCTGTAGGATTATCCACGATAATGGTCCTCAGTTCATCAGCCATGTTTTCAGCAGATTCTGTGATAAGAATCGAATTCAGAACGTGGCATCAACCGCCTACAATCCGGCAGCGAACGGATTGGCCGAAGCTTTTAGTAAGACTATCGTCAGGCTACTCAAAAAGGTCGTGACATCTAACAAACGCGACTGGGACGAAAAGCTCGGCGAATGCCTTTGGGCCTACCGTATAACGGTACGGACTCCAACGGGCAACACACCATTCTTCTTAGTCTACGGGAGCGAAGCGGTACTGCCTCTTGAGATCAGATACCCTCACTCTGTGTAGCGATCACAAATCAATTGACAGAGGAAGACAATCAACGCCGCCGTCTACGAGAACTTGAGGCACTTGACGAAAAATGTCTCCTAGCTCTGCAGCGCATTAAACTCTATCAAGCCCATATATCACAGGCTTTCAACAAAAAGGTCAAGCAAAGGACTTTCCAAGTAGGCGACCTGGTCCTGGCGGTCAGGAGGCCAATGTTGTTGACTCACAAAACACTATGAAAGTTCGAGCCCAAGTGGGAGGGGCCTTTCATCATAGAGACGGTATACTCAAACGGTGCTTACCGTCTCGCCCGACCAAACGGGGACTTGTTCATGATGTCCATCAACGAAAAGTTCCTAAAGAAGTACTACTCTTGACATCTTTCAGATATGTACTTCCATCTCTACCTAGCAAGGAAATCAGTGGACCTGATCATCAGAGCTCACATACACCTCCCTTTCACAATATCTTATGCTTTCGGAACCCAGTTGTTCCATGGCATTCTATCTCTAGTAGAAGAACAACCACGTCCATATTATCTCTGAGTTGCTCCTCTACGCCTAGCAAAGTAGAATCTTACACTCCATAAGATTTTGCTAACTATCATGTTTACCACGTCCACATTACCTCTGAGTAAACATCCTGTACAAACAACCCCCGTGTCGTCGTACAGCGATCACAGAACTTCCATGTCCATATTACCTCTGAGTAGTTCCGCGTATCCCCCAGAGTCACTCCTACCACGTCCATAACACCTCTGAGTAGGAAGACTTCATCGTTTGAACCCTATATTTGTCACGTCCACATTACCTCTGAGCAAATATGTCGGTCCCCTCAAACTTATTATCTGTACCTAACGAAGGTGCGCAAAAGATAATAGGTCCACACAAATCATTAGTTCATGACATTAAAGATGAACACACCAGAAAATTCTTTATTTTTTATTCAAAAGTAAAGGATTACATCCCAGCAAAGTTGCCAAAAAAATATATATAACAAAAAAGAAGAAGAGAGACTACAATCCCTAAGCATCATTAGGATTGGCAGAAAGCTCTTCGACCCGACGCTTCAAGTCTTCAGCCTGAGTCCCCATAGTCGCCAAGACTCGGGGTTCAGCTTCTTGACGCATCGCTTCCACAGCCTCAGGAGCAGTATCATTCTCATGCTTAGTGTCCAACTCTTGCCGCTAGCAGGTCAGAGAAAGAATATGGCGGGTAACAACTGCTTCTTCCTCCTTAGACGATATGTGCTCAGCATGGGCTCACTCAGTATCTAACAAAAGTTGGGCCCGCTGGTCTTCAAGAAGGCGAATCTTGGCTGTGACCTCCGCTATACTATCATCCAATGAGGCCCACAGCTCCACCTTCTCCTGCGTGAACTGTGACAGTCTCTCCACCGCAGCCTCAGCTTTGGCCACCTCGCGGTCCCAGATGGCCACTATGGCCTGATAGGATGACTCAACTTTAGCTATTAATTTCTCCTTCTCTGCTTCTATCAGAGCAGAAAAGTCATTTCGTCGAATACTCTGAAGTTCAGAAAGATGCTGGTCGAGCTCAGCTACCGACGCCTCCAGAATATCAGCCATATGATCATTGCCCCGGTGGGAACGTATCAGACCAATGTAAGGGAGTGCCATGGCTTTTGCCGCCGCGAAACTCCCATTTGTATTAAACACTGTCAATATGCCTTTCTGCAATATTTTATACACTGCCTCAACGACAAACTGCACATACTCATCCGTATCAGCCAACACTTGAGGCGTCATAGTAGGAGTTCGAGGAGCTACTTTAGACGGCGGACCTAAAGAAGACACCACCATGCTTCTTATTCAAAGTATTCCAAAACTCGACGAAAAGTTTTGAAAACTTTGAAGGGGGTCTTGTAGAAGCATGAAATTTCAGGCACATCTATAGGCCGAAATTCCTATGCGCTTAACACTACTCAAACATGAGCCAGGGAGCTCAAACGAAGTACTTGGCACAACAAAGGACATCAAAAGCATAGACATCAAAAGAATTTTTTTTATTTTATAAAAGTATATTACATGTCTAAAGAAAGACTTTACAAAGGAGAACTTCTACAAAAATGAAGATCCTAAGACTAAAGCCAGGCGCAGCAAACTGCCATGCGCCCCTGCCAGGTGCATCCTCCGTCAAGTGCATCTCTTCAGCGTCTCAGTCAGGCGCATCTCTTTCAGCGTCTCAGTCAGGCGCGTCACTTTCAGCGTCTCAGTTTGGCGCATCACGAAGTCTCAGCATATGCGCTCCACTTCGATTCGATCAAATGCTCGGCTAAAGGAGCAGCTTTGAGTATAACAAGAGCGGGCGATCAACCCCACTCTAGCAGGAGGAAGAGCTCTCCAAAGCCCAAGGAAGAGGAGAGCACCGCAATTCCGATCTGCGGCTCTTCCAGCATAACAAAGATGGGACTCTAACGTCCTGATCTTTGGATGCAATTGGCACCTTCGACCTGCGTCGGGACCCTGCGATCCCGACCTTTGGATGTAACAGTCACCTTCACGAGTGCATACGAAGACGACTCGACGTATCTTCACCCTGGGGAGCATCTTGGCGACAGAATGTACTCGGGCAAAGAAGTTCATCTTCGTCAAAAAGTCAAGGGAGAGACAATAAAACTCTTTCAAATTGTTGCTATTTATAGGCCAGGGCAAATCAAACGCATGTGCCAAGTGGCAACCTTTCCGAAGTTAGTGCAATGGACTTGCATTTACGATGATGAATTTGCCTCTTCAAATTCAGCTAAGTCAGAGAGTCATTAAATGACCCGAAGAACTTAACAGACAGACCAATAAGGATGCATCGTCGACACCAAGCGCCCCTTATGGATGCGCCCAACAAAGCACAGATCCTTGCGTCCTGGTGAACACGGACCTATGCGCCTAGTGGGGTACAAATTGATGCACCCACTTCGGCTCGTTACCCACCAAGCAGTTAATGCGAAAGTGACAGGATTGGCAGCACGTCCCTCGAGGACTGAACAGTCGACAGCTTTCTGCAGAAAATGAAGCACCGCGGATGTCAGCATCATCATTACTCTCCTCTGACGGTTACAAGCCACGTGGCCGACCAACCATTCGCATGCGCCTCCGTAGCCGTACGCCCGAAGATTTGCATGCACCTCAAAAGCTATGCGCCTCTGACTTACTTCTGATCACAGAAGTCAAGTCGCTGTATGTGCCTCCCCGACCATGCTACTGAAGCCCTGCATGCGCCTCAAAAGCCATGTGCCCAGACTGGTTCGTGATTCCTAAAGATTATTAGCTAAATCATGCGCCGGATTCTAGGCGCAGCTCATTAGATCCCTCTCCACTAAATTCGAGATCTTTAAGCCATAGATGAACGCCACGTGTCCTTTGACTCAGTTCAGCCTATGAAAGGGTGCTAGCCACCCAAGATTTTAGCAACAGAAAGATCCTCTCCACTGCCACGTGCCAGCCACAAATACAGCATGAAGGATGCAACCCACAAATTATGGCGCATCATCCATGCGCCTTCCTTCCGTCAGCATCAGCCACGTGGCGTTCCCATATACAAGTGCATCCTACATGTGTGCGCATGAGCAGCCCAACCTGCTGCTTATAAATAGAGAGATCATTTTCTTCTTTGACACACACACACAGAGACAGAGACATATACAGACATACACCGTCAAAGACAGAAGTAACCAGATCATCAGAGTTATAGAGACGTACGTCTGCTCAGAGAGATCGGAAGAGACACTCAACGTCTTCTTCCCCCTCCGCAAGATCCGGCATCCAGAGCAACCCAGACCTTCAGAGAACCTAAAACTGTCGTCAGATCGTCAACGGAGTCAACGCATTACCACTCGCTCCATCGACACAGGACCCAGATAAAAACAAAAGTGTACTCCTAGGACTACATCTAAGTCCTACATTGTAACACTGTTCTGTTTGTAATTGAAATTCCAATCAAAGATTTTAATGGCAAATAATAGGCTACATATGCAACTTGGCTATCCATATCTGTTATCATAGCTATACACGTGCTTGACTACTATACGCACTTGTTCGTGTGTCCTATCTTGCACAGCTTGGAACGAAGCTTGAGACGTGTCTCGACTTTTATCCATGCCTTGCCAGCATAGATGCATGAACATCCATGCTGGCATGAATATCGTGCTATCATGTTGTATTGTGTTGTACCTCTCACGATACGACACATGTCAGACATGAACCTGTTGGTCCATTGGCCATGGTCGAACCGATTTTGATAATCATCTAAACTCGGACTCAATATAAGGACTATTTGCAACGGATTACGAAAGCCGGTACTACTACCATTCAAGATTTGCTCAGTCGTCGCGTCTGCATTTATTTTCCATTCTCAAATGTATTTTACACAATTTTATTGAGTCTAGAAAAAATGTAAATAATATCGTACTAGCAAATTAGCTTAATACAAAATGTTTTTCAAACTATCCATTTTTATTTACGAAGGAACTCGTTTTTTAAAACAGCCCAAAAACTATGCTTGAAAAACAGTCCAGAAAGTCCAAAACTCCTGTAGACTCGGCTGCAACGGTTGAATTTTCGAACGTTTGGCATCCGAATTAGGCCAAAACTTGATTTTCAGAATTCTATAGATAGAGAATAGTTTTTCATTTCATATCACTCATTAATTCACTTTATATCTTCTCTTCTCTTGGCTTTCTCAGCTATTCACAGATCTCATTTTCAAATTCCAACCCTGTTTTACGACCTCTAGTCTACTTGTCAGTACGGTACGGTCTTGAAGTTTCAGAGAGTTGTAATCAGAGGCTTAATCAAAAAATTCACACTTCACAATTAAAGTCGGTCGAGCACTTCGGATTAAAGCTTGGTGTTGTAAGAAGTCGGCAAGCACTTCGGATTAAAGGTTGTGTTTCCAGTCGTGAATTTCAACTCGGTGTAAGAGTCTTTCGACCTAGATTAGTCCTCACAAGAGTGAGACCATGATATATCTCTGTGTTTGCGTTTGCTCTCTGTCTCTCTTATTTTCTGCTTTTGTATAACTGTGACATAGACACTACGATACAATAGTGATATAGTAGTATTTGTGTTTTAATTGCTAATATTCCACTGCACACTCTATTCAACCTCCCCCCTCTCTCCCCCCTCCCTCTAGAGTATATATTGCTTAACATGTCGGTCCTACAGAACCATGACAAATTAATAGATGCTCAAGTTAATAAATACAAAAAGTAAATAAAATTAGAGCTAGGCTCAAGTAGGGATGAACATATAGTGGTTGAAAATCGAAAACCGAACCGAAATATGATAAACGATTAGGTTTTTCGGTATCGAGGAATGAACCCAAAGAAAAAAATTTAGGTTTAGTAATTTATCAAACTACCCTCAGTTTATACATGTACTAATATTTTCTTTTAATCCCTAACTGACCGCACTCTCTCCTCTTATTATCTGCTGGTGCTTCTTTGAGTTCTCTCTCTATCCTCAATATATATATATATATATATATATATATATATATATATATATATATATATATTAATATTTGTCACTCTCTGTATTGTAATAACTCATAAATACAATAATGTCAGACTTTTTATTTTAATATTTGTTATTTAAATAGGTCCATATGCTAAAAGTTTGAATGTCCAATCTATTGGCCCATAAAATCGAACCGACCGAAAATTGAATTGGATTAATTCGGTTCGTTGTGTTCGATTTTTGTAAAAATAGTTCGATTTTAAATTTTGATAAATACGATTTACGATTATTTCGATTCAATTTGAACCGAATCGAACCGCACCGAACTGTTGCTCACCTCTATTCTCATTAGTTAAAGTAGCCGTAGGACTGAAGCTAGTCCAAAAGAAGTATAGATTGTTTTAAAGAAGGATTTTTTTTTGTAAAGAAAAATTATTTGTAAAGCAAAATAAAAAAAGAAATCTGGTTGTCCTTTACTTAGTTTGTATTTGTTATTTGTCATGTTTTTTTGGGTAGACTTTTTATGAATTTTTGTGTATGAATTTTTTTTGAAGCACATAGGATAAGCCTAATTGTTAGGCCCATTAAAAATGGCCCAACTGTCCGGCCCATTAAAAAGGCCCAACCGATTAAACCGAATAAATAATCGGTTCGGTTTAGATTGGTTTCTTCCAACTTCGGTTCGGTTTCTGTTTGGTTTATTCTGAATTCGGTTTATTCTGTTTTGGAAAAATCGGTTCGGTTTAAACCGAGTAAACCGAATGCTCACCCCTAGCCGTAGGACTGAAGCTAGTCCAGAAGAAGTATAGATTGTTTTAAAGACGGATTTTTTTTTTTTTTTTTTTTTTTTTTTGTAAATGTTAAAGAGGACGTGGTTGGATTCTATCAGTGGTCTCTCTTGTCGGAATCACACTGAGATCTACACAAAACATTTTCATTGATACACAAAGACAGAACAAAGTTTACGCACATAGCTAGCAAAGCACAAAGTTAAGGTTCCTATCCAGTACTACACACGTAGTCCAGTACTACACTACAAACACTACATAGACAAACTTCAGACTTCTGCATGGAAATTAAGTAGTCTAGCTAGTACATGGATATCTTCATCCCCAGGGTCTTCTTGGCAAAGGCCACGAGGTTCTCGATCTCCTCTTCGTCGACCGCCCCGCTGCGGTTCGCGTCGGCCTGACGGAGGGCGCGGCTGCTCCTCCAGCCCGAGAACCGCTTCCCTTTGCTGCGTACAGCGCTCCGGAGCTCGTCTCTGCTTATCCGCCCGTCCCCGTCCGTGTCGAACTGCTTTATCCACTCCTTGAACTCCTCCACGCTCATCTCGCCTTTGATGGACCGAGTGTTCGTGATAGCCATGATATAATTGGCTACGTGCGTATCTTCTGTTCTTGTGTTGTGTTGTTAATTGCAGGCTCATCTTTGGCTCACTTATATAGAGCTTCGGTGGTGGTGGTGGTGTTAGAGCATCCACGTACCACACGACACTGGAAGATATTTTAAGTGCTACATTTTAATTTAGTCAAATTTTATAGCTTTTGAAAATTGACGGTTCTTAGCAAATTTGGAGCCTGTAGGCCTGTCAATGGATAGTCGAAAATTCGAATCCGGTCCGATTTTGTATCCGAACTTTCGGATATTTTTCGAAATTTCGGATATCGGATTCGGATATCCGAATATTTTTCGGATATTATCCATTTTCGGATACGAATTCGGATATTAAGGTATTCGAATCCGTTAATATCCGATCCGACTTTAAATTGTAAATTTCGGATATCGAATTCGGATATCGGATTCGGATATCCAAATTTTTATATATAATATAGTATGATGTATATGTAATATATATTAATTAATAGAGAAGATTAAAGTATTTTATTCTCAACTAACTTTTACATAAAATAATTATAATATAATTTATATATAATAGTAATATATATATTAATTACAATTTACAACATAAGAAGGAAGGACTCAAATATGTAGAGAAATTGAATTTGGTTTCCGGATATTCGGATAATAACTAAATTTTTAATATTTCGGATATTCGGATACTAGCATTCGAATTTTTTAGCTAATCGGATCGGATATTATCCGATATCCGTTAAACTAGACGGATACGAATTCGGAGTGTCAAAAGAGATATCGGTTCGGATATCGGATCGGATTCGGATATTACAAAAAAATTTCGGATACGGATACGGATATTGTCCTGTCCGTACCGATAAGCATCCGTTGACACCCCTAGGAGCCTGCCTAGCTAATCTACATTAATTCGTGGGCCCAATAAAATTAACTGTTCTTAGCAAATATGGAAGAAAAAAAATAAAGAGAGAAAAAAATTTACCAAACAAGAAAGAAGGAAACAAAAATAAAGAAGAAAAAAATAGAGGAAAAAGAAAGATAGATTAATTTCAAGTATTTGTTCGGAAGGGTATCATTGTAGTGTATGCCAATATGGAAACACTCTAAAAATAATAATTTAAATAATTTCTAATAATTTTGGGTATCTCTACTGTAGATGCTCTAGTGGTGGTACTCCTTTATTCCTTCTCATCTTTGAATTTGATAAAAAATAGTTCCCATTATTGATCTTCTTTTGTTTGTTCCTTGTCATCCAAAAAGAATATTTGTATGATGGAGTAGGCCCAGAAAAGAATCAGTTCTTACTTTTGTAGAACTTAACATGTGGAACACAATCTTAGTTCTTATATAAAATAAGACTTAATTTACACTAACCCCGAAGTTAGGAGGAGCGACAGAATATTAGTTAAAGTAGCCGAGTACATCTAAGTAATCTTTTGACTGGGGAAGTGAGAAAGATACGGCATTTTACTAAAGGAAATGATATTTTGTCCGCAGTTTATAATCGCAGTCCTGGCCGCGGTCCGACATGATAGCCAGTCAGGTCCTCTTGTTTTCGTCGGACCCCATCCCGACTGGAAGCCAAAGATACGACATTTTACTAAAGAAGATTATATTTTGTCCGCGATTTATAACCGTGGACGTGACTGCGGTCCGACATGATAGCCAACCAGGTCCTCTTGTTTTCGTCGGATCCCATCCGAACCGATAGCCAATGGTTAGTTGCCACGTCGGCCGGCGGTCACGTCCGTAGTTATAAACCGCAGACAAGGTAGCATGATCCATTTACTAATGTTCGCAAGGAGATAAGTACCCTTGAAAAGTGGGAAGAGAAATTAAGGGTGCGTTTGGTACGCGGAATACTATATATCCGAAAATTTTATATTTCCGGAAATTAAATTTCAAGTAATTAAATTTTCTAAAAATTACATTCCCATGTTTGATGACTATATAAATATTTCCCGAAAAAAATAAAAAAATAAAAAAACCAAAAACGAAAAAAAAGACGTCAAGAAAGGAAAGAAAAAAAAAGTAAAAACAACAGAAAAAACAATAAAAAAAAAAAACCAAAATACAAAAAAAAAAAAGATAAAAAAAGCCACAAAAAAGACCCTAACGATAAAAATAAAAAAAAAAGACAAAAAAACCAAATAAGAAAAAAAAAATATGAAAAAGCGACAAAAAAGAAAAAACAACAAAAGCGACAAAAAACAACAAAAAGAAAGAAAACAACAAATGATAAAAAGGACTAAAAATGATAAAAAAGACAAAAACCAACAAAAAGAAAAAAAAAGACAAAAAATTGACAAAAACAACAAAAAGCGACAAAAAGAGGCAAAAAAAGGACAAAAACAACCAAAAGCGACAAAAAGCAACAAAACACGACAAAAACGACAAAAAAGACAATAACGACAAAAAAAGACAAAATACAACAAAAAAGTCAAAAAATTTACTAAAGAACGACAAAAACAAACAAAAAAATGACAAAAACGGATAAAAACGTCAAAAAAGAGACGAAAAAACGACAAAAAATAACAAAAAGGACAAAAAGCAACAAAAATGACAAAAAGCAACTTAAAACGACAAAAACCGACAAAAAGTAACAAAAAATGACAAAAAAAAGACAAAAACAATAAAAAACTATTTTTAAACGACAAAAAGCGACAAAAAAGGTCAAAAAACTACTAAAAATGACAAAAACGACAAAAGTGACAAAAACAACAAACCAATAAAAATGACAAAAAACCGACAAAAAACGATAAAAAACAACAAAAAACGAAAAAAACGATCGAAAAAGTAGAAAAAAGTTTAAACAATTTTTCTTTTGCCCAGGCAAAAGAAAAATATCCATATATTCTTAAGGGATAGGATTATCATGTTTTATGAGTAAACTATTTATCCGGATATTTTTAATTTTCAAAAATAAATTTTTTATAGCATAAACAAATATTGTAATAGATTTTTACCCTAAATTTTTTCAGGAATAAAAAAAAATATCGCGTACCAAACGCTCCCTAAGGATTCATGCAACCTGACCTTAAAAATCTTGGGATTTGGATCTCCTATGCCAATTTCTCTTGATCCTGGCATGTAAACAATAAATAAATTATATTAATATCTAGTAATATTACTTGGTGCCAAAATTTAGGATCATTTAAACTAACTCCCTCTAAGTTTTATAACACGGATTATTCCCACTTTTAAACTAATTGCACTGGTCATCCCTCTCTTTAGAAAAAAAAATTAAAATGGTGTAGTTTTTTTTTGAAGCAATGGATAATTGTTATGCTCTAATTAAACCCTCTCCTAATAAATAACAAATAATTATAATAATAATTTTTTTTATTAATTTTGCATTGAAAACCCTTAGCCCAATTATGCAATTACATGATTGTTGGGTGCCACCTCATTGAATTAGGTGGCAACCCAAAGGGGGGGGGGGGGAGGGGGTCTAAGTGTCACATTCTTAGACATGTGGCATTGTATAATGCCACATGGTAAGTTGCATGAAGAGGAGGCTCCTCTAAATGCCATCTAACCTTTCCTCTCTCTTCATTCTTAAACTCTCCCCTCTCATTCTCATTTCCTCCCCCCTTCTCCTTCCTTGCTGTTGCTGTTTCTTCTACTGATACTGCTGCTACAGCTGCAGCCGCTGCTGCTACTGTTGCTGTCGCTGCTGCGGCCACCGCCCGCCGCCGACGCCGCCCACGCCACCGGCCACCGCCGCCGTCGGCCACCACCACCACCACCACCATCTTCTCCTCCTTCTCTTACACTTCCCTAAAACCTAGGTAAAGTCTTATTTCCTTCTCCTTTCTTTTTTTCAATTTCAAACCTAGGTCAAAATTGGGTTTGATCATATATATATATATATATATATATATATATATATATATATATATATATATATATATATATATATATATATAATCTTTGATTTGGGTTAAGATAGAAAAAATTGGGAGAATATCTAGGTCCAACACAAGGAAACAAAGGCAAGTCCTCCCCTTTTCTCTTGAAATTCTCTTCATTTTGACATTTTATTTGTTTTGAATTGTTATAGTTTAATTTCATTTTCTGAAATTTTGAAGAATCATGACAAATCCGAATTACTATAGTTTAATTTCATTTTATGAAATTATGAAAAATGATGACAAATCCAACCTTATGTGGACATCATATTAGAATAGGCATAAAGTTTAAAAAATCCACTTAGGGACACAAGTGATGGTTGTATGCATATGTTGGACATAATTTGTAGGACACAACTGAATGGACACTTCGACTCTATTCATAGGCGTATATATACGGACACCATATATGTATATAACTTGACACGATATATGGACACATTCATGAATTTATATTATTATGACACCTATAAATCTTGGCACCACCTATGGACAAAATCGATACACATTAAAATTCCATATATGAAATTATACGTCTTTAGTGTGAAATATATATAATTGAGTTATTTTGAAGATGTAGGAGCAATAAGATCATGATTTAACATAAATATTAAATTCTGTCCACAATTAAAAATATACTTATTTAACATATTTGGTTTGATTATTTAGTTAAAAATGGATGTTTATAGGTACCTATATGCTAAAGTAACCTTACACCTATAAATCTTCAAGTTTGAACTTCTTTTGCACCTTCAAGAAGCTAAACATGTACATAACAAGTATGAGTTGAATTGAACCTCTAGATTTAATTATGTATGTAGTTATTATCAAGCTAATATTGCAAAGCATTCAAATCATTTAGTAACATTTTGGAAGTGAGACTTTGGTATCATTACGTTACTAATAATCTTGTTTTCTTGAACTTGGATAGCTTTTAGAAGGAATTGTGGCAACCAAAAATAAATTGCTTGCCTGCTTGCTTGTTTGTTTGCTAAGGTAAGAAAGCTTTAAATTTAACTATATATTATAAATGCGTGGTCCGGTGTTGAGAATTGCTCCACTGAAGGGGTTGACGTACCCGAATATTAATTGTGTGGTCCGGTGTTAAGAGTTGCTCTACCGAAGGGGTCGACGTACCCGATTATTATATTTTTATCTATTGTAAAATTTCGGAGTCAATAAATACAAAGGAGACTCTGCCAAAATTTTCAATAATTTTGGGAGTTAGACAAATTTTGGAAGTTTTAGTATTAGGAAACCTAGTAGGAATATCTAAGTTATATCTAGTTTCTAGTCAACTAGAATTTTACCCAATGGCGTATTGCCTTTGACACACGAGATGGTAAGGTAAGTTGAAAGAATGGTTCCTTGCCAACGAATTTATCATATGGCATGTTGTCCTAATACACGGGATGGTAATAAGTTGGATAAATCTTTCGCTAACAAGAGATTACCGTATGGCGTATTTTTTCTTGTTATACAAGATGGTAAACGAGTTGGAACCTAATATTAGACTTAGGAATTAATAAACTTTTCTCTATGATTATAGTTGTATTACAATAATGCTAAGTCTACTACCAAATTCTTACAACCCTTTTACAACCATCCACCTATGTGCTGACATGTGGGCCATGGCCCACATGTCAGCAATGGGTGAAGGTTGTAAGAGGGTTGTAAGCATTTGGTTGTAACTGTAGCATTACTCGTTGTATTATGAGGTGGGAGAGAACAACTGGATCACATCCATCAAAATCCCTACAATATAATTTCACCAGTAAAAGCTGATCAGTAGTCCCGCATCTGTAAGGCCTTGCGATGTCGGGGGTGAGGCCTACCTCACCAACAGAGAATGGTCCAGTAAATTTCGAAAAATAAAATCAAAATTTAAAATTTAATGCATACTAGTTTCCCACAAGATGTGGGGGGTCGGATCTACGACACCGTACCCAATACAGACACCACCTGGTCCTGGGTAAATGGAATTATTGTCGGAAAAATAGAGGGTGATCGTGATCCACATGCGTTCTCTAACAATTGCATAATCGTGATGAATAATTTTTGTGATTACATTTGTGATTAGGCCTTGTGTGATAATTGGTAGGATTAGGATATATAGTATATCAAGTTGTCTTACAATAAAAATATTAAGTTACGTTTCTATACTTATTCAATTCTTTGAATTTCATTTCATGATTTCTTACCGTCTTTGACCCGAGGACTTGCTTGTCGTTTCTAAACGACCTAGTATTTGTTCACTAGGAGAAGATGAGAATCCGGAAGAGATACTACCTCTGTACCATGAAGATGGAGAAGAATGAACATCGGATAGCTTGGACGGAATGTCGACAAGTTGGTGTTGTAGTCAAAATATGTAAGTTAAATGTTTTGGTAGAACTTGTAGTCAAGTTGTATAAATTAATGTAAATGTTAAGTATGGAAGTTTTTTTTGAGAATGTAATATATATCTTGTACCTTATCCTAGTTTTTAACAGGCGACAATCGCTATCTTAACATGTTAGATTGTTAGATTATATTTGTTATGTAAATATGGCCCATAACCCATAATCCCAAATGTAGACACTATATATATTGTAACAAACCCTAGCAATGGGTTCTTAATACCATTGATCTGTCTCTGAAAAAATCTTTGTCTGAAGAAATCTTTGTCTGAAGAAACTATTGGTTCAATGGGTTCTTAATACCATTGATCTGTCTCTGAAGAAATCTTTGTCGTACTTTGAGAAAGTTTATCCATTGTGGAACTTGTTGAAGAAAAGATTTGTTGTTAGCAATGGCACTCGGAAGCAACAAATTAAGGTGGCTTTGGCTGAGTGTAAACAGACGGCATCGATGTCTGTGGAAACCTACTTTGGAAATTTGCAGTCTTTGTGGGATGAACAAGCTGCTTATTTTCCATTGCCTACTTGTACCTGTAGTGATCTTGCTGCAAAGCTACAGGCTATGAGGGATGAAGACCACTTTCAGGACTTTATGTATGGGTTGAATGCTGAGTTATATGGTCATACCCGATCTACTCTTCTGGCTCAGGATCCTCAGTCAAGTTTAGATCGGACATACCAGGCAGTCCGTGAGGAGAAGGATATGCAAAAACCTCAGGTCCAATCCGCTGCTGAGGAGGTGATGGCTCTGGCTATCAAGACTTCACCTCGTATTTCTACTACTTCTAATAGTAGAACCTCCGATTCCAGGGACAAATCAGGTATGATATGTACTCATTACAAGAAAATAGGTCACGATGTTGCAACTTGCTTTGCCAAGATTGGCTATCCAGAGTGGTGGGAGACTCGTCCTCGGCGTGAGGGCGGACGTGGTGTTGGTGGTGGCAGAGGCCCAGCACCACAGCAGAGACAAGATGGAGGACGTGGTGCTGGTGGCGCAGGGGTTGTTCATCATGTCGCCGCTGCTGGTCATGGTGTCCCTGCTGGTCTTGCTGGGAGTTCGGTGGATATGATGCATGGCGGGTATCCTTCACCACTCTCAGGTGAACAATGGCAGAAACTAATGAGCTTGCTGGGTAACGACAATCCTTCCAACCCTGGTACTTCAAACTCTGATCGTCTGATGGGTAAGAATTCTTCTGTCACTTGGATATTCGATACTGGGGATACTCTTCATGCGACAGGTTCTCGTGATTGTTTAGTTGCTTGCTTTGAGGGACCTGTCTGTCCTGTGACTTTGCCTGATGGGAGCACTATTGAGGCTGTTCTAAGTGGCAAAGTATTTTTGACTGCTTCATTGGTGTTGACGGATGTTTTTTACGTTCCGACATTGACATGCAACCTGATCTCTGTCTCACAATTGATTGGTGCTAGAAATTGTGATATGTTATTTACTCCTGATTTGTGTTTTGTTCAGGACCGAAGTACGAGGATGGTGATTAGAGCAGGTGAACAAAGGGGTGGACTTTACTTCTTGGGGGTGGTTCCAGCTTCTTTGGCTTCGGTGATCCTGGCATGCAGAGAGAGAGTGATTCCGAGGTTTGGCATAGTAGACTGGGCATCCTTCAGATAAAGTAATGCAGACTTTACCTTTTTTCTCTAGTAGTAGTGTGTTTTCTCATAAGGCTTGTGATATTTGTCATCAAGCTAAACAGACTTGTGATGCTTTACCTGATAGTAGTAGTCGTGCTTTGAGATGCTTTGAACTTATCCACTGTGATCTGTGGGGACCATATAGTGTTCCATCATCTAATGGAGCATGATATTTTTTGACTTTGGTGGATGATTTTTCTAGAGCCGTTTGGGTTATTTTGTTGAAGGATAAGTGTGCTGTCTATTCTATGTATCTTAAATTCATTGCTATGGTGAAGCGTCAGTTTGGGGCCGATGTACGTCTTGTGCGGAGTGACAATGGCACTGAATTTAATTGTTTACTAGATTATTTTTCATCTCAAGGTATATTGTTCCAACCATCCTGTGTTGGGACACCTCAACAGAATGGAAGGGTGGAAAGAAAACATCGACATATTTTAAAAGTCGCCAGGGCATTGAGATTTCAGGGTTCTCTTTCTATGGATTTTTGGGGGAAATGTGTTCTGGGTGCATGTTATCTGATAAATAGAACACCTTCTAGTATCTTGCGTTTTAAGTCACCTTATGAAGTTTTATATGGTTCGGCTCATTCGTATGATCATCTACGCATTTTTGGTTGTCTGTGCTATGCGTATGATTTGAAATCCCGGCATGATATATTTGCTAGTAAGAGTAGAAAATGTGTCTTTGTTGGGTATCCACTTGATAAAAAGGGATGGAAACTGTATGATTTAGAGACTGGTGAATTTTTTGTGTCCCGTGATGTAACTTTTTATGAAAAAAAAATTTCTGGGTGTGGCTCTGCTAGCGAGATGTCTTCTGTGACACGCCATACATCTGTTGAGGTGCCGGGAGACGATATAGAGATTTTTGGGATGGTACCGACTACGGTGGCTGAGGCCGGAGTGGTTGCTGGTAGCTCGGCACCGAGTAGCGAGGATGCACAGGTAGCTGCAGAAGTATTGACAGAAGAATCCACTGGGGGTAATGCGGATACTACTAATGATACATGGGATACAATGTTGCCAGAGGTGCCCGACGAGGTAGTATTGGGAAGAGGAATGAGAAAGAAATCACAGCCAGTACAATTACAGAATTTTGTGACGAATGCTGTTCGAAGTAAAAGTCCCCCCTTCACCACAGTTCATCTGTTCCCGTCACTTCCTCAGGTACTTCGTATCCTCTAACACAATTTCTAAGTTATGACAAATTTACTGCTGGACACAGAGATTTTCTTGCAGCCATCACTGCAGGTGTTATGCCTACTTCATATCGCCAGGCCTCACGAGATTCAGGCTGGCGTGCGGCTATGAAAACTGAAATACAGGCTCTGGAAGATAATGGGACATGGAGTCTTGTCGATTTGCCTCCTGGGAAGAAAGCATTGGGAAGTCGATGGGTGTACAAAATCAAGTACAAATCCGACGGAAGACCAAGAAGCAACCAACTGTTGTTACGGGCTGGTTGGTGTTTCTGGGGGGGTCTCCTATTTCTTGGAAGACCAAGAAGCAACCAACTGTTTCTCGATCTTTCGCTGAAGCTGAATACCGATCTATTGCTGCGCTTGTTTATGAGTTGAAATGGTTGAAGGAGTTATTGGTGTGTTTGGGCGTTCGCCAGGATCTGCTATGTCGGTGTATTATGACAGTCAGTCAGCCCTACACCTGGCTCAGAACCCGGTATTTCATGAGCGCAATAAGCATATTGAGGTAGATTTGCATTTTGTTCGCGATGCAATTAGAGATGGCACCGTAATAGCCTCGCATGTTCGTACTTCTACTCAACTGGCTGACATCTTCACTAAGCCCCTTGAAAAGCATGTGTTTGATTCTTTTCTTCCCAAGTTGGGCATTTGTGACTTGCATGCTCCAACTTGAGGGGGGTGTTAGATTGTTAGATTATATTTGTAATGTAAATATGGCCCATAAACCATAAGCCCAAATGTAGACACTATATATATCGTAACAAACCCTAAAAATGGGAATAAGACATTGTTATTTCCTACATAACATTTGAATGTTATAATTGTGCGTAGCCTGGAGATGTATCAATGTACCTAGTTTCCGTTAATTGGGAATGGGACGTGACACGTCTTTTAGTGGTGGCCCATGCAGTTCCTCAAAGAACGAAAAATCTAGGATAAGGGAATAGGTTAAGGTTAATAAAAGGGTATTAGGAATTTATATAGCATAAAACCTTGATTTCAATTACACCCTAGAGAAATTTTCTTAAAATTACCTGAGGATATGCAGTATCGGAAAAGTATAGGAAGAACTGAAGATATTACCTAGATTATTATTATTTCCTATGTTATTGATCTATCTATTAAACTCTCATATTTTGGGTATTTATTTAGAGGGTACTAACTTGAAGTTTCGTGCGTGTAGATCATGCCTCGCTTTTTATCTTGTGCCAGATTAGGAAATAGTATGCACAGTTTAGATGATTACTATCATTTTACAAAAAGAAAGTGGCGACTTGCTCCCAAGCAAATGATAAGGGCTTACGGAGTACACTATGAGATCCAATATCCCGTGGTATCGGATGTTGTTGATAAGGACGTGATGTTTTTCAATAGGATAAACTATTTTGTACTTATCAAAATTCGACAATATGAAGATCCAAATAAGGATGACTATAATGGTACTTTTGAAGAATGGCTGGAATTTCATCCGGGGGCAACCGTCATCGAAAAAAGAGAAATATGGATCTAAGTAATGTTTTAGGGGAGAAAATATGACGATGTAAGATAGTTTGTCTGCTGTAAAACTCTTTTTGTAAGACAGCAGATGTATATATAAGGATCGGAAGGAGAATGTAATCATGTATAAATGTATGTATATATAAAATGGGTGTACTTGGCAGTATCAAAAATGGTTGAAGTTTTAAAATTTTCTTTACCTTTACCCGTCATTATCAAAATTTTATATATACATCGGCACTTATTGTTATTAAAAAAATTTACATTTGAGGATTATGATGGGTGTAGGTTATGGACCTGTTTCTACCAAGCTTGCTCTAGGATGTGAGTGACTACACTCTTTATTTATATCAGCAAACGGTAAGGAAACGATGGGGTTTACCGGATTGGTATAATATACCAGTGTATGAGATAAAGTATGGTATTCAGCGACCTGTTATAAGGGACATAGAGGATGGGGCAGAAGTATATCATGTAAGGGAGATCCATTTCATATGTGTTCGAGATCCAAACTACATATACTCTTACCCCAAGGTAGAAGGCTACGAAGGGACATATGATGACTGGGAAGAACATTATCCAGAAGCTACAGTTCTTCAAAGTGGACGTGTGTTTCTTTGTACTGGGAGCTTTTGTACATAGACTAAGGATAGTGTGTCCTTGTGTTATGTAGATAGAAGGGTATGTTTTGTCTGTTGTACCACATTTTATAAAAACAACAGATGTACATAGAAGTTAAGTGTAGGAGGGACAACTATATAAGTAGTATGTGTATGTAAATACCTAGTGAAGCTAACAGCGTGTTGTATCGTTTTGATAAAAGTAAATGAATATGCTGTTCTTTACTCTTTTGAAAAAATTTGTGCCTTTGAAGTTAGAAATTCTTGAATCTCTGAGATATAAGATATTATGATATTTTATATCTTTCAAATCCCAAATTGATAAAGTTACTTTATCAATCCAAAACTATTTCCTGAAAATTTCCATCTTTGAATTAATCAGGAAATGGACAGTTCAAATGATCCTCATTCATCTACTCCTGCCACCCAAGCTGATCAAGGCACTCCAAATGTTTATCAATTACTACGACAAATCCTGGAAAGCCATAGTCAACAGGCTAATGCAGCACAAGCAACGAATGCTACACTAATAGAACAACTGCGAGCTCTACCAAAACCTAAGTAAAAAATATGTAGCTGATTATAGGAATCTGGATCCACCCAAGTTTCGTGGGACTGAAAGCCCTATAGAAGCTGGGCAGTGGATGAGGACCACATAGGGACTAATGAAGGCAGCAAATATCAGTCCCGAAGACATAGTGACGGTCATCAAAATTCAACTTTTGGATGTCGTAGATAGCTGGTGGAGCACAGAACATCATGAAGAATCAAATGAGATAGTTCCTTGGGAAGAATTTAAAAGGAAATTTGAAGAAGGATTCTTTCCAAGGTCAGCAAGACTAGAGCTGGAGCGGAAGTTCATCCAACTGAAGCAAGGACATTCGACTGTGGATGAATATGTCACGCCCCGATCCCGCTAGGGTCGTCCGTCTTGCCTGGATCCCTGCAGGATTGATCGTCCTCGCTAAGGCGTAATGCCGTACAAGCCTAAGTTGCGCTTGCACAAGGCCATGTACCTGCACAAAATAACTAGTCAAGCAAAACACACACGCACGCACCCATTAGTTAAGCAAAAGACACACACGCACCCATTCATTTCAGAAAACCAAATATTGGACACAAAAATTTGAAATGGAAATACTCATTTTATTGATAGCTTGATTGGAATACAAGTACAAAGCTTTGCGAACTCAGATTTGCCTTATAATTTGGCTACATGATTTCTCTTTGAAACTCTCTTTAAAAATAGCCACAATGCCCATACATGATATCCCTTTATTACAAGCTGGAATTGAAAGACACCTTCAGAAGGAAAAGAAACTTGAAAACTTGACTTGAAATGAAAAGTAGCTTCGAGGCAATCCACAGCTCTACTGGGCTAGACGAGCTTCGGTGCCTCACTTGAAATCCCCCTGTCTCCTTTTGCTTTCTGAAAAGGATGCCCACAACGTGGGTCAGCACACATCGTGTACTGGCGAGCGGCTTTTGGCCGAACTCGTAAATCTCTGCACTAAATCAATATGTTGAGCTAACATTTTACTAGTGATCTTTCTACTTGTCTAGGTTCTTTTTAACAATTCATAAGAACATGACAGTAGAATATATATCATAAGCAACTTACCATCGCCGGCAGTCATCCCTGCATAAAACCACGTTAGCACAATTTGCATAATGAGTAATTCATGATTCATTCTTGCAGATATTGAAGTTGTCATTCGGGTCATGCAGGTGGACTATTCTATATGTTGGTCCATGGGTTATCCCCATGATTAGTCGCTGTGACTCTTTGGTTCAGCTCGTCGCTAAGGACTCAGATCGACTCCCATTTTCACATGGAGGCCCTAATCTCTCCTAGGCCGAGCAGTTCCAGGTGCCCCCAGATACCACCCGAGAGACAAATGTTTCCTTGTATACAAGTTGTCCGAGACCAAATGCATGCTCTAGCCGTTCTATCAGATGAGACACATTTGAACTCATGCACAGATATACGACACATTTGATTCGTGCCTTCAGGTTCATCTCAACACGTACAAGTTCGTCTGTACATGTCTACATTTTCAAGCATACTAGTGACAAGCAGATGATCATTCTTATTGAGCAGATCGAGTAGCAACACATATTCTTGCATTTGATTCAATTCAATTATCTTCTTTTATCTTTTGTGGATGTGGTATCGTTGATCATCGGGACAAGGCAACAGAATGGACTAGAGATCATTTTATTAGGTGTACAGATCAATGTTTGTTCGGTTGAAGCAACTCACCGAGATAAATATTAGTAGAGAGAAGGAGGGACTTCACGCGTCGTTCACGAACAATTCACGCGCCCTACATTGGCACCAACAGTTGATTAGCATACATCGTCTCTTTCTCTCAAGATTCGGAATAAATGCGAAATGCGATGAAAGCGAACAATGAAAACCAATCATCGAAAACCAACACGAAAACACATTCATCAAAACCAAGCAGCGAGAGAAAATATTCAGCAAAACTCTTGGATTCATTTCAATAGAAGCCAATCCATCAATTGGAAAGGTTCATTGCATTTCATCCGTGATCAATCGATACCGGCAAAGGTTTTACCAAATACTCAGTTCATGACTGAGTCAACAAGCCGTAGGTATTACATAGTGGACCGCAAGGAGCGGGACACTACATAATAACCCACCGAGAAAAAGTTTTGTCCTCAAAACTTAAGATACAAACTCACCTCCACTTGTATTGCATTCTGGATCAAGCAACGTGGAGAGATTATAGACGCGCGCATTAGTCCGCTGCGGCTGGTTGTGCGGTTGGTCTCGAAGCGGCGGTGGGCCTGGCAGCTGCCCACGCTCTTCAGTGTCATCTCTGTTCTGATCCGTTCTATTCTTTTTCGGACAATATTTGACTGAGTGGCCCTGTTGGCCCCAACAAAAACAAGCGTGATTAGCGGCACGACAGTCCTCCTTGATGTGCCCACTCTTGCCACAGTGACTGCAACTCTGGCCATTCACATAGCGGTAGTCTTCTTTGACATGCCCTCGTCGACCGCAGAAGCCGCATACAGGCTTGTTGTTTTGTTCCCCGTCAGTCTTTTTCTCTCCGTCATGATGTCTCTTGGTGGGCTGATTCCGACTGTTCTACGCTTTATTGGATGCCTTCTTCTGTTGGAACTGTTCCACCTGTAGCGCCGCCTCAAAGGCTTAAGAATATGACCCGCATTCTCGATTTAGCACACTTAACTGGATGTCATCATTCAGACCTCCGACGAATCGATTTATGCGAGCCTGTTCCGTGGGGAGCATAGCAGCGACAAAATTTGCCAGCTTAGCAAATTCAGACTCATAGTCCTCCACGGACATATTCCCCTGTTCCAGTGTGATGAAGTCATCCTCCATCTTCTTGCTCATGGCTGGAGGCAGATATTGATCCAGAAATGCCTTCTTGAACAAGGCCCATGAGATCTTCCCATTCCTAGCCGTTGCGAGAAGCGTCGGCTTCTTCGTCTTCCACCAATCCTTTGCCCGCAGCCGTAGAAGCATAACGACACAAACTACCTTCTTGCTGCTTGGAACTCCTATGAACGCGAACAGACCCTCCATTTTATCAATCCAATCCATCACCTTATCGGGTGATATCCTGCCTTCAAATTCTGGAGGTTTCGCGTCTAAGAAGTCCTTTGGCCTAAAGGAAGTGTGCCTTTGCGCTGGCTGGGGCTCATCACCCTCTACGGGCTCGATCTCGGGCGTTCCCGTTGGTTTCGTCGCTGCGGTGGTATCTCGATTTGCCGCAAGCGCCGTGACAAGCTGGGTCAAGGCATCCAACTGCTTTTGTTGGGCCTCTATTCGGGCCTGATGTATCTGATTACGTTCCTCATTGTCCTGCCTCTGCAGTTCCAACAATGTCATGATCCATTCTACAGGATCCATTGAGGAAGATGGGCGAGGAGGGGCCACTTCTCTACAAAAAGAGTATAACTTCTGTAAGTCTCATAAAATATTATGGACTTATTGTATGGGGCATTGGTTTTTATAACTCAAAATTGGGACACTTTTGAAAGCCGTCAAAGTACTTTATATACTTTTCGAAAATGATATTTGCAAGAGGCCAAGGACGTAAAACTGTGCTCTGATACCACTTTGTCACGCCCCGAACCCGCTAGGGTCGTCCGTCTTGCCTGGATCCCTGCAGGATCGATCGTCCTCGCTAAGGCGTGATGCCGTACAAGCCTAAGTTGTGCTTGCACAAGGCCATGTACCTGCACAAAACAACTAGTCAAGCAAAACACACACGCACGCACCCATTAGTTAAGCAAAACACACGCACGCACCCATTTATTTCAGAAAACCAAATATTGGACACAGAGATTTGAAATGGAAATACTCATTTTATTGATAGCTTGATTGGAATACAAGTACAAAGCTTTGCGAACTCAGATTTGCCTTATAATTTGGCTACATGATTTCTCTTTGAAACTCTCTTTGAAAATAGCCACAATGCCCATATATGATATCCCTTTATTACAAGCTGAAATTGAAAGACACCTTCAGAAGGAAAAGAAACTTGAAAACTTGACTTGAAATGAAAAGTAGCTTCGAGGCGATCCACAGCTCTACTGGGCTAGACGAGCTTCGGTGCCTCACTTGAAATCCCCCCGTCTCCTTTTGCTTTCTGAAAAGGATGCCCACAACGTGGGTCAGCACACATCATGTACTGGCGAGCGGCTTTTGGCCGAACTCGCAAATCTCTACACTAAATTAATATGTTAAGCTAACATTTTACTAGTGATCTTTCTACTTGTCTAGGTTCTTTTTAACAATTCATAAGAACATGACAGTAGAATATATATCATAAGCAACTTACCATCGTCGGCAGTCATCCCTGCACAAAACCACGTTAGCACAATTTGCATAATGAGTAATTCATGATTCATTCTTGCAGATATTGAAGTTGTCATTCGGGTCATGCAGGTGGACTATTCGATATGTTGGTCCATGGGTTATCCCCATGATTAGCCGCTGTGACTCTTTGGTTCAGCTCGTCGCTAAGGACTCAGATCGACTCCCATTTTCACATGGAGGCCCTAATCTCTCCTAGGCCGAGCGATTCCAGGTGCCCCCAGATACCACCCGAGAGACAAATGTTTCCTTGTATACAAGTTGTCCGAGACCAAATGCATGCTCTAGCCGTTCTATCAGATGAGACACATTTGAACTCATGCACAGATATACGACACGTTTGATTCGTGCCTTCAGGTTCATCTCAACACGTACAAGTTCGTCTGTACATGTCTACATTTTCAAGCATACTAGTGACAAGCAGATGATCATTCTTATTGAGCAGATCGAGTAGCAACACATATTCTTGCATTTGATTCAATTCAATTATCTTCTTTTATCTTTTGTGGATGTGGTATCGTTGATCATTGGGACAAGGCAACAAAATGGACTAAAGATCATTTTATTAGTCGTACAGATCAATGTTTGTTCGGTTGAAGCAACTCACCGAGATGAATCTTAGTAGAGAGAAGGAGGGACTTCACGCGCCGTTCATGAACAATTCACGCGCCCTATATTGGCACCAACAGTTGATTAGCATACATCGTCTCTTTCTCTCAAGATTCGGAATAAATGCGAAATGCGATGAAAGCGAACAATGAAAACCAATCATCGAAAACCAACACGAAAACACATTCATCAAAACCAAGCAGCGAGAGAAAACATTCAGCAAAACTCTTGGATTCATTTCAATAGAAGCCAATCCATCAATTGGAAAGGTTCATTGCATTTCATCCGTGATCAATCGATACCGGTAAAGGTTTCACCAAATACTCAGTTCATGACTGAGTCAACAAGCCGTAGGTATTACATAGTGGACCGCAAGGAGCGAGGCATTACAATTTACCAGATTGAGTAAATTCGCATCTTATATGGTGACAAATGAGGAAGCGAAGGTAGACCTCTTTCAAGAAGGACTGAATGCTGAGCTGAGGCATAAGGTAGCACCATATCGGTGCAAGACCTATTCAAAAATAACTGAGACCGCCCGTGATCAAGAAAGGATATTGAAGGAAAGGCAAGCTCAAAGGTCGGGAGGTTCAAATAGGTCGTGGAATAAGGGATCTTCATCCCAGAAGAATCAGTGGCAAGGGCCGCCCAAGCGTCCTCAAACGGAACAGACGAGGGAAGTACCTACTTGCAAATACTGTGAAAAAGTAGGACATATCAAGAACAACTGTAGACTACTCAATGGTCTATGTTTAAAGTGTGGACATCCAGGACATCAAGCTTACCAATGTGCTATGAACAGATCCGGACCACAGAATCCTCAGCAGGGTCCAAGACTAATGTTGCAAGGGAATGGTCCCAGACCTATAATCCAAGCAACAACGAATCCCCGAGAAATTGTACCATCTGGATACCAACATAGACCTCCGTTGGCTCCACAGGCACATCAGTTCCAACAAGCCCAAAAGACAAAACAGCCATACAGGGGGAAGAAGAAGATAAAACATGGTCAAACATTCATGATGGATACAGAAGAGGCTAAAATTGCAAGAGAAGTAGTAACAGGTACTATATTAGTTTCATCATATTCCGTATCAGTTTTATTCGATTCAGGAGCCACACACTCTTTCATATCTGCTAGTTTTATATCGCAACGGGAAATCGAGTCACAGCCCCTGATTAAGAATTTGAATATTCTTACGGGAAATGGCATACTAAAGGTTAACCGTATTTGTAAAGCATGTTCGGTTAAATTAGGCGGGAGAGCATTTCGGGTATGCTAGTTTTTCCAATGAATAACTATGATGTAGTATTGGAGATGGATTGGTTGACGAAAACATTAGCCAATATAGACTGTGGTCAAGGTAGGATTATATTTCAACTCCCCAATAAGAAAAGTACATATGAATTTAATCGAAACCAGAAAGAGTTTGATGCTGAAGAATTGGAAAAACTTGAACTACCAATTCGAGGAAGATTCCAAGAATTGGAGGAAGAGCAATTTCCAAGGGTTGTAGTAGATTTTAAGGATATATTTCCACAAGAATTGCCCGGGTTACCGCCTGATAGGGCAGTAGAATTTTCCATCAATTTGGTACCCGGAGTGGCTCCTATAGCTAAGAAAATATATCTGATGAACAAAGAAGAATTGGTAGAGCTGAATAAGCAAATCAAGGAGTTATTGTTAAAGGGGTTCATTCAACCAAGTGCCTCACCATGGGGTGTGCCGGTTTTATTTGTAAAGAAGAAGGATGGAACCCTACGATTAGTAGTTGACTGTAGGGCATTAAATGAAGTCACCACCAAGAACAAATATCCCTTGTCCAGAATCGATGAATTATTTGACCAACTAGGAGAAGCAAAAGTATTCTCGAAGATTGATTTGAGATCGGGATATCATCAAGTGAAAGTAAAAAAGTAAGATGTTCAGAAGACAGCATTTAGAACTCGCTATAGGCATTACGAATTCTTAGTTATGCCATTCGGGTTAACAAATGCTCCTGCCATATTTATGGATCTGATGAACATAATATTTTATCAATACTTGGATAAATTTGTGATTGTGTTCATTGATGATATATTGATCTACTCAAAGAATGAAAAAGAACATGAAGAACATTTGAGAATAGTACTCCAAATCTTACGACAAGAGAAGTTGTATGAAAAGTTAAGCAAATGTGAATTCTGGTTGGATAAAATTTTCTTCCTGGGTCATATAGCGAGCGAAGAAGGGATTTCGGTGGATCCTAAGAAAATAGAAGTTGTCAAATCCTGGCCTACTCCTAAGAATGTACCAAAAATCCAAAGCTTCCTTGGTTTAGCCGGATATTATAGAAGATTTGTGGAGAATTTTTCAAGAATTGCGGAGCCACTTACTCGATTGACCCAGAAAAATGAAAAGTATAATTGGACTGATAAGTGTCAAGTAGCTTTTGAGGAACTTAAGGAAAGACTCATCACAGCTCCAGTACTGGCCTTACCATCTGGATCGGGAGGCTATGAGATCTATAGTGATGCTTCAGGAAAAGGATTAGGTTGTGTATTAATGCAACATGGAAGGGTTATTGCTTATGCTTCTCGCCAACTGAAGACTCATGAAAAAATTACCCAACTCATGATCTGAAATTGGCAGCTGTGGTCTTTGCATTAAAATTATGGAGACATTACCTATATGGTGAACAAGTCAAGATATATACAGATCACAAAAGTTTGAATATGTATTTACCCAAAAAGAGTTAAACATGAGGCAACAGAGGTGGTTAGAGTTGCTTAAGGACTTTGATATGGAGTTGGAGTATCATCCAGGAAACGCTAACAAAGTGGCTGATGCCTTAAGTAGAAGACCCGCAATTTTCTTTATGAATACACCTAAAGAAATATTGGAAGATCTGAGGAAGATGGGGGTTGAAGTAATATGTCCAGTAACAGATGGAATATGGAAAACTTACAAATATAATCACCCCTAATAGAAAGAATTAAAGAGGCACAAAGAGATGATATGAAACTAAAAGGACTATAGAGCAAGACTGAGATAGGAACAGAAACTGGATTGATTAAGCATCCCGATGGATCTTTGATGTTTGGAAATCGTTTATGTGTGCCATATAGAGAACTCCGGACTGAGATAATGTCAGAAGCACATAGCTCACAGTACTCCATTCATCCTGGGAGTATGAAGATGTATAAGGATCTGAAGCAGAATTTTTGGTGGCACGGAATGAAACATGAGATAGCCAAATTTATGTCAAAGTGTTTGGTATGTCAACAAGTAAAGGCCGAGCATCAACGGACTGCCGGACTTTTATAACCGCTGCCTGTACCTGAATGTAAATGGAAACATATTACAATGGATTTTATATCTGGGCTTCCAAGAACAAGAAGGGGTAATAATGTCATATGGGTAATTGTGGACAGACTTACTAAATTTGCAAGGTTCTTACCATTTCGGATCGGTCAATCCACCGAGCTCTTAGCGGATATGTACATGAGGAACATTGTTAGTCAATATGGGGTACCGGTGAGTATCATCTCAGATAGAGATACTTGGTTTACCTCTAAATTTTAGAAAAGCTTGTAAGATAGTTTCGGTACTCGCCTGAAGTTCAGTTCAGCATACCATCCACAAACAGATGGTCAGTCGGAAAGGATGATTCAAATCCCCGAAGATATGTTGAGAGCATGTACCTTAGACTTTGGAGGATCTTGGGTGGCCATTTGTATTTAATTGAGTTCTTCTATAACAACAGCTATCAGGTTAGCATTAAAATGGCACCATTTGAAGCCTTGTATGGAAGGAAGTGTCGGTCACCAATATGTTGGAGTGACGTAGGAGAACGTCAACTCTTGGTCCCAGAACTAGTTACGCAAACTTGGAATTCAAGGCTGGTGATCATATGTTTTTAAAGATTTCCCCAACTCGAGGAACTATCAGATTTGGAACAAGAGGAAAGCTAAGTCCGAGATATATAGGCCCATTTGATATTTTGGAACGAGTGGGAGATGTATCCTACCGACTGGCTTTACCACCCTCTCTAGAAGGAGTTCATGATGTCTTTCATGTATCCCAACTTCGGAAATATGTGCCAGATCCCAGTCATATCTTAGATCATTCTGAACTCACAGTGGGTCCAACATTGCACGTGGAACAGAAGCCAGTGGAGATCCTAGATCGAAGACAGAAGATTCTCAAAAACAAGACTATTCCATTGGTTCAGGAATCTTGGAACAAGAATTCACCTGGAAAATCTACTTGGGTAAGAGAAGAAGAGATGCGACAACAATATCCCTACATATTCAACGATTAAGGTAACTTTAGTTGTTACTATCTCAACTTTCTTACTTCTTACAAATTTCGAGGACGGAATTTCTTTATGGAGGGTAGCTATGTTATGCTCTAATTAAACCCTCTCCTAATAAATAACAAATAATTATAATAATAATTTTTTTATTAATTTTGCATTGAAAACCCTTAGCCCAATTATGCAATTACATGATTGTTGGGTGCCACCTCATTGAATTAGGTGGCAACCCAAGGAGGAGGGGGGGAGGGGGCTAGGTGTCATATTCTTAGACACGTGGTATTGTATAATGCCACATGGTAAGTTGCATGAAGAGGAGGCTCCTCTAAATGCCATCTAATCTTTCCTCTCTCTTCATTCATCAACTCTCTGTAGGAACGATATAGTAAAGCGTAATACTCTAGAGGGGGGTGAATAGAGTTGGCAGCGGAATAATGTTAATTAAAAAATGTTAGCAACACAATCACAGTATATAATCACAGTTGAAATAATGTAAAGGCAGAGTTCAGAAAGCAAACGCAAAGACAGCGATGTATACTGGTATCCCTCTGTTGAGGACTAATCCAGTCGGTAGAACTCTTGCTACCAGTTGAATCCACTATAGGAAAAACCGCAAGTTTTCTTACGAAGTCCTTGCAACTTCTACAACGCAAGCTTTGATACGAAGAACTCGTCCAACTTCAAATGTGAAGAGGTATTCTTCAATCAAGCCTTCTGATTACAATCTCTCAGAAACTTCTAGACCGTACCGCACTGGCAAATCGACTAGAGGATTGTAACTGGCTTGGGATCTGAAAATAAAAGCTCTAGAAAACTCTTTGGAAGGCAGAAAGCTTTTTAGATAGAGAGAAGATTGAAAGTGAATGAGTGCATTGAAATGATCGAAATCCATCTCTATTTATAGGAATTCCAAAGGGAGAACTCTGTCAGAATTCGGGCAGAATTCGGGCAGAACTCGATGAGCAAATCTCGGTCAAATCCGCAACTGCAGGAGGACCAAGTTCCAGAGAATTCAAAAATCAAACGGCCACCAACCGAACTCTGGCCGAACTCTGGCCGAGTTCTGTCAGGGTTAGGTTAGGGTTTTAAAAATAGATTTTGGTGATTTTTGAAAACCTTTTTGAAAACCTTTTTGTAAACATTTTGATAGGTCATTTTGAAAACATTTTGAACTATTTTGGGGATAGCCTATTTGCCAGTACGACTCGGTGTACAACGTATTCCTAGACTCAAAATAAAGTGAAAAATTACATTACATAGGAAGTACAGACTCAAGTAGGCAAACAGATCTTCAGTCTTGAACGGAGTGAATATCCAATCTTGCTTATGTCCAAGAAGCTGAGATGTCCCAACAAGCTTCGTATATCCAGACAGAGTTTTGATCAATTATTAAAATCAGGTTGACTATGACCAATGGGCCAACAATCTCCCCCATTTTGATAATTGACAAACTATGAATGATATAACATTAAGCTAGTTCGAAAAATATCAAAAAGTAGAAATTGTTCATAACCTGTATTTAACTCAAAAAAATGTTAGAATCATTTTTAATTTTCTCCCCCTTTGTCACTTAGCAAAATAATTGCACAAGAGAAGGCTCCCCCGCAGTAAATGCAGAAGACTCCCCCGCAATCAATGCATAAGTAACAAATAACGAGAAAAACAAATAAAAGAACATGTAATGTTTGTACAAATTATCATCACAGGCATGTATTGCTAAAAAAACATAAAAAAAATCTCAGGCATGCTATTTCACAGGCAGTTTAAAAAGGAGAAGCAGTATAAAGAAATAGTGCTTTAAACAAAATGCTGAAATAAACTGAGATGTCATAAATGAAACATCAAAAACATGTCCATGAAGATAAAAAGTACTGATAGCAAACTACAAAGTACTGATAAAAAGTAAATGATAAAAACTTGGAATGTCGGAGCATTTCCAAATATACAATAGAATATCACTAATAATCAAATCAGATCTCATCATCACTATCCTCATCAATATCATCAGCAGCGTGGCCAGCATGACCGAAAGTACCAGCACCAGAAGTACCAGCGCCAGTAGGATGAGTAGGGGCGCCAGCATAGAACTCACCAACGTAATCTCGAGGTGCACGATACCAGTCATAGGCGTTACCTGGCTGGAAGTAGGCATAAACAGCCTCATCCTCACAGCGGTAACCCGAAAAAGCTGGATCACGAGGGATGGAAGCAGCAGAGTGACCAGTCTGGGCAAAATGCAGATCGGCCAAGGAGTTTGCCATCGCCTGGTAACGGGTGACATCGCGGAACTCACGCTCGCGAGCCATGTCCGTCATCGAGATGTGTAAAGCTGATAAATGCTGATGTATGCCCTCAAAAGTCATGGCATACGGCTGATGTGGTGAAGATGGTGCAGTAGGAGGAGCAGGAGGTGGAGCTGAAGCAGTCCGACTGCGACGAGAAAGCTGGAGTAACTTGGGCTCAGAGTCCTGAGTACAAGTCGATAGATCGATCTCGAATCGCTGAAAGATACGAGGAAGAATCATCGCATAAGAGAGATTTCGATCTCTAGCACGACAACGTCCAATCATCTGAATGATTGTCTTAGGGGCAGAAAAAGGAATCCCCTTGATAAGATGGTACATGGCGGACAGCTCAAGCAAAGTCACATCATCCTTGGAAGTAGATTTTGAAAGAAGAGTAGAGTAGATGATGCAATGCAATTCGTAGTTTAAACAAGTTCAGGTTGTTAGCCTTGAACTTTCCAGAACGTACTCTGTCAGGTGCACAAAGTTCCGTTTTGAAACTCGTGAGTGTAGTGCCTTCGGGGAAATCGAATTCCGTGATATCAACTAGCGGTTCACCTTCATTGGGAATACCAAGAACCTCCGCTAGAAGGACATCATTGAAGTCAATGTCTATGCCTCCGACACGTGTGCTCACGTCAAAAGTGTTAACTACGAGATTGCAATAGAACAATCTAATGGCATTAGTAGCTATTGGGAAGCACAGTTTAACAAGTAAGTGTAACCCTAATGCCTCAAATAAGTGACGATGATCAAGGACTACCATCCATTTAACCGGAGCGCCGCTACATATGGAACGGGTGGAAAAGTTACCGTACCATAATAAAGCTTGATCGAGGGTTTAAAAGAAGAACCCATCGAAAGCGCCGTCGCTCTTTTGGACCGGCGAAAACAAAGAATCCGTGTGAGGATTCGAAGAGGACCCTTCCTCACTAGGAGTGGTCTTCTTCCTTTTAGATGGATTAAATCTAGGTGCCATTGAAATAAAAAGCACTAATTTGAAAGGTGGAGAGAGAGGGAGTTATACCTCACGAAAATTGGATATGTTGTAGAGAAGAACGATCTCCGCACGATTCCAAATTTTGGAAGGATTTCACCAAGTAGATTGGAAGCAATAGATTGGTGAAGAACTAGGGTTTGGAGGTCGGGGTCGGCTGCTGCTGCTGTTGTAATTAGTTTGGAAGCAATGAAAGAGAAGAAGCTCTCGGGTTCTGGATATATACACAGATACCTACAACCGAACTCGGGCCGAATTCGGTCAGAGCTCTGGCCGAATTCGCCTAGGGTTCTTTCAGAGTTGATTTGTGCTACTTCTTTTTCATTGACTCGTTGCAAATATTTAATTCAAAGATTAGTTATTTTAGTCTTCAAATAACATAATTAATAATATTTTATGAATTAAATGTCGTTACACAGCGACTGTCTCAGATTAGCTGTAGGAGTACTGTCCCAGCTGGCGGAGGTTCACCGGGGAACTCTTAAGTACCGCTTCGCTTCAACCGTAGTTGTGGTGACAGACAGACTCTTTATTAGCTTGTCTCTAACACAGTTTTTGCATAATGATATATAATCATAAAATAAAATCAATTAATATTATTGACGTCCAAAATTCCTAATTCTCGACGTAAATAATTGAAACGATCTTCCGTTAGAGGTTTAGTGAAGATGTCAGCTAATTGATTTTCAGTATCTATGTACACTGGGTTTATATCTCCATTTTGATGATGATCTCTAAGAAAATGATGTCTAATCTCGATATGTTTAGTACGAGAATGACATACAGGATTCTTAGTCAAATTAATGGTGCTCGTGTTATCACAGAAAATGGGAATATGTGTGAAAAATAAATCAAAGTCTTCTAGGGTTTGTTTCATCCACAAAATCTGAGCGCAACAACGTCCTGCGGCGATATACTCAGCCTCTGTTGTTGATAAGGCTACAGAATTTTGCTTTTTACTAAACCAAGAGACTAGAGCCTTGCCTAAGAAATGACATGTACCGCTAGTACTTTTTCTATCAACCTTGCATCCAGCAAAATCTACATCCGAATAACCAATAAGGTCAAAGGATTTAGTTTTGGGATACCACAAGCCGACAGAAGAAGTGCCCTTAAGGTATCGGAAGATACGCTTAACTGCGGTCAGATGTGATTCCTTTGGGTTAGCTTGAAAACGTGCACACAGGCAAACACTAAACATGATATCTGGACGACTATCAGTTAAGTAAAGTAAACTACCAATCATACCTCGATACTTACGTGTGTCGACTGGCTTGCCTTGTTCGTCAGAATCAAGCTTTGTTGAAGTTGCCATCGGAGTGCCAATAGGTTTGACATTGTCCAGATCGACCTTCTTTAGCAAATCTTTTGTGTACTTGGCATGATTAATGAACGTCCCATTGTCGGTTTGTTTGATTTGCAATCCGAGAAAGAACTTCAGCTCTCCCATCATGCTCATCTCAAACTCATTCTGCATACACTTAGAAAATTCTTGACAAAGAGATTCATCAGTGGATCCAAATATGATATCATCAACATAAATTTGAATTAAAAGCAGCTTGCCATTAAAAGATTTAATAAATAGTGTAGTATCAACCTTTCCTTTTAAAAAACCGTTGTCAAGTAGAAAAGAGCTTAGACGGTCATACCAAGCACGAAGGGCTTGTTTCAAACCATATAAGGCTTTCTTCAACTTGAAAACATGGTCAGGATTTTTGAAATCCGTGAAACCCGGAGGGTTTGCTACAAAAACTTCTTCTTTTATAAAGCCATTTAGAAAAGCACTTTTTACATCCATTTGAAAAAGTTTGAAATCATGAAAACATGCAAATGCACATAACATTCGAATGGATTCTAATCTCGCAACTGGGGCATAAGTCTCATCGTAGTCGATACCCTCTTCTTGATTGTATCCTTGAGCTACGAGTCGAGCCTTGATACGAGTTACTAAACCATCCTCATTTAGTTTGTTTCGGAATACCCAACGGGTGCCAATGACCGGATGATCAATAGGCTTGGGAACAAGTTCCCAAACTTGATTCCGTTCGAATTGGTTCAATTCCTCTTGCATGGCATCTATCCAGAAACTATCACTACATGCTTCATCAATAGATTTAGGTTCTAGCTGTGAAATAAATGCAACACTAGAAACAATATCTCTACTGGATGATCGAGTACTTACTCCTTTGGTAATGTCACCAATTACCAAATCTTGTGGATGATCAGCTGTGAATTTTAACCTCTTTGGTAGACTCTGTAGGTAGCTGGTTCCTAGATCTCCTCTAGGGGGTTCAGCTAGTGCAGAGCTTGGTTCAGGTTCAGCTGATGTTGAACTTGATGTAGGCAGATCTTCATCACTGTCATCGAGAGTCATTTGGTTCATTTCATCAAAAGTGACGTTGATTGATTCTTCGATGATCATGGTACGTTTGTTGAAGACTCTGTACCCTTTGCTCTTGGTCGCATAACCTAGAAATATACCTTCATCGGCCTTTTCGTCAAACTTTCCCAAGTTGTCTTTAGTATTAAGAATAAAGCACTTACAGCCAAAAATCTTAAAGTAAGAAACTGAAGGAATTCTATCAAACCATAATTCAAATAGAGTCTTCTTCGATTTGGGTCGAATTAGAACTCTATTGAGCACAAAGCAAGCTGTATTGACAGCTTCAGCCCAGAAGTATTTGGGTAGGCTAAATTGATTTAACATCACTCTGGCCATTTCGGTTAGAGTTCTGTTCTTACGTTCCACAACTCCATTTTGTTGTAGAGTTCTAGGGCAGGAGAACTCGTGTATAAAATCGTGTGTGTCACACAATTGCTCGAAATCAGCATTCTCGAATTCGCCTCCATGATCGCTTCTAATACGAGTGATCATGTAACCTTTTTCATTTTGTACTTTCTTGCAAAAGGCGACAAATTCGGATAATGCGTCATTCTTGCGTGTCAAGAAATATACCCACGTGTATCTAAAAAAATCATCTACAATAACAAATGCATATAATTTACCTTCGAGGCTAGCAACTCTGCTAGGACCGAATAAATCCATGTGTAGCAATTGTAGAGGTCTAGTAGTACATACTACGTTTACAGGTTTGAATGTGGATCTGGTAGCCTTGTTCTTTTTCACATTGGCTGCATACCGAATCCTTCTTGAATGTTATGTCTGGTAAACCGCGTACTATCTTTTTTGTGGATAATCTTGAAATTGTATCCATGTTTGCATGACCGAGTCTCATGTGCCATAGATGACTCTCATCACTTTTGGCCATTAAGCATCTACCTGAAATGTTAGCTTCTTCCAGCAGATAGAAAACATATATATTGTCTTTCCTGATTCCTTCAAAGATAGTACTACCAGTTGAGCTATCAACTATAGTACATTTGTCTTTGCCAAAGTTGATACCATAACCATGATCAGCTAGATGACTTATGCTGAGCAGATTATGTTTCAACTCGGTAACCAGACAGACATCTTTAATCACTGGATAGGGAGACTTACCAACATCACCGATACCAATAATATACCCTTTCAAATTATTACCGAAGGAAACATAACCTTCCTTCTTCTTCTTCGACAGTGTTGCAAATAGGGTAGCATCACCGGTCATATGCCGTGAGCAACCGCTGTCGAGGATCCATTTGCTTCTAGCATGTGAAGGGTGTTCCACCTACAAAACAGTTTACAGATGAAACCTTTGGTACCCATTTCTTGTAGGGTCCTGAATTGTTAGCTTTAGGTATCCAAGCATAAACATTTAAATCTACAAGCTTTCTCATTCTACATGCAGATGATATATGACCAATGAGGCCACAATAATGACATTGTGCATGTCGAGTGTTGAAAGCTGAGTGGTGTGCATGGTTGGTAGGTTTGGGTTTTCTAGTATAGAAGAATGCATACCTATGATCATGTTTGGGCTTAACCTTTTGGGGTAAAGGTTTTATATGGTTTGGTCTGACAGTGTTTGGCTTGGAAATGTTCCGAATTCTCGGTAAGTGACACGTGTTAGGATAGGAAGCAGCAGGCTCAGGCTGTTTTTCTAACCTAATTTCCAACCTTTTGGAAGTATCATATAACTTAGTATAATCAGAAGTGAGTGATTCCATTCTGATTTGTGCAGATTGAAGACTTTTCTTTTCTCTAGAAAGATCTTCTCTCAATTGGTCTATAATCTTGTCTTTCTCTTCGGATGACTGTTTAGTCTCGTGTAATAAGAGCTTTATAGAGGAAAGCTCACCAGACTCGCTAACATTAGCTCTAACCTCAGCTAGTAGGTCGGTAAGTCTTCCTATTTCTCCTTTGTACTCTTTGAGTACCTTCTTAGCGGTCTGATATTTACTACACAGTTTCCTGTAGTCAAGCATCAGGTCACTGAAGGCATCTCCTAATTGCTCGAAGGTGAAGTCATCATATGTTTCTACAGGTTCAGTAGGTACCTGATCGATTGCCATGAAGCAGATGTTTGCAGCGTCCTCTGAATGTTCATCTTCTGAGTCGCTAGCTTCACTCTCATGCCATATGCTGGTGTTGGCATATTTCCGAGACGTTGATCTTTTCAGGTTGCCTTTTTTATACCTGTTGTTCTTCTTGCTCGATGATGAGTTGATGGGACAGTCCTTCTTCATATGTCCCTTCTTCTTGCAGCCATAGCAGACAGCATCTTCTTGGTACCAGTTGTTGCTGTTGTTCTCTTTGACTCTCTTCTCATGTCTCATGAATCTTTTGAACTTCCTTGCTAGGAGAGCTTGATCTTCAGCGTCAGATCCACTGCTGTCTGAGTCATCTTCAGCAGCTTTTCTGTGCTGAGCCTTGAGGGCGATAGTCTTCTCCTTTGGTGCAGGTTCTTTAAAATCTTGTAGCTCCAGTTCATGAGTGAGTAGTTTACCCATGAGTACTTCAAGTGACATTGTGGTGAGGTCGTTTCCTTCAATGATAGCTGTAGCCTTCGGAATCCAGTTCTTGGTGAGAGCTCGCAGGAGTTTGCGAATCTTTTCGTGGTTACTGTAATCTTTGCCTAAGGAGGACAAAGGGTTTACAATATCCAAGAACCTCTCGAACATTTGTGTGACTGTTTCATTTGGCTTCATTTTGAACGCCTCGTACTCTTGAGTAAGTCTGCTGACTTTTGCCTCCTTGACTTGAGTCGTGCCTTCATGTGTAACTTCGAGAAGCTTCCACACACCATTTGTCGTTGTGCATGTAGATACCCTGTTAAATTCTGTTCTGTCTAAGGCACAAAAAAGAGCATTAATGGCACGTGCGTCAAGACTGGCCTTTTTCTTTTCTTCCTCTGTATAACTGCTTTGGGGTTTTTCAACCAAAACTCCCTCGACATTTATACGAGGTGGCTTCTGATAGCCATCAAGAACAATAGCCCATAAGTCAAAATCAAGAGATTTCAAGAAGAAATTCATCCGTGTTTTCCAATAAGTGTAGTTAGTACCATCAAACAGTGGGGGTCTGTTTGTGGCCTGACCTTCACTTGTGAATTTCATAGTAGCCATGTGATGTGCTGTGATCTAATAAATAATGAATAAATAATAGCACTGTTATCTCGCTTTACCTGTAACATCCGCTCTGATACCAATTGTAGGAACGATATAGTAAAGCGTAATACTCTAGAGGGGGGGTGAATAGAGTTGGCAGCGGAATAATGCTAATTAAAAAATGTTAGCAACACAATCACAGTATATAATCACAGTTAAAATAATGTAAAGGCAGAGTTCAGAAAGCAAACGCAAAGACAGCGATGTATACTGGTATCCCTCTGTTGAGGACTAATCCAGTCGGTAGAACTCTTGCTACCAGTTGAATCCACTATAGGAAAAACTGCAAGTTTTCTTACGAAGTCCTTGCAACTTCTACAACGCGAGCTTTGATACGAAGAACTCGTCCAACTTCAAATGTGAAGAGGTATTCTTCAATCAAGCCTTCTGATTACAATCTCTCAGAAACTTCTAGACCGTACCGCACTGGCAAATCGACTAGAGGATTGTAACTGGCTTGGGATCTGAAAATGAAAGCTCTAGAAAACTCTTTGGAAGGCAGAAAGCTTTTTAGATAGAGAGAAGATTGAAAGTGAATGAGTGCATTGAAATGATCGAAATCCATCTCTATTTATAGGAATTCCAAAGGGAGAACTCTGTCAGAATTCGGGCAGAATTCGGGCAGAACTCGATGAGCAAATCTCGGTCAAATCCGCAACTGCAGGAGGACCAAGTTCCAGAGAATTCAAAAATCAAACGGCCACCAACCGAACTCTGGCCGAACTCTGGCCGAGTTCTGTCAGGGTTAGGTTAGGGTTTTAAAAATAGATTTTGGTGATTTTTGAAAACCTTTTTGAAAACCTTTTTGTAAACATTTTGATAGGTCATTTTAAAAATATTTTGAACTATTTTGGGGATAGCCTATTTGCCAGTACGACTCGGTGTACAACGTATTCCTAGACTCAAAATAAAGTGAAAAATTACATTGCATAGGAAGTACAGACTCAAGTAGGCAAACCGATCTTCAGTCTTGAACGGAGTGAATATCCAATCTTGCTTATGTCCAAGAAGCTGAGATGTCCCAACAAGCTTCGTATATCCAGACAGAGTTTTGATCAATTATTAAAATCAGGTTGACTATGACCAATGGTCCAACACTCTCCACTCTCCTTCTCATTTCCTCCTCCCTTCTCCTTCCTTGTTGTTGCTGTTTCTTCTACTGCTACTGCTGCTACAGCTGCAGCCGCTGCTGCTACTGTTGCTGCCGCTGCTGCGGCCACCGCTCGTCGCCCACGCTGTCGGCCACACCACTACCACCTTTTTCTCCTCCTTCTCTTACACTTCCCTAAAACCAAGGTAAAGTCTTATTTCCTTCTCCTTTCATTTTTTTCAATTTCAAACCTAGGTCAAAATTGGGTTTGATCATATATATATATATATATATATATATATATATATATATATATATATATATATATATATATAATTTTTGATTTGGGTTATGATAGGAAAAGTTGGGAGAATATCTAGGTCCAACACAAGAAAACAAAGGCAAGTCCTCCCATTTTCTCTTGAAATTCTCTTCATTTTGACATTTTACTTGTTTTGAATTGTTATAGTTTAATTTTATTTTATAAAATTTTGAAGAATCATGACAAATTCGAATTGCTATAGTTTAATTTCATTTTCTGAAATTATGAAGAATCATGACAAATCCAACCTTATGTGGACATCATATTAGAATAGGCATAAAGTTTGAAAAATCCACTTAGGGACACAAGTGATGGTTGTATGCATAAGTTGGACACAATTTGTAGGACACAATTGAATGGACACGTATATATATATATATATATATATATTTCTCTTGAAATTCATAAAGTTTGAAAAATCCACTTAGGGACACAAGTGATGGTTGTATGCATAAGTTGGACACAATTTGTAGGACACAATTGAACGGACACTTCGACTCTATTCATAGGCGTATATATATATATATATATATATATATATATATAAATATATATATATATATATATATATATATATATATATATATATATATATATACACTTCATGGGTTGTATATATATATATATATATATATATATATATACAACCCATGAAGTGTATATATATATATATATATATATATATATATATATATATATATATATATATATATATATATATATATATATATATATATATATATATATATGGACACCATATATGAAATTATATGACACTTATAAATCTTGGCACCACCTATGGACAAAATCGATGCACATTAAAATTCCATATATGAAATTATACGTCATTAGTGTGAAATATATATAATTGAGTTATTTTGAAGATGTAGGAGCAATAAGATCATGATTTACCATAAATATTAAATTCTATCCACAATTAAAAATATACTTATTTAACATATTTGGTTTGATTATTTAGTTAAAAATGGATGTTTATAGGTACCTATATGCTAAGGTAACCTTACACTTATAATCTTCAAGTTTGAACTTCTTTTGCACCTTCAAGAAGCTAAACATGTACATAACAAGTATGAGTTGAATTGAACCTCTAGATTTAATTATGTATGTAGTTATTATCAAGCCAATATTGCAAAGCATTCAAATCATTTAGTAACATTTTGGAAGTGAGACTTTGGTATCATTACGTTACTAATAATCTTGTTTTCTTGAACTTGGATAGCTTTTAGAAGGAATTGTGGCAACCAAAAATAAATTGCTTGCTTGCTTGTTTGCTTGCTAAGGTAAGAATGCTTTAAATTTAACTATATATTATAAATGCGTGGTCCGGTGTTGAGAATTGCTCCACCGAAGGGGTCGACGTATTCGAATATTAATTGCATGGTCCAGTGTTGAGAGTTGCTCCACTGAAGGGGTCGGCGTACCCGATTATTATATTTTTATCTATTGTAAAATTTTGAAGTCAATAAATACAAAGGAGTCTCTGCCAAAATTTTTAATAATTTCGGAGTTGGACAAATTTTGGAAGTTTTAGGATTAGGAAACCTAGAAGAAAAATCTAAGTTATATCCAGTTTCTAGTCAATTAGAATTTTACCCTATGGCGTGTTGCCTTTGACACACGAGATGGTAAGGTAAGTTGAAAGAATGGTTCCTTGCCAACGACTTTATCATATGGCGTGTTGTCCTAATACACGGGATGGTAATAAGTTGGATAAATCTTCCGCCAACAAGAGATTATCGTATGGCATATTTTTCCTTGTTATACAAGATGGTAAACGAGTTGGAACCTAATATTAGACTTAGGAATTAATAAACTTTTGTTTATGATTATAGTTGTATTATGGGGTGGGAGAGAACAACTGGATCACATCCATCGAAATTCCTACAATATAATTTTACCAGTAAAAGCTGATCAGTAGTCCCGCATCTGTAAGGGCTTGCGAGAACGTCCAGTAAATTCCGAAAAATAAAATCGGAATTTAAAATTTAATGCATACTAGTTTTCCACAAGATGTGCGGGGTCGGATCTACGGCACCGTACCCAATACAGACACCACCTGGTCCCGGATAAATTGGATTATTGTCGAGAAAATAGAGGGTGATCGTGATCCACATGTGTTCTCTAACAATTGCATAATCATGAGAAATAATGTTTGTGATTACATTTGTGATTAGGTCTTGTGTGATAATTGGTAGGATTAGGATATATAGTATATCAAGTTGTCTTACAATAAAAATATTAAGTTACGTTTCTATACTTATTCAATTCTTTGAATTTCATTTCATGATTTCTTACTGTCTTTGACCCGAGGACTTGCTTTTCGTTTCTAAATGACCTAGTATTTGTTAACTAGGAGAAGATGAGAATCCGAAATAGATACTACCTTTGTACCATGAAGATGGAGAAGAATGAACATCGGATAGCTTGGACGGAATGTCGACAAGTTGGTGTTGTAGTCAAAATATGTAAATTAAATGTTTTGGTAGAACTTGTAGTCAAGTTGTATAAATTAATGTAAATGTTAAGTATGAAATTTTTTTTGAGAATGTAATATATATCTTGTACCTTATCCTAGTTTTTAACAGGCGACAATCCCTATCTTAACATTTGAATGTTATAATTGTGCGTAGGCTGGAGATGTATCAATGCACTTGGTTTCCATTAATTGGGAACGGGGCGTGACAGTAATTGTGGTGAACTCGCCTCCACTGGGGCTCGAACTCCCGACCACTTGGGCTGCATGCATCTCTCTTAACCACTAGGCTAGAGGTCATTTCCTAAAATAATGTAGTTAGTGTTATATCTTTTTATTTTTATCTTAAAGTAGAGTATCCCGTGTACTAAACATAAAATATGAAAATATGGAAGTATTCAGTGTAATTAGTTTAAAAGGAAAGTATTTCAAGGTGAGCTTTGTTGCTAAAGACAATAGGAAAAAAAAGGATTGAAACAATAGAATAGAAAAAGGATTGAATTTGTATTGTTCCTTTCAAAAATGCCATTCGGCTTCCAAAAAATTTGGGTGATACCCTCTTCCCTTATGTGACATATGACGTAGCTGATGACATGACAGTTGACATGGCAAAATTAAACATGTGTCAGCTGCCATGTCAGATGCAACATAATGAAAGATGACATCAACCAAAAAAATTGGGAGCCAAATAGCATAATTATATTCCTTTCGTTACTTTATATTCCAGAGTCCTTGTATACCCTATCTAACTGATATCCACGTATTGTGGCTCAACAAAGAGTATAGTTGAAGTTGTTACAGAGCATTAGGTTGAATAAGTGTCAAAAAAAGGTGGTTTCATAGTAATAGTAGTTGTATCACCAACTTCTTATGTATGTTTGCTATCACTGTTGCTGCTACTGCTACTGCTACTGCTACTGCTACTGCTACTGCTACTGCTACCATGGTTTCTTCTCTGTGATGTAGGTGAAGAATGACATGTGAAACCCAAAATATTTTTTAAGGTTAAAGTATGGTTTTCCCCAAATCCAAAAAATCTACATTTTGTGTTATATACAACCTTTTGAACCAAACTTAGTTTCTTTAATGTAAAAACGTGATTCAAATGAAAATAGAATCCGAACAAAATTTATGGTTTTCTAAAAACCCAAATATCCCTAGCTTTTAAAAGTGGATTGTTCGCAAGTAAAGAGAGCCCACCTGGTGCTTATCATGAATAATACTAAGATCCTATATGCTTGTTTAATTTGCAGGTCTTGATTCGAGTCATCAAAAGTTGCCACGTTGTAGGGATGACGCATCAAGTCTGAGCTCATGTGGAGTCGGAGCATTTCCAATCCTATTGTCTTATTTTGTATTGTGAATCTTAGGTGGCATGGGACACAAGACAATGTCTTGTACATGTGGCAAGATTATATTCAAGGAAGACAATGAGTTTGAAAAGTCTTCTCCAATGCAAAAAGTATTGAGAAGACATGCAAACTATTTTTTACAACTTCCAAGACAACTTTTACTCTCTTTTTTATATATATTTTTATTCATAATTGATGATGTGGACATAAACTCATTGTGAAGTGCATTGTCTAGATCTAGACAACCAACTTCATATTGTCCTTGCCCTGTCAACTCCATATTTTATTTCACATTAGCATTGAAGTACTTTTGAAAAAATAGCTTGTCATTCCTATGTAGCAACCATTTTTTTTCAAACTCACTTGGAGAAACAAGAATGGAATAGAATAAAGCAAGAACACATGATAACATGAGTTAAAGCGAGGAGAATATTCTTCATACATCTCTTATGAACAATCTACCTTTAAAAGCTAGAGATCTTTGGATTTTTGCGCAATTCACCTTCAAAACATTCAAAATTTTGAATAATTCACCTTCAAAAGCTAGGGATCTTTGGCTTTTTGCGCAATTCGCCTTCAAAATTTATGGATTTTTGCGCAATTCACCTCCAAAACTGCGCAAGTAAAGTTTCACCAGAGCTAACAAAGTTATTCCCAAGAATGGTGCAGCTTGTTTTGAACTAATAGCTTGACACAAGAAATTAACCTGAATAAACAAACTGTTGCAGCTGCAATTGTTTCGAGCCATTTCCTCTCTTTGGCTTATTTCTGCGACAATATTGTAGAAAATTTCATGGAACTAATTTCTACTGTAAAAAAAAAAGAAGCCAAATAGATGATATTTCGAAAATATTCGAAAGTACCTAATAGCAGAAATTTCGACCAGGCTCCCCACTATTAAGTATCATGGATGTCCCCGAAATAGCAATCATTGGATTTATTTTTTTGATATAATTCATTCGATATGTTTTTTTGGACCGTATAGATTAGTTCAAAATCTCGCAAAAAATTGAATAATTAATGAACTAGTATATACGGTCCAAAAAGACATATATATATATATATATATATATATATATATATATATATATATATATATTTTTATTTTATTTTTTTTAAAAGACATATATATATATATATATATATATATATATATATATATATATATATATATATTTTTATTTTATTTTTTTTAAAAGACATATATATATATATATATATATATATATATATATATATATATATATATATATATATATATATATATATATATATAATTATTATTTTTTAAGGATAACTTAGCTAAATTGCAAAGGACAACCCTCTTATCATATTCCGTGGTAACGCCAAAGTACCTCGTCTTACATAAGAAGATAATTTATTCAAACATTCGATAATAAGATTAGTGTTAATATTTCTATTTTGTACAAATACAATGCTTGTGCATTCTGGAAAATCTATTAACTTCGCAATATCAATACATGTCCAATGTTACGCAGATGGTATGCAAGGATGTAGTGCAATGCAAGAGTAGGGGTATCAAGAGCAGAACTACAAATTCGAACTCGGGTGAGTTGGAGTGGGCTAGTGTGAGCTCACAAAAATGGGGAAAAAAATAGGAAGGTTTGGTATCCAGGTGGACAACCAGTTTTGTGTGTTCTGTGGCCTCAGTAATGAGACGATGGGCCACTTGTTCCTTAATCGTCCAATGTCGGGGGAGGTGTTGAGGATTCAGGAGGTTTGGATGCATTTACGAGGTAGTAGTGACCAAGATTTACAGACGGTGCTGGGGAATATCAGAGCAGCAAGGAGCAGAGGGGCACTTTGGTTTCGAGAGGCTTGTACGAGACCGGTAGCGGCTGTTTGGCATATCTGGAAGGAGCGTAACAATTAGATATTTGAGAATTTGTGTACAGTACCCATTGGTTTATTAGAAATATAGATTATGATGTTGTTGGGATGGGTATAGCTGATGTACCTATGTGAGGATGGTAGAGGTACTGTAAACATTTTATGAAGAAAATTACTTTTTTTCAATATATATATATATATATATATATATATTTTTTTTTTTTTCAATATATATATATATATATATATATATATATATATATATATATATATATATATATATATATATATATAGAAGCGGATCAAAAGCCCCCTTAGAAAACCCCCTAAAAACCCCTCTCACTCTCAGCCGTAATTTAATATTAATATTAATGTTAATGTTAATATTAATATTAATGTTAATATTAACATTAAATACTAAAATTAACATTAAGCTTAACATTAAAATTAATATTAACATTAACATTAACATTAATATTGACATTAAGATTAACATTAATATAAAAATAAAAATAAAAATAAAAATTAATATTAACATTAACATTAATATTAACATTAATATTAACATTAACATTAATATTAACATTAAATTACGGATGAGAGTGATGGGGGTTTTCTAAGGGGGGCTTTTGATCCGCTCCATATATATATATATATATATATATATATATATATATATATATATAAGGGTTTCAAAACGGCTTAAAATTGAGCCGTCTAAGCCGTGTGTATATCATCAACTATTTAATTTTAAAAAAAATTATGTAAAAGGTTGTTGAAAAATGTTTATTTTTTATATGTTCAACATTGGAAATCGAACTCAACCAAACAATAGAAAATCTCTCATCTTAACCACATAAGTTAGAAGAGATATTTGACTATAATTGAAAAATATTCTTACTATACGTGCAAAGCATGTGCATCTACTAAGCTTCTACCATATAATGATGTAACTCCTCTTCCTGAAAAATTTTGAAATTTTTTATTATTATTTTTTATTTGATTTAAATGTCGATTTTAGAATTTTATAAATAATTATTTAGTTACTTATTACGATAGATGACTTTAGCCATGGTTGAGTTTTGAAGTACAAGACGACTAGGAATCATGGCAGGATAGTGCAGTGGCGTGCTTTGACTAGTGTTTAGCTATTGTAGGGAAATACCGAGCCATATGTGTGTTCTAACTAAGAAAACCAGGCCAAGTTGCGAGTTAATTCCTATAAATGATTTAATTAGTTATTTGTTAATATTTCGACTTTTAGGAAATTCGGTTATGCCAAACTAGTCTGGACTGGACCCAACCAACCCAAGCTCATGTAGACGGCTCCGACGTCCATGTAGATGTATGTTGTGTTGGTATCTTATTCTTGTGATTAGGAGAAATCTTATAAATGATTGTTATATATATATATTTTATATCATAAATATTCTTGCTATTATGTTACTATTCTTGTAAATATGATAATATTCTCGTAGAATGATATTTGGACTTTGGGATTAACATGTGCTTTATATATATTCCCAATAATTTCAATTATAAATTTTAGTATTTAAAATTAATAATTATATATGATGATTGTATATATGTATAATATATCTTGGTTGTATATATATGTTACATGGTGATAATATATCTTGATTGCATGTATATATATTATTTGGTGTGTATATAGTCATCATACATATATATATATATATATATATATATATATATATATATATATATATATATATATATATATATATATATATATAAATGGAGAGAATTATACATAGTGAATATGTTTATTTTTTTATTTTTTTTATTTTTTATAGTGAATATGTTTATATATATATGTATGTATACATAAAAAAAAGGAAGGAACACAAAGAGAAAAAAAATAAGTAAATAAAAGCCTAAAAGAAGCCCCAGCCCAACAAACCCCTTTCTTCCCCAAGCCAAGCAAAGCACACAACCCCCAACCCATGCTCAGCCCGACACCCAAACCAACCCAAGGCTTTGTTAAAACATGGTATATATAGAGAGAGATCGAGAGAGAGAGCAGTTGAGATCGGGAATCATCTAAACCCTAAACCTAAGCGCGCGCCACGACACCCCAAAGGTACGCTCGAGGCTGGGCGACCCCCTTGGCCTCCACGAGCCGCCGTCGGCTACCTCGACGTCGTCGCACCGTGCCAAGGTCGACAGAACAGAGCAATGCTCTGTTTTTTCAAACACAGCCAGGTACCTCCCTAGTCGACCCAATATCTTCTTGTATACTAGGTCGTTTTCGAATTCGTGAATTTCTCTAGAGAGCCTACCTGACCCTCTCGAAGTCCCTGCAATTAGTTTTGAGGTAAATCGATCCATCAATCCCAAAAATTGATGTAAACATCAAGGAAAAACTGTTTCAAAAATAGTTTATAGGTAACCCAATTGCCCCTGTTTACTGATAAATTCTTGGCAACCCAGTAACTGCTTAGAAAATCTATTTGAAGTCAGTTGTAGACAACATATACAAGTTCAAAATCCCTTTTGTATAATTACTTTTCATCCACTGGACAGAAAGTTACATGATTTCAAAGATTAGAAAAAACTGTTTTCAAAATAGTAGAAAATTGGAAGAACTCATCGATACGACGTGTGTCCCGTCAAACCGGGCGACGTTATCGCGAACCGAAAGCATCAAAAGGTGCGTATCAACTTCGCGGACGTGTGGAATTTGACGGAATTCAAATTGGTTGCGTGTGCGCGACGAATTTGATGCATATCCGTCAAAATTTACCGTATCGGCCATTTTGTAAAAACCCCAATTACTTTGTGCACGCTCGTCAGATCGAGACGAAACTTACGCCAGCAGGACCATATCATTTTTTTGGTCCTGTATGCCAAATTTGATCCAATTCTGAGACAGTTGATCGGATCATCGATTTGCGGACCCGACAGTCCGACTCAACGGACGATTTTGTGCACGGTCCGCCAGAATCAAACTTTGGACATACGATTGGGTTCGTATCATCAAAACGAATCTATAGACATGTAGTTTGATGACTTTAGAGACCATTGACTCTGGCACACTTTTCGGTACAAAGCGGGTCCAACGGCGGACACTGTTTTGGTCCGAAATGATCGTTTTGCCCCTGTGTCCATAATTGAACTTAAGGACAGATAATTTCAGCTAATTTGACTATTCTGAATACGTTGGTAATGTCTATTTCAGCTTTCGGAGACAGTTGTGAGATTTGGACGTTATGGCTTACCAGTTGACGGTATATTGTTTGTTCTTCGTGATACCACCAGGCAAGTATACCTTGCCTTCCTCTACAGTTTATTTACATGCTTATTCATATTATTATCTAGTTTTACTAGTTGATTATTGACATGTGATTTGTATACCATGCATGCTAGTATATATATATAGCTCTTGATCATAGTTAGCTTTGTAGTTTATATTAGATCTGTTCTTCCGTGTATCTGGACTGAGTCGTGTCGTGTCATCACCTGTACTTCGACTGAGTGTGTCATAGAATGAGTAAGTCATAACGGAACTGTTGTACCTTGATTCTTGAAGCTGACCTGCGAGTCCACATTAGGGACGAGGGTTAGTAGTTATCTGTACCTTAATTCCTGAAGCTAACCTGCGAGTCCACACTAGGGACGAGGGTTAGTAGTTATTTGTCCATACCTGCGAGTCCACATTAGGGCGAGGGTGATTCTTGAAGCTAACCTGCGAGTCTACACCAGGGGCGAGGGTTAGTAGTTGTTCAAACCTGCGAGTCCACACTAGGGGCGAGGGTTTGAGTATTCGATTGGTTATCCGTTGACATCGTGACATTGTGTTCTCTTGTTCTCCTCTAGCATTTCGTTTATTTGTAGTGGTTCTCCCTGTCGTGTATAGTCATATTTTCGTGTTGATTGGTCTTTTCCTATTTATATCCTGTATTTTCTTTATTGCATGATAAACTGTTAGATAAGCATATTTTTATGTATCTTGCTATGTCCCTTGAGGACTTGATGATCTCTTCAAGTTTAGCGATTGCATGGAGTTAGTTAGCAGAGCAGAATGGTGGATGATTACGATATACTTGCAGGATTCAGGTATTGATATTACGTTTATTGTCTTCTCGTGCTGTCATTCCTTATCATGAGATATCCTGCTTGTTAGCCTAGTTTATAGACTCACATTATTTTTCCTTGGAGTCTTATCGGACATATGCTAGTGGGCTGCAGACCACGACCCGTAGTGTTCATTCGTGTTTATATTACTTTTGTGGATTTGAGATATAGTTTTGCCTTGCCATGAGTTGGCAGTTTATCATGCTCTTGACAACGTTTACGTATTCGAGTCGGGCTGGAGTCCGCTCGATATGTAGCTGGCTTGCTCACGAGCTCGCGTCCGAAAAGCGGGTACGGGTCGTGACAAATGATGTTTCAAAACGGCTCAAAAGTGAGTCGTCTAAGCCGTATGTATATCATGGTCTATTTTATTTTTTAAAAAATAATTATGTAAAAAGTTTAAGTTTGGCAACATAGGAAATCCAACTCAACCAAACAAGAAAACTACCCCGCGCCTTAACCACATGAGTTAGAAGAGATATATATAAAGGAGCTTCAAAACGTCTCAAGATTGAGCCGTCTAAGCCGTGTGTATTTCATCAATCATTTCGTTTTTAAAATTTAGAACAAAAATGAGTTCAGTAACCGTAGTTATTTTCTCACATAGTTTAAAATAAAATTAAAACCTATCCTAACTAAATGAATAGATAAAAATACTAAAATATTTTAGGATTTAAATTATATTTAAACTAACTAAATGATATTATCTAATTAAACACATATCCAAAAGTATAATAAATCATAACTAAAATATATCCAAATTATATTTAAAATATTCTAACATAATTTAAAAATTTTATATTTCAATCATATTGTAATTATTTTTCTTCTTTTTTAGTGAAAGTAACTTAGTATATATAAGGGAGGGCTTCAAAACGGCTCAAGATTGACCCGTCTAAGCCGTGTGTATTTCATCAACCATTTTGTTTTAAAAATTAAAAAAAATATTTTAAGTCCCGTTACCATAGTTATTTTTAGTTTAAAATAAAATTAATATCTACATGAATATGTATAAATACTAAAATATTTAAAATTTAAATTATATTTTAAACTAACTACATGATATTATCTAACTAAATATATATCCAAAAGTTTAAAAATATTTATAATAAATCATAACTACAATATATTCAAATTATATTTAAAATATTCTAATATAATTTATTTTATATTCCAATCATATTATAATTTTTTTTTTAACGAGAGTACTATATATATATATATATATATAATATATATATTATATATATATATATATATATATATGACCTCTAGTTGATTGGTAAGAGAGATGCATGCGGTCCGTCCACTGAGTGGGATGATACTAATGCTATTTGATGATGGAATAAATTTAATAGTGTTATTCTAATAAGGGACTGAAAGAATAAAAAGTACCTACATTTACTCATGTTTAACGCTTTGTAACTTTTTATCACCGGGACCCGCTATAAGAACAACAGCAACGTACAATTTTTCATCAAACAAACTCACCATTATTAATTTCTTCATCGACCAACCAAAACAAACTTAGCAATATGAGTACCACACAAACGATTTCGAGCAGCAGCAGAGGGCTGTGATCCGACCAGAGGGACGGCTCTGGAGTGACGAAGGGACCGGCCTCGTCGACATTTCTTCGAACAGTTGGTATGCTGATAAAAAATTTGAAAATAATATTGTGAAGATGAGATTTTTAATGCATGATACACCTCGAGTTTTTATATGGCAATGGTGAAGAAGTAGGAGTTTGAGATGTAGTACTATGTGATGGACATAACTGAAGCTTTTTCCCTAATCGCAGATTAGAGAGGGAGTTGACAATTTTTAGATTAGTATGAAAATATTAGAGTCTGCTTGGTAATTGTAGGGTAGCGGTTACGAGGTGTTTTTAGAGTACCGGTTATGAGCGGTCCGTTTTAGATGGTTTTTAAGTAGCGGCTTTTAAACCAATCCAATCCATGCTTGGTAATTCACTAACGAGCGGTTCTGAAATTTTTTTTACACGAATAAATTAAATAGGGAAGGGTATCAGTAGTTATAATTATATATTTTTGTGAGGATAAATGGAATAAAAAAATAGAGCCGCTCAAAACCCACCGATTTGGGGTGTTTATAAAGCCACCCAAAAATACATTACACCGGTTTTGGGGGATTTTTGAGCCGACCAAAACCAATGCCTCAAAAAAATTAAGCAGCAGGGGTTTTCATAAACGATCGGTTCAAAAACACCCCAAAACCGGTGAAAACACCGTGACCAAGCAGACCCTTAGTTAATGAGTGAGTAAATATATTTTTTATTCACGATATAATGACATGTTTAGCCAAAAAATATAAATCAAACAATGAATAACCTTTGTATTTGTCCAGCGCTTGTACCTCACGTGGAGATGGGGCTGGCAGGGTTCGAGCGCCCCCTCCCCCTAAGGACGTGTAGATGTGTGTGGGTTGTAATGAAAATAAAATAGCCTTTGTATTTGGGTTATATCAAATCAGCAGAAAAAGGCTTGGCTTTCATTGCAGGTACTATATCAGGATTCCAACAAAGCTAAGAGAGTTGTGTGAAGCATAATTTCACAAGATACACACATAGCTAGAGTTTTCTGACTGCTTCAAATGGTGATAAAGAAGAATCAATTTCAAACTTCTCAGCTTTATTTTTGTTTCTCTCCACCAGAACTGAGAATGATTTAAGGATAGCAACTCATCCAATCTAAGCAGTATGCAGTAAAACTAGAGAATGCAAATACTAGCAGAATAAGGATACAGCCAGAAATGCCAGTCTGATCATCTTTGTTACTGAAGCACACATAGAAAGAACATTCCTGCAACAAAGCAAAGTTATTTACATATTTATTTTCCATCATATTTCACTGCATGAATAATTTAGCAAAAATGGATAATGAAAAGTCCACGAGAATTACTTCAGAACTTTCTTAAAATCAACTGCATTCCGCCACCTCATTTTCATGTATGTTTTTTACACGTTATAATCTCATGTCTATTATTCTACTATTTGGACAACAATCAATTTCGCTTGCATGAATACTAAAGCCCGTAGATATATATATAACTAGAAATACATTAAGTTCACATTATTCCAAATAAATAGTGAAGATTGCATCAAATAGAAGGCACAAAATATATATGCAATGGTTAGATCAAAGGGTATTCAGAAGTAATTGATGCATCAATTCTATACATGAAAAATTATTAACCAATTAAAGAAGTGATTGAAACGCAATTGAACACCAAACTTCCTTGCACCAAAACAAGACCACCTTTACTCAAAAGTATACATGTTCTTTATTTTAAATAATGGGCTAATTTATTGGGCAAATGACCTGAATTTTGGCCTTTGTGAACTTAAATACCTTGAACTTTGCTTTTGTTCAAATTGCTACCTTGAACTTTGCTTTTATATCCAGTGCCTTGACACAACTAACAGAATGGTGTAAAAGACCATTTTGCCCCAAATGTTAACCCTATAAGGCATGTTAATTTTAACCGGAATTGATATATTTTGTGAAGAAACTATTCAAATGGAAGGATAAAAAAGTAAGATTCTGGACATACGAGTAAAAAGTTCAAATTCAGACAATAACCCATGTCCATTTCATGGATTCAAAGTAAAAAAATATAGGCGCGGCTATACGCACCCCATAACTTAGCACACCCTATATAATTTAAGTTGAAAATTAGATTAATGTTAAAAGACACATATGCCCACAAGAAAGTCCTAGCACACCCCACCAGCCTCCCCATAGACCCATATATCCACATGACCTTCCTATCAAACCCCACCATCCTCCTTCTTCCTTCTTTCATTTTCACCTTCTTCTCCAACCCAACCCAAAAATCCTAGAAAAACCCTACGTTGAAATAGTGAATAGGCATCATAGGGGAAGGAAGTCCAGTTCAAAGACACAATGTACGTTCTCTCTCCACCTTATTTCTCGGTTTGAAGTAGTGTATGAGTATCGTTCAACCAAAAAAAAAATCGCGATAAGCAGGACCAACACAGGTCTAACTGACCACTTCACGTACGACCTGTGTTGGCCGAACGTTACGTTCTCCGTTCGACTTGTTTTAGTCGAACATAACTACCATGTTCGATCAATGTAAGTCGAACATGTGTAGGACTGTTCGACCTGTAAGGGTCGAATAGAAGAGTTTAGTCCGACTAGTTGAGGTCGAACAATGTGTATTTTGATTTCATTTTTTTGTTCAACTTATTAAGGTATAGGTCTTTTTCTTTACAGGAAAACACTCCAAATGACACTAAAATTAACAATGAAATGAGCATTGTTAACTATCCCATGTATGAACAAGTTGATTTCTCAGAAGAATTTAGGACGGATGAGATATTTCATAATCGTGAATCGTTGGTGAGTTGGGCACATACGGTAGGAAGACGTCATAATATGGTCGTTTTGGTTAAACGATCGGACAGCGGGGATGGTGGAAGGCGAGCTTGGATAATTTTGGGTTGTGAGCGCGGTGGTAAATATCGGCCTCCTAAGACAAAAGTTGCTCAAAAAAATTCGGCGAACATTAACAAGAAGCCAAGACAGGAAAGCTTACAGGCACGAAGAAATGTGACTGTCCGTTTCAATTGAAAGGAGTGCAATTCAATGACCTAGGACAATGATCATTGACGGTTATATGCGGCTCACATAATCACCCAATGGGACGAATTTGGTTGGACACTCATATGCCGTCGACTAACATCCGCTGAAGATCAACTTGTTAGACTTATCGAAGAACAATACAAGGCCCAAAGATATTGAGCACGTTGAAGGAATCTTTTAGTAAGAATGAGTCGACATGGAGACAATTTACAATGCTCGGCAAAAGCATAGAGTTGTCGAGCATGGAGGCCTATCTCAAATGCAATACTTGTTGGAAAAGTTAGACTCAGAAAAGTACTACTATCTGGATAGGAGATGTGAGCAAACCGATAAGGTGAAGGATCTTTTTTATGCTCACCCGACTAGCGTGAATTTGTTGATGGTGAAAAGTATCGCGAAACTGTTCCCTCCACAAGCTCATTTGTTGATGGTGATCCGATTAGTCTGGACGAGTAGTATTATATTTGTACTGGTATTACGACATTGTATTGTGAAATTGTATTGGCATTATGAAAGACTCGAAAGACTCGTTTGTTAATTATGAAATTGTATTGGTACTGTGAAAACTTCGTTGTATTATGAAAGCGTACATGCAACATCATGAAGCTTTATGAAAGACTGACATTTTGTGGATTGATCATTGCCAGGCAAGAACTACTTTTTGGGTTTTTGGTTGACAAAATGCTAAGTTTACTACTTTTTGGGTTTTCGTTTGAAGAAACTCTGGATCTGAAATGATTATTGATTGAACTTATATTGTTCGACCAGAAGAAGTCGAACAAAACTCTTCTGTTCGACCATTACAGGTCGAACAATACAAAATAACTTCGACCAAAAGAAGTCGAATGTATGTGGCATTGTACGACCTGTAATGGTCGAACAAAGACTTTTGTTCGATTTTTTTCATGTTGAACAGTATAAGTTCAAACAATAATCATTTCAGATCCAGAGTTTCTTCAAACGAAAACCCAAAAAGTAGTTATTGCCTGACAATGATCAATCCACAAAATGTCAAGTCTTTTATAAAGCTTCATGATGATCCCTTGATGATCCCTTTCACCAACAACTCAAAAGTAGAAGTGAGGATTATTCATAATCAAATTTCACAGAAATAGCATATAATACCCCTACATTACTAAAACATTAATCTCATTTCATAATCACAGAGTTTCACTAGACAAAGTCACAAAATGGGACACTTTCAAAGGTTCAAATTCACGATTCAACTTACAGAAATCTACAATCACTACATCAATTTCAAAATAGGGTCGTTTCAAAAAATATTACAGTTCAAAGTTCAAAGTCACGATCACTATAGACATCTACGATCTACGACGCCTTCGACTCCTACTAGTAGATGTCCGATTCGAAGATTCAGGGCACAATTTTCAAAGCACGATATGCGCCGACTAAAGCTGGAACTAAGGTCAATGTGTACGGTCCCTCTTCATTCTCTACCCATTGGCGGTAGACCGGCTCTAAATACCCCAAAGCATTTCCAATCATTTTCCATGGTTGTGACCCTGTCTGGGTAGATGTAGTACCGACGACGGCAGAGATGTTCTCCGGATTCTGGATGATAGGATGTGAAAACGTCCTATACCAATCCATATAATCGTCTGAACACTCCCATGCGGGGTTTGCAGCACTCCAACGGGCTTCGGTAGACAGTACATGGTTGCTCCAGAATCAGAAGTAGCCACCCAAAACATCCCATGTCAGGTTGTACTTCTGGCCTCCGGTCCCTTTCCTGCCTCTGGTGCAACCACTGGTAATCCACTAACCGGGTGTCCTATAAGACAAAATACGTCATCCAACGTAATTGCCATCTCACCGAATGGCATATGGAATGAGTTGGTCTTCGGTTGCCAACGCTCAACAAATGCACAAATAAGATTTTTGTTTGGCGTCTTATAAAAAATCCACCTCAAGTCTGAAATTTTGGAACGATGAATCAATATCTTAAAATCACTACCCCCTCTCAAACTTCCATGCTTCCATCTTGGCCGTGTGGCACCAACACCTCAACACGGGCCTCTCAATTCCATTTCAAATCTGGAACACCACATGAGTCTTGAAACTTGGGATAAGTCGGGGATCTTTAGGTCCACCGGGACAAGGGCCCGTCAATACGTCATCATCCTCACCTTCTTCTTCTTCTTCCTCAACACGTTCTTCCTCTTATTCCTCATCACGTTGCTCGCTCATTTGAATTGGAGCAACTGTTGCTGCTTCTTGAGGACTGGTACGTGCAGCCGCCTCTTCTTCCTTAACTTGCATGTTCAAAACATGCTCGAGTTCTTCATCAGCACGTTGCTCGCTCATTTAACTCGGGTCAAGTGTTGGACTGGTACGTGCAGCTGCCTCTTCTTCCTCGTCATGTTGCTCGCTCATTGGAATCGGAGCAACTACTACTTCTTGACGACTGCTACGTGTAGCTGCCAACTCTTCTAACTGACGCCTCCTATGAGAAGCTGTAGGTCGTCTCCTCATATATGTCCTTCCTGCTAGGTTGATTTAAAATATGAACAATCAAAAACTTTGGACTTCAAAATTAACTGCTCGACCAGTCTGAGTCGAACATAACTCCACTGTTCGACCAATGCAGGTCGAACAAACCAATGAAATGCCCGACCAATACAGGTCGAACAACTAATTCTTCGTTCGACTTTCGTTCGTCGAACGGTCTCACAGAAGTTCGACTGTCGTGGGTCGAACGGGCTCAAAAAGCGCTCGACAAACTAGGATCGAACAAATCCGTGAATACCCAAAAAAAATTCGAAAGTTATTTCGTTTTCACACGAATTGAAGTGATTCGAAAATCCCTAGCATTGATCCTAAGTGTAAATGATACTCAATTCGAAGTATTTAGACTGCTCAAGTGGAAATACTCACCAAATTGGTCTTGCAATTGTTGTTGGGATTGGTCTTCGAATTGGTCTTGGGATTGTCCCTCCATTGTAGTGGCCGAACAATCCGAAAGTGCCTACGCGACTGGGCGACTGTCCTGGGTCGAACGGAGAAGAAGGGGATCGGAGTTGCGAATGGGTTCAGGGGCGGCCTGTTGGGGAGGGGAGAGGAGAGTATAGAAATAATAAAGTTATAATAGAAAAGTTTGGGGTGTGCTTAGGAATTATAGATAAGTTTTAGTTTAGAATAGAAAAGGTTATTTTGGTCATTTGGTGGGGTATACTTAGTATTTATGCTAATTTTATTCGATTAAAATGTGGTGTACTTAGTACTTGGGGTGTGTTTAGAAAGTCATGGGTGCGTATAGCCGGACCCAAAAAATAAAACCTCATTTCGAATTAGCTAAAAGTTGACACATAAAAAATCACTAAAACCCCACATTCCCTCTTCCAATTATATAAAGAGATGGTGTTATGTTCTTGTGTGGGGAAGCAGAAGGGGGACAGCCGCATGGGAATGGGGTAAGGGGCTGCTAGGGTTAGGTTTATGGAAGACGAGGAGGGTAAGAATGTACAAAAATATCATGTGTTGATCATGTAGGATGATTTTGTAGGACCGTTGAGCACCTCTAGAGGGGGTGTGAATAGAGTGAGTGCGAGTGCACGGAAAATAATCACCAATTTTAAAAATAAAAACAGATAACTATGGCAGTGAATAAGAGACAATAAATAAATATAGCAAGAGATTGAGAGATCAAACTCAGTGACACAACGATGTATACTGGTATACCTCTGAGAGGACTAATCCAGTATCGAGTACTCTTACTCGATGTTAATCCACTAAGACACAAGCTAACTGAGAGCTTGCAGTCTTTTACAACACCGTGCTTGGTGACAAGTGCACGACCAACTTCACAACACCGTGCTTGGCGACGAGCGCACGACCGGCTCCACAACAGAGATAGTTTCTGAACTTTGAACAACCTCTTTACAACTCTTGAGAACCAAAAGACTCTAGATCAAATAGATATTACTGGCTTTTGGCTAAGAGATGTGTAGGTGAAATATGAAAGCTTTTGATCAGATGAAAACACTTATTGAAGAGAGAAGAGACGATGAAATTGATTGAGTGATTTGGAATGAGAAATTCTCTTCTATTTATAGGTGTTTTCGAGGACCGAACTCGGACAGAATTCGGACAGAGTTCTGATGCAAAGATTTCTTAAATGAATGTTGCATACAGATTTGGAGGCAACAAATATGTAAATTCAAACTAACCAAACTCGGGCCGAACTCGGCTTGAGTTCTGTCTCAGTAAAAATGTAAGACATTTGTCAAATTTTATTGCAGAAGGTGAATGAAATTTTTGGTAGGTGGACTTTGGATGGGTAGGCTGTATAGGAAAGTGGACTATGATTAACCTAAGCCAGTAGTATCCAGTCGATCTTACAATTTATATCCTAAACTCAATAAAGATAAAATACATAATAAATTGTAAAATGACTCGGACTTGATTCCAATGAAAATAAGCTTCAGAATGATGATTCACATGTTTGCTGATGTAGTAGTACGCTTTTTGATATTGATTTCACAAGACCTGAAATGATTAGCAACAGTTCGTATATTTTGTGTATTGACTTAAGTTAATGTCGATTATTAAAATAGGGTGTGACCATGGAATGGGCCAACAATCTTCCTTATTTTGATAATTGACAAACTTGAGTCTATACCAAAATATATCTAAATAGAACAAAATAAAAAATATCTGAAAAAGAATAAATGATGGTGGTGGTATGGTGGTGTTCTTTCTTTGATTGTTGATTTTTGGTTTTGGTATTGTGCTCTTTCTCCCCCTTTGTCAATGAAAAAATGGTTTTGGCTCCCCGTAATGTGTAAAGCCAACAATGTTCATCAAACAGACAAAATAATACTAGAGAGATAACCACAAATAACAACATTGCCACAAATAATAAGTGCATAAAAGAAATAACTAGTAGTGGAATACTAAAATGTCATACTAAATGAAAGATACAAACCATCACAATCTGCTAATAAATGTCTAACTGTAAAGTTTAGACATTAAAAAAAACTACATAAGATCATCTATCAGACTCCACCCAAAATCCACTAGCTCAAGTCCTCATCACATCGGGTGTCGTCACCTCTAGGAGCATCCGGTAGAAAATATGCAGCATAGGATCGAAGTGAGGAAATGTCGTCTCATCATCGAACCTGGGTCCAGGGAACCTTGAGTGATTAAGCATGGTAACTGGATGTGTGGGATCATGAGAGAGACTCCAATGAAAATCAGCAATGTTGTTCCGCAACACCTGAGCCTGGGTGATATGGCGGAACTCAGAATCAAGATAGCCTTGATGTCGTTGTGCTGAGAGGGCAACGAAATCATCAAAGCGCTGATAGAAGCCAGGGTCAAAACCCGGAGGAGCTGGAGCAGCAGCAGGAGCCTCGGGGTCATCATCGTGAACGGGTTCAGCACCAGGAGGCAAAGGAGGAGTAGGATATAGCCTAGACCTACTGAATTCAATGGCAGTGGAGGAGTAAGGACAGGTTTGAAGATCAATTTCAAACCTCCTAAAGATAGAAGCCAAATGCATAGGGTAGACAAGGTTGCGTCCTGCATTTCTGCAGTTAAGCATCCGTGCCATAACAGTCTTTGGAACAGAAAAGGGAATACCAAAGTGAATATAGTACATGGCTGATAATTCCATGAATGTAATCTCATCAGAGGATCCCTTCTTTGGAAGAAGAACAGAAAATATAAACCTATGGAGTTCATAGAAGTTTTGATTTAGATGCTTGGAATAAATTCTTCTAGGAACAGGTTTAGGATGACACAAAAGTTCTTTGAAGGAATCAAGGTGACACCTTCAGGGAATTGAATATGATGAATATCTACTAAAGCTTAACCTACATCAGGAACATGAAAATATTCACTGGTGTCTGTGGCATTGAACTCTAGTTCCTGTCCAGCTACACAAGAGTAGAAGTTCGTTATCTTTTACTTGCAGATTGAGTAAAACATAAGGACATCATTATCATAAATGTTCTCAGCAACTTCGAAAAAAATCACGAAAACTGAGACAGTTGAATGTAGGAGCATACTGAGAAAAGATATTAAAGTTAACACGTACTCCAGCACAAATTTTACGACCCGAAAATGAGTCAAACCAAAGATCGAAAAATTCCCTATCGGGAAAGAGTCCGGAGTCGTAATCATCAGATCCAGTAGGACGGGCTGGATTGAAGACATTTGTGGGAACATAGTCAGAGGAGGATGATCCTGCTTGAGAGGAATCAACCTTCTCTTTTGGTGTTTAGGTGCCATGGATGAGAAGGAAGGAAAATAGAATACCTTTGAAGAGGATGAAGATGGTGGAGAGGATGGCCCACTAGACTCCGAGAAAGCTCGAAAGTAAGGAGGAGGAGAAGCTCTATAGAGTTTGTGGGTAAATCTCGGTAGAAGGATGAAGAAAAACGAAAGGAGGTTGAAGAATTTATAGAGCTAGGACGGCTGTTCGGTTCTGGAAATCCGTACAGCGCCGACCGAACTCGGTCAGAGTTCGGTTCGAGTTCGACTGCTTGTATTCCCAATGTCATAAATACAGTATTTGTTTAAAATTTGAATTTATAACTGTTATACTTCTTCCTTTAATAACTTCTATTACTTTGGGTTAGCTGTAGGGGCCGGATCCCAGCTAGCGGTAGTCCGAAGACTAGTACACCGTATCGCTTCAGGCATTTACACCTGTATGACAGAAGGACCCTTTCGGCTTGTACCCAAAATAATTTCCGTTAATAATAAATTACAAAGTTTTGAGTTATAAAATAAATTTAATAAATATACTACATTATGAATCTGATAATTCAAGTATGCCGAGCTCTCGCCGTATAACGTTAAATCGGTCTTCAGCCAGTGGTTTTGTAAAAATGTCTGCTAGTTGATGATCTGTGTCAATAAACTCTAAGCAGATGTCCCCGTATTGTTGATCACGTAAAAAGTGATGATAAATTTCAATGTGCTTTGTGTGAGTGACATACAGGGTTCTTAGTCAAGTTAATAGTGCTAGTGTTATCACAGTAAATGAGAATCTTAGTGTAGTGCAGATTGTAGTCTTCTAGGGTTTGCTTCATCCACAAAATTTGAGCACAGCAACGTCCTGCGACGATATACTCAGCCTCAGTAGTTAATAATGCTACAAAATTTTGTTTCTTGCTAAACCATGAGACTAAGGCCTTTCCTAGAAAATGACACGTACCGCTGGTACTTTTACGGTCTACTTTGCATCCTGCAAAATTCGTATCCGAATAACCTATCAGGTCAAAGGATTTGGTTTTAGGATACCACAAGCCGACTATAGAAGTTCCCTTAAGGTATCGGAAGATACGCTTAACGGCACTTAGGTGTGATTCCTTAGGATTTGCCTGGTATCGTGCACAAATACAAACATTGAACATAATATCAGGACGACTAGCAGTTAAATATAATAAGCTACCAATCATACCTCGATACTTATGCTGGTCGACAGGTTTACCACTTTCATCAGTGTCAAGCTTTGTAGATGTAGCCATTAGAGTTCCGATAGGCTTTACATTTTCGAAGTCGTACTTTTTCAGTATATCCTTCGTATATTTGGCTTGATTGATGAATGTTCCCTTTAAGTGTTGTTTGATCTGGAGTCCTAGGAAGAAGTTCAGCTCTCCCATCATACTCATCTCAAATTCACTCTGCATACACTTAGCAAACTCTTGACAAAGTTTTTCATCAGTAGAACCAAATATGATGTCATCAACGTATATTTGCACAAGAAGAATATCATCATCTAAAGATTTGATAAACAAAGTTGTATCAACTCTTTTGAAAAACCATTATCAAGTAAGAAGGCACTTAGGCGTTCATACCAAGCACGAGGTTGAGTCCACAGTGTGCTTTCTTAAGCTTGAAGATGTGATCAGGTTTTTGAAAATCTTCAAAGCCAGGAGGTTGTTTCACAAAAACTTCTTCTTTTAGAAATTCGTTCAAAAATGCACTTTTCACGTCCATTTGAAATAATTTAAAATCATTAAAACATACAAATGCACAAAACATGCGGATAACTTCTAGTCTAGCAATAGGAGCATATGTCTCGTCATAATCAATATCTTCTTCTTGATTATAACCTTGTGCTACTAGACGTACTTTGTTGCGTAAAACTTGTCCATCTTCACTTAGTTTATTTCGAAACCCATTGGTACCAATTATCGATTGACCAATAGATTTAGGATCGAGTTCCCAAACTTGATTTCTCTCAAATTGATTAAGTTTCTCTTGCATGGCATTAATCCAAAACTCATCATTAAAAGCATCTTCTATATTCTTAGGTTCTATTTGAGAAATAAAAGCTACATTTGCTGCTATTTCAGAATCTCTAAGAGAAGAACGTGTACTTACACCTTTTGATACATCACCTATAATGAGTGTCTCTGGATGATCTGGTAAGAACTTTAATGATTCATATTTATGAGTCAGATCTTCTACAAAACTCTTATGGTTCGCTTGTACACCTTCATCATCACTGTCGCTAGATATGTGACTATTGAGCTCATCAAAAGTAACGTTAATAGATTCTTCAACAATCATAGATCTTTTATTGAAAATTCTATATCCCTACTCTTAGCAGCATATCCGAGAAATATTCCTTCATCTGCTTTAGAGTCGAACTTATCCAAGTTGTCCTTGGTGTTCAGGATAAAACAACGACATCCAAAAATTTAAAATAAGAAATGTTTGGAATCCTTCCGAACCAAAGTTCATAAGATGTTTTCTTCGAGATGGATCGAATTAACATCATATTTAGAACATGACAGGCTGTGCTAACAGCTTCTGCCCAAAAATATTTAGGAAGATTATGCTGATTCAGCATGACTCTAGCCATCTCGCTTAAAGTACGGTTCTTCCGCTCCACAACACCATTCTGTTAAGGAGTTCTAGGACGAGAAAATTCGTGGTAGTATCCATCATCACAAAACTTTTTGAAATTAGTATTTACGAATTCGCCACCATGATCACTTCGGATACGAGTAATCATGAAGCCTTTTTCGTTTTGTACCTTTTTACAAAATAACTGAAATTCAAAATATCATCACTTTTGTTTGATAAAAAGTAAACCCAAGTAAAACGAGAGAAATCATCAACAATAACAAATGCGTAGAGCTTACCGCCAAGACTAGCGACTCTATTAGGACCAAATAAATTTATATGTATCAACTGCAAAGGTCTAGAAGTACTCGCAGCGTTGATGGATTTAAATGTAGACCTATGTGCTTTGTTCTTTTCACAGTCAGCATATACCATATCTCTCTTGAACGGTATTTCAGGGAGTCTTTTACCAGCTTCTTAGTGCTCAGTCGTGAGATAGTATCCATATTAGCATGTCCTAGTCTATATGCCATAGCCAACTTTCATCTAGGTTAGCTACTAGGCATCTTCCTGCGTTATTAGTACTCTCCAGAAAGAAAACATAAATATTGTCTTCTCTAATCCCTTCATATACGGGATTACCAGATGACATATCATATATGGTACATTTGTCTTTTACCAAGTTGATACCATAACCATTATCAGCCAAGCGACTTATGCTTAATAGGTTATGTTTCAATTCTGTAACTAGACAAACGTTTTTTATTACAGGATAAGGAGATATACCAACAGTGTCATTGCCAATGATATCACCTCTCAGATTGTTTTCGAAGGAGACATCCTTCTTTCTTCATCGATAGCGTGCGAACAAAGATGCATCACCAGTCATGTGCCGCGAACATCCGCTATCGATGATCCACTTGCTTTTAGCATGAGAGGGTTGAGGGTCCACCTACAAAACAAGTAGATGAATCCTTTGGTACCCATTTATTAAAGGGTCCATATTCTGTGTTAGTCTACCGATTTTGGATTTCTTCACTTGAAAGTACCTTCATGAGTTACCTCAAGAAGTTTCCAAATCTCATGAGACGTCTTACAGGTTGAAACTCTGTTGAACTCATTTTGTCAATTGCACAGAACAGTGCGTTGATGGCACGAGCATCTAGACTAGCCTTTGCTTTTTCAGCCTCTGTATATTTGTCATGAGGCTTGTCTACAAGCACGCCATCAATTACTGTAGGTGCCGGTTTCTTATAACCGTCAACTACTATACACCAAAGATCAAAGTCAAGATACTTTAGAAAAATGTCATTCGTGTTTTCAGTAGGTATAGTTTGTACCATCAAATAGTGGGGGTCTATTTGTGGATTGCCCTTCACCGTTGAATATTGATTTCACGGCTGCCATATATACTTTTGAGGTTTGTTATATTAGAATATAACCGGCTCTGATACCAATTGTAGACCGTTGAGCACCTCTAGAGAGGGGTGAATAGAGTGAGTGCGAGTGCAGCAAAAATAATCACCAATTTTAAAAATAAAAACAGATAACTATGGCAGTGAATAAGAGACAGTAAATAAATATAGCAAGAGATAGAAAGATCAAACTCAGTGACACAGCGATGTATACTAGTATCCCTCTGAGAGGACTAATCCAGTCTCGAGTACTCTTGCTCGATGTTAATCCACTAAAGCACAAGCTAATTGAGAGCTTGCAGTCTCTTACAACACCGTGCTTGGTGACAAGTGCACGACCAACTTCACAACATCGTGCTTGGTGACAAGCGCACGATCGGCTCCACAACAGAGATAGTTTTTGAACTTTGTACAACCTCTTTACAACTCTAAGACTCTAGATCAAATAGATATTACTGGCTTTTGGCTAAGAGATGTGTAGGTGAAATATGAAAGCTTTTGATCAGATGAAAACACTTATTGAAGAGAGAAGAGAAGATAAAATTGACTGAGTGATTTGGAATAAAAAATTCTCTTCTATTTATAGGTGTTTTCGAGGACCGAACTCGGACAGAATTCGGACAAAGTTCTTATGCAAAGATTTCGCAAATGAACGTTGCATACAGATTTGGAGGCAACAAATATTTAAATTAAATTGACGAACTCGGTCAGAGTTCGGACCGAACTCGGGCCGAACTCGGCTTAAGTTTTGTCTCAGTAAAAATGTAAGACATTTGTCAAATTTTGTTGCAGAAGGTGAATGAAATTTTTGGTAGGTTGACTTTGGATGGGTAGGCTGTATAGGAAAGTGGACTATGATTAACCTAAACCAGTAGTATCAAGTCGATCTTACAATTTATATCCTAGACTCAATAAAGATAAAATACATAATAAATTGTAAAATGACTCGAACTTGATTCCAATGAAAATAAGCTTCAGAATGATGATTCACATGCTTGCTGATGTAGTAGTACGTTTTTGATATTGATTTCACAAGACCTGAAATGATTAGCAGCAGTTCGTATATTTGTGTATTGACTTACGTTAATGTCGATTATTAAAATCGGGTGTGACCATGGAATGGGCCAACAGGTTTTAGGATGTGCTAACAAAAGAGCAAAGTGATAACAGCTAGAAAGTTAAACGAGGCAATTTGAACGAAAATAAAGATCAGGGTATTAAGTGCACAAATGCCAACGTTTAGGGTATTTAGAGTAAATTTAGCCTAACTAATGACGAGTGTGGAACCCAACAAAGTTAATTTCAAGACTGAAATTATGTGCAAAACTATGTCACAACCAAGACACAAACTCGACACAACAAAGAGACGGTGGCACATACCCATCACCAATTTTCAAGTGTCCAGCTGTATTTGGAGTCTCTGTAGTGCTTGACATGTGTCTAACACGGGCATGGCATAGGTAACACACCAGTTTTCTATTCTACCTGTTTCCATACTTCCTAGCTACTAAAATAATTCTGTTCCCATTAACAAGGAAAAGGACAATGCAGAAGAAGAATGATTGAAAGTAGAATAATCTATGAGTCATTTTTCCATGCCCCGTATTCATGTAGATATTGAAACCATTCTAAATGAATCATCAAGAGATTGTAAAACCATGTAGAACATTCATTCTCACCTTTGGATTTGTTATCAGAAAACAATGGAAAATAAAATGAGAGATGCTTTACCGATGCGTCGACAGTGAGTAAGTTCCCCATCAGCAAGGGAAAGGTACTTTTCAAAGAACATGTAGCTACCACTGGTATACCATATCACCCCATATTTGGACACATTTTCTTTTTGTTTACATCAATTTGCAAGAATTAAAACCAATGGAACTGCCATAAAATACAACCATTTATCTCATTTGCAATCGCTTTTCAACTTGTTATAGATAGAAACTCTCGCTAACAACATGTGCAGATAACAACGACATTGTCGTAGAAGAATAACCAACTAACATACAACAATATCGAGTAACAAGATGGGATTCACATAAACTTGCAGTGGTTAGGCCTTTAGGAACTAGACTGCGACAAGGTTCATTATGAGGAGAGCTGAAGGAGTTAAAAAAACAAAATTTAAATAACTTGCTGCCATTTTTTATTATGTTGGAAAATTATGTAGTGACACATCACATCAGAAAAATAACATCACATTGTTAAAAAAAGCAGACCAGCTCCAATGTGAAGCTTCAAAAACTTAAAATTCCTAGTATTAAATTACTGTCTCAAGTTCATTGCAAGCTATAATTTGCACAGCTACAAGGCAAGAGAGGAACCAAGTTCAAACTTTACCACAAGAGCAGGGATGGCGGATGGCTTGAGCACCTTCTAGTGCTGGAATTACTAATACCAGGTACATAAAGAAGAAAATGAAAGAAACCTTGAGCATTTAAATTGAATAGTGCTATTAATCCAGTAGACAAACCTTTTAAATATCAGGTAGCATTTAGCAATTGCTTCACTACCACTGATTACAAACCCGGATTCTCATTCCTTCATATTGGGCCTGCACCAGCTCCATCATTCTTATGATCCAGTCAGGTTACCTGATATGCAACATTAAGACCCAGCATGGGCTATGGCTATGAGGCCCAACTAGTTACTATCTAACACAGCCTTACGAAAATGCCTAGGCATTTTTAATGTGGTGGTTAGAGATGTAATTATTAGTATCATCGCTAGCAATTTATGAGTAGCTTGAATGATTAAAAGATTAGGTTGCTCATATATGACAACTCTGATACTCCCTATGGTTCCTCAGGCATTTTGGATACTTAAACACGAGTTTCATTTGGGACAGTATCAAAAGTATGCGCAAGCCTAAGTAGGAGAGTATGATATGTACAAAACCACCACCAAAGCCTCTATCCCACCTTTTCGGCGAGGAGAATATATATGTCCCAACATATAAATCAGTGTGCTCCACGAGCGTTACTTCAGCCACTTCGGACGTCTAAGTCGTCGGTGCAGGATATTATAGAACCATTGTTAAAAGGAGATAATTTCTCAGTCATTATGGCGGAATGCTTAAATTACATGGTGTGCCAAATCCATTGCCTCACATTCTGATAGGGATCCTAGTTTTACAAGCAAAATTTGGCAGGAGGTTTGTCAAAGTACAGGGATGTAAATTGCAAACTTAAGATAGGCAGCACAATATCCACAATCATATGGATAATTAGAGGTCACTAACACAACGAACCAAGCACATCAAAGAATATCTTGTAGTCATAAACCTAAAGAATGAGCAAATGGCCACCTTGAGCAGGATATTGGTTCAATAACAAACTATCCTAGGTTGCATATTGTATTACATTAAACACCCATAAATAAGCTCCTGGTAAATTATGCACATCAATGAAACCACACAATCAGCAATATATACATTCAGGTCTGATTATCTAACACTTAGTACAATCACACAATACATTCATGATTTAGACTATTTATCTCCAACTGTTTAATCATATTCAATATTATCAACTTATCAGGATCCACAAATCATCAGTGACCAAAGCAAATTAATCCGGATCTGAATACTAGATTTGCTATATGTGTATGTATTCATATCCATTTGGGAAAAATAAACATAAATAGGGCAAAACCTATTGCCCCGTTCAAGCCCCTAATTCTTACATCAATCATTATATAACACTAGCTAAGGTTTATGTTTCGCAGTCAAATTTTATTTGATTTACCTTTTTGTTTCCTTTGTGGTCTATGCTAATAGTGCTGAAACAACCAATAAGTAGATGTTGAGAACCAATAAGGGACTTTAGTCCCACATTGGAATATGTAGTATGAAGAGGAGTTGGAACCTCTATAAGTAGCAAGTAGTAGCCCATCAATAAGATCATCCCATTATTCATTTCTACATGGTATCAGAGCCATAACTCATCCACCCCTCTCTCTCTCACACACACACACACACACACACACACACACACAAAAATTCCCCTCCCGCTCCCGACCCCCCTCCCGGTTGCTGATCCCATAGAGAGATCACCAACCCCCCCTCCCCGCTATGGAGTTCCCCCTCCCCGTGCTGGAGTTCCCCCTCCCCCTCCACCGTCCCCCCCCCCCCTCCCGCGCTGCTGCCGAAACCCCCCCCCCCCCCCTTCCCCACTGCTGCCGACCCTCCCTTCCCCGCTGCTGCCGGACCCCCCTACCCCCCCCCTCCCCCCCTCCTTGTTTTTACTTGGTGTGCCGGATCTTCCCCACCGCTTCCTTTTTTACTTGGAGTGTCGGTTCCCCTCCCTCCTTTTATACTTGGAGTGCTGGAACAATCGATCATGCAAGGAGTAAACGACCCACGTCGTTGTTCTCCTTGTTCAATGTAATGATGTCTAGTTGCTCATATACCTGAGGACTATCTGTGAGGCGGCCCTTGTTGTGCCCCCCCCCGGGTCTCAACAGTTGACTACGAAGACACAAGAGATCGGGACACAAAGCAGAGTTAGACGACAAATGACGAAGACGACGACTTGGGATACAACAGGACCTCACACAGATTGACGACGTCATGGATGCAATCAGTGGAAAACTGACGGCACAGGAGATGCAGGCCTTGGTTGATGATATCTTATCCAAGAGATTGACCGAGGCGACCCCACGGTGACCCATAAACTTAAGCCTTGGTACCCAAAACCCGAAGCCCAAAACCATTAGACTTACCATTTAGCCACTCCCCGGTTTCCTCTCAGATCTGCCTCCATGCCCACGTCCTTCCTTCTTCATCTCACGTAATATTTCTTCAGAAGATCAGAAACACAGAACGTTCACAATTCCTTTCCCACAAAAAAATCCATAACTTCCTCCTCCCTCCACCAAATCCAAATACGAGACCACCACCGCGCTCCCCTAGCCGCCCTCTCCGATTCCAGACCCCACTCCGCCACCTTCCGAGCCCGTCCCGGCGCCTCCCCGCGCCCTCCGCCGGCGCCGTCGTCTCCGCGCGTGCTCCGTCCCGCGTGTCTTCCCCACGTGTCCGCCCGTGTGCGCGCACGTGTCCGTGCTCGTCATCCCGGTCATTCGAGTTCGAGGCCTCCCCTCGGTACTCCTTCGTGCAAGTTTGGGTAAACTTTTCACATTTCTCTCTGTCATTTTCTTCACAGAAACCATTTGCCATTCTGGCCGTAGAGTCTATCCTGTAGATTACTATTTTGATTCTGTAGAATTGTTTTATTAGGTTCTGTGGTTTAATATTTTAGCTTTCCGTGTTGTAATTAGCAATGTGGTAATAATATACATATTAGAAAACTTTATACATGTTTATTTTGGTATTAATTGATTTATGGATTAACCTTATAAATTTAAAATATGGTTTACATGATTTAATTAGTTTAAATTAAAGTTAGGATTATCTTTAATTTAATGTTAAGTTGTAGAGATTTTTAAACCAAATAATGATTTATATCTTTGTTTACAAAATATTAGTAAATAATATTCGTTTAAAAGTTATTATCTTTAAAATAAACGTTTGGTTAAGTAAATGGTATAAAAAAATTAGATTTCGTTAAATGATTATATATATATATATATATATATATATATATATATATATGATTTCTGATCAAGAAGGTTTATAAGGAGAATTAATATAATAAAACTAATATTATTTAAAAAGGTTATTTTGGTAATGGTATTTAATATTAAAACCTGAAAACTTTTTATATTAACTTTAAACCAATATTTTGGTAAGAAAAACGTACTTTTGTGCATTTATTATTATCTATATTTAAAGGTGATTTTTACATAATTTATGAAATGTCTAAAAGACGTATTTTATGAAAATCATTCTGACTAAATAAATTCTATTTTAAAATGTTATTAAATAAAAACTATTTTCTTACGAAAATTACTAATTTCGAGAAATTCATTTAAAGTATTTTTCCTATTAATTAATTTGTGGTAAGGGCATAAGCCCAGTTTTCCTTTATTTTTCTGTGATCCTGTTTGTGTAGCTTAGATTTTCTATTTCTTTTCTGGGTTGGTTATTCGTAGCTAGACGTATATAATTGGGTATTAATTATTTGTACAAAATTAATAAGATTTTCTCATATTAAGTTAATGAATAAAGATTCCTAATAATTTAAACAACTTAATGTTTCTCACTTAAAAGACCACTTAGTTTTATATTATTATTAAAAATACAAAGTCTTGCCATTAAAGTGTAATTGTTGTTTTTTCCAATAAATCAATAATCAGTTATTCCGTAAATTGATAACCAATATAGTTTACGACGTTAGACGGATTTCGTTAGATTAATTAAATAACTTAAAACCTGACTATGGTCTGTTTCTAGAAATTGCAACTAGCACACCTAGATTTGGCTCATCTATGTTTCTAAGTCAGGATTCTCAACTGTAGGATTTTGATAACGTATTTGACTTCCTCCCCAGATACCGACATCCTATTCCAGTCATTAACAAAGGCAAGTTACGGTTATGTTTTCTTGCATTTTATTTAGTAATTGTCATGTTGCATGGCTTAAACCCATTGCTACACGAACCTCTCCTAGGGTTCAAATATTGATTGATATTGATTGTGGGGATATTGGGAGAATAGTGTAGCGTTTATGACCAATACCCCTCATATTGCATATTGTTATTGTGCGAGCTTATCCCTCTTACACACGGGGATAAGCCTTATCACCAGTGTTCTAAAAATCAGCCTAGGCGCCCCCTAGGCGCTAGGCGCCGCCCCCCACACCGAAAACCCCCTAGACGGTAGGCTAGGCAGGCCCTAGGCGGCCTAGGCGCCCTAGGCAGCGGGCTTTTTAAATTTTGAATTTTTTTTTTTGATTTGTTTATTCTTAGTTGTATTTTGGATATTTGTTTGGGTTTTAAGATAGTATTTGGATTTAGAACATTGAAATTTCAAATTTCAAAATTCAAAAATTTCAAAAATTTTAAAAAAAAATTCTAGGCGGCAGCCTAGGCGCTAGGCGGACCTCCGCAGCACC
>JANAVB010021600.1:35810394-35955469 GCA_029216955.1 Iris pallida | reverse complement strand
GGGGATGATTACTATCTATCGCCCATCTTAAGAGGGAGTGTTGAGAACCAATAGGGACTTTAGTCCCACATTGGAATATGTAGTATGAAGAGGAGTTGGAACCTCTATAAGTAGCAAGTAGTAGCCCATCAATAAGATCATCCCATTAATTTCTACAGTAGACATGAAACCTTTTTACTCTGTTACAACCTAATTCTATTTGTTTGCTAGAAAATCTTTTGACTAAATCATAATGTAGAGTACGAGTTGCTATAGGGTTTCACAAAAGAAAGTATGAGTTGCTATAGTCTGACACTTCCACGCCATGACACTAGAAAGGATATAGAATCATGGATACCATCTCATCTATAGTAGAATATAGAAGCAACAGCAACAACAAAGTCGATACCAGACCTTTGGGGTTGGCTACATGAATACTTTATCTCAATTCAGCTTTATTAATGGCCATCACCTCTGTCACATTACAAACAAGCATATCCCTGACAAACAAGCATATCCCTTATACACAATATTTTAAAAAGCTCTAGGCGCTCCTAGGCGAGCTACCTCGCCTCATAGCCTGGGAGCGCCTATACGCGCCTAGCGTTGCCTGGAGAAAAAAGCGCTACCTGGACAGCTTCTCAAGGTAATTTTTTTTAACACATTGTCACTTTTGTACCCATGTTATTATAAATATGCCTTATATCTCAAAAACTCATCAAACTTGAGTTTTAAGACAAACTCCAAAAGAGTAAAAAAAATAATACCAAATTACCTATAGAAAACAACAAAGTAACTGAACAAGATCACAAAATAGTCTATGAAACACAACATTACGTTTAAAAACAATAACATTACACGTAAACTATAATGATAGGAGATAAATTGTTCAAATAGATTATTCTAAATAGTATTATAAAGAATGTTCGAAAAGGCCGTTTTCGCTAACATAGATAAGCAAGTTACACCACCCTTCGAGTTGAATAATCTGTCATTTTCTTTACCTAAATCTAGACTCTGAGAATGTGGTAAAAGGATAAAATTGTAAATTAATGTTGTCGTGTTTCTTTGTGACCAAATTAAATCGCACAAGTTGGGACCGAAAGCTCTCACGCAAAGAAATGAGGCCCACAATATCCTTGTTCAGTTTTAAAAAATGATAAGTTGGAGCTGTAAAAAATAGAAGGTAGTCTATAGAAAAATCAAAACAAAATATGATAGAAACTTCCAACAGAAAAACCTCTGATTTTGAAACTAAACAATGAGAAGGTCTGGGTGGTTTAAGAATACTCACTTTGCCCTCAACAATCTTTCTCCCTTTTCTTCATCAGTTGCCTTTGTTCTTCGATGGAAATCCTTTGACATTCCAAGTCGTTAAATTCATCATTAATCACTCTGTTGGAAACATGTCTAAATCAGATATAATTGCGAGAATTTAGCAATTGCACACTTTTAGATATAAAACCTAGTACGCAGACTGCAATCAGTTAGCACTTATCTAAGTTCTTGACGGAGCAGGTTTTCCTTTTGAAGTTTCTCGTCCAATTCATTTTGAAGCTTCTCAATTTCTGAATCAGCAATAATCTCACTCCTTGCTTTATCTATCTTTTCTTTGCATGCATTGATCATTTTTGGTATTCTGTAGCATGACATGGCAAGTGAATAAATGTTTTGCCAGTATATGATAATGTTACATTGTTATGAAGGATCTTGAAATTCTACTTGTTCCCTTATTGAAATACAAAAGAAATCCCAAACCAAAAGTTAATGTTATCTGATCATGTCCTTTGGAGGTTTAGTTGTTCGTCTTAGACAATTATCAACTATAAATTTGATGTCGACGAGTGAAAAGCAAAGATTCATTGGACTTACAAGGACCACTGTGTCAAACAGTCGGGGCATAGTGGCTTAAAGCAGGGGTATTTGGTGGTTCCAATGATTGACTCTCTGGTTGGGATAGAAGTTGAACAAACAAGTTTATGTGCTTTCGTGAGTACTCTCGGGCAATTAAAACAGAAACTTCAGTAAATTAATAACATAATCTAGTAAGTAAGAGTAGCACTTCATTTGAAAATAATCAAAAAGCATACATATATTTAAGTACCTGGCCTTGCAGCAAAATTCCAGAGTTGTGTGAGGGCTGGTGTTGTACATTTATAATACACCAACAGACCCCCACAAGGCAAATTCCCATTTTAAGGGTGGAGAGCTGGATTTGTGGATGGTATAATTTTTAAATCCTCTTAAAATACGTACCATACAAGATCTGAACATGGGTTCCCCTAATACCATATTGAAGTCCCTACCGCAAAACAAAATTGCTGAGTGAGGGTTGAGTATTATATGTTTATATTATTCCAAGTTCCAACCTAAGAAGCACGGACTCCATAATTCATGCCGTGTCTATGTTGGACACATGTATCAGACAGGCCACGACACTCTGAAATACACTAGGACATACAAATTAGGTGCCAAATCCGTGTCGTCGTGTCTCTGAAACGTGTCGTGTCGAATCCAAGTCCATGCAACATAGCCCAACACAATAAAGAAAGTCAGGGAAAGGTATAGAGGTGGGGTGGATCTAAATGGCTAGAATGATGTCCTTTGGTATTTCACTGCAGTCATAGTCCTTTAGGAACTGACTAATATCTCAGGATTTTGTAAGGTGAAAGTCTCTAATGAGTCAAATAATGAACGTCGAGGTTTCCGTCTTCTTAAAAAGCCTTGCCCATTCTCTAAGACATTGACATTATGCAAGGTGTTTGTTCTTGGATTTGAGAATGTCGAGGAACTGATGAATGTCAAGGTTCCCAAATAAAGTACTATCGGTAAAGTTTGTTCTTGGATTCCGAGACGGACTTGGTCACTTAGAAAATGAAGTCCCTTGAGATTCATGACTTCACAAGATTAGTAGTTTTATATGGAAAACCAAAAAAAGGTTTCTTACGGATGAGAATAAAGGAGAAGAGAGGAATTGAGTCAGTTCACAAAATCGGTTAGGAATCTACCGCTTCTTTGAACCATTCGCTATCTACCCCATTCCTCTTCGTCTACTATTTCAAATAGAAAATCGGGTTTGAGTCGCCATTTACCCAATTTGAGATGTCCCCCCATGTTTACCACCCGTCGGGTAGAAAAGGGACATCTCCTGAACATAAGGAGGTTAACATACACCTGTGATGTGCTTAATGTTCTATATTTTCATTGCCGGTCCCTAGCCTGGATAAGGAGGAGAGTCGTGTTAGGTGGCCGACAACCAACGTAAAACATTGTCATATCTCTATGAAATGAATCCATACAAATATAAGAACATGATATGAAGAAGTGTTAAAAGAAGGATATGATTTTGTTAGGGTGACAGAGGAAATGGCCCTTAACATAGACGAATGGAAGAAAAGGATACAAACAGCCGACCCCAAAATTTTGGGATAAAGGCTTTGTTGTTTTGTTGTTGTTCAAGTGTGGGGTCCAACAAGGACTCTTGAAATCCTATTGCCTTGTACTAGGAAGCGTGGACACTTCAAAAATCGGTACCACATCTGTATCATGTCGTGTATGACACGTATTAGACGCAACAGGGACACTCGAAAATACTACTACACGCCAAAATCAATATCGTGAATGTGTCGTTGTGTCTATATCATATCATATTCGCGTACGTGCAACACGGGGCGTAAATTTGGGACCATATATGTACATTTGTAAGTCCTTTTTTTATGGGTTGATATGTTGGATATATAACGGAGTTGGGTAAAGTGCATTTAAACCCTCCTTAGAGTTGCCTCGTTCGCAAAATAAGACCTTTTAGAAAACTTAAGCACTTTACACCTCCCGCAAATCCTGTTTTGTGCAGAAAACCCCTTTCCGTCAAAATAACGTTAGAAGTAGCCGTTAGCATTCAAATTTTGGAGAGAGGAATTTTTGTACTCCCCAAAATACCCCTCTATTGTACCGTTAGGGACAGCAGCCTATTCCATTCCTTCTCTATATAGGATAGTTTGAAGGAAGCTTGTTTGAAACATAACATGGGTTAAACACAAACTTTCTATTTTCTACATATTTGACGGTTGGCTGTAGGGAAAGTAACATTTTTCTTTTTTATTCCTTTTTATTTTACTTATTTGCTATTATTTAATGTGTGAAGTTTTTTCTTACCTACAGATCTCTAATCCAACTGCAAATTATGGCCAGTAGCTCTCAATCTTCATTCTCAAGACGTCCAAATAGGAATTATGGAAGAATTTGTTGCTATTGTGGATTAATTAGTCCACTGAAGACTTCATGGACACCAACCAACCTGGAAGAAGATTTTACGGGTGTGCAAATTTTCCAAAAAATTCTTGTGGTTTTCTACTATGGGAGGATGAGAAACTTTCAGAACACTATCAAATTCTAATGTGGAATTTAATGAAAGAAGTAAAGGAGCATCGAGGCCAAGGTTTACAGCCTATTCCAAGAGAATCGACAGAGGCGGCGGTGGCAGCAACTGAACCCAGACCATGCTTCAACATACATATGTTGCAATTTATTTTAGGATTTTTGACATGTTTAGTACTATTTAAGTTATTCGTTTAAGAAATACGGATGTGATGAATGTTGCAGTTGCATTTCAAGTATTGTACCCAGATCATATTTTACATGTTTTGTATCAAGATTTACAATTCAAGTTTCCAATCCAAGCAACATTTGGAAATTGCCAATGTAAATTGCAGTTGCATTCCAATTGTAAACATGTAAACTGCAACATGTAAACTGCAAAATGGAACACATATGCCATCAAAATCAAAATGGAACACATATGTGAACTGCAAAATGTATACTGCTAATGAATTGCCATTGTAAACACAATACTGCAATGAACTGCAAATGAACTGCAAAATGTATACTACAAATGAACTGCAAATGAACTGCAAATGAACTGCAAAATGAACACAATGAACTGCAAATGAACTGCAAATGATATGCAAAATGTAACTGCAATTGAATTGCCAATGTATAGCAAATGAACTTCAAAATGTATACTGCAAAATCAAGTGCCAATGGAACACACTACTGCCATCAAAATCAAATGTCTTAAACAGACATCAAAATCAAATGTTCACCAATGTACTGCCATTAAAATCAAATGAACTGCCAGCAAAACATATCAAATGAACTGCCATCAAAATTCAATGGAACACACTACTGCCATCAAAATCAAATGTTCATCAACATATCCATTCACTTAAACAGACATCAACATATCCATTCATCAAATCCATTTGTACAGCACGATATAAACTTTGTTCAACAACATTACATCCATTCATTTCATCCATTTCTTAAGAGTTCAAATGTTCATAAACATATCGTTTCAAAACTGCACATCCAAAATAATAGTGCCTCCTACAGCAACATTCAGCATGATTGTATACTGCAGGAAAAAAGGAAGAAGAGTTAGTGACAGCAGCATGAGGTAGGGATAGTGCTGAAATGAAGAAGAGTTATGAACATGTAGCATGACAAACCTTGGTAGGGACAGCAGCAAGACCAAAATAAAAGTGTCTCATACAGCAACATTCAGCATGACAAAATGATAAACTTGGTAGGGACAGTGGCTCAGATGAGTTAGTGATTAAAGGATAACAGGTCACCAAAATGATAAAGACCCCACAGCATCCATATAGCATGACAAAAAATAAGTAGGGACAACATCATGCTCCCCACAGACAGAGCACCCCACTTAAACAGGTAGGGACAGCAGCATAATGCACATCCAAAATGATAAAAATGAAGTAGGGACAACATCATGCTCCCCACAGACAGAGCACCCCACTTAAACAGGTAGGGACAGCAGCATAATGGGTCACCAAAATGATAAAGACCCCACAAACAGAGCATAATGGGTCCTAATTCATCATTGCCACATATATCCATATACCCACATAACTCGAATTCATCATTTCCACATTTCAAAAAGGGTCACCAAAATGATAAGGACCCTATCCTTGTCTACAACCTATGAAAAGATGAGAGACAAATGATTTTTAATGCAAAAATTAGAAATGAGTAACAAATTTAAAATGATTAAATGCAAATACATACCTTTGGGAGCTAACACTCTCCCCCTTGCAACATTTTCAGAATTATGGTCCACATTTCCTTGAACATGTGGTGGAATTACCAACACACGCATGTAGAGTTGACCTTGGTAGCTTAGGCCTACCTGGTTTGCCTTTTGGCACTCTTCCTTCTCCTTGAAAGGATTTGGGCATGCTCTTGAGTTATGTCCTAACTGCTTGCATTTGCCACAGGTGACAGTGGCTCTAGTCATGACTTTTCCACTGTCCTTCTTAGCTATTCTTTCATCATCTTGTTTTTTTCTCTTCTTCTGCCTTCTCCCAGTTTGGACATGGACCACAGCAGGTATCATGGGTACAACATTTTTAAGTTGTCTTAGATTCCTCATTGAAGAGGGTTGATTACCTCTGCATAAGCCTTCAAGTAAGTAGACTTGTGATAGCACTTGTCAACATAGTCATAATAGAGTGCCTCTTCTTCTTGATACATGCAGCTGCATGGTCACATGGAATACCTGTGAGTTGCTATTCTCTGCAGCTGCAGCTCTTTGCTTCCAAGTCCACTGCCTCATTAAGTCCTCTCTGGCTCACTTCAAATTTATTGAACCCAGAAGTAATAACCATACACTTTTTTGCACCCTCTTTGGCTTCTTCAAGTTTTTTCATTACTTTAGGAACAATGACCCCATCATGAGCTCCCATTCTTTCTCTCTTTCCTGGAACCTTACCATGAGCAATCTTTTATAGTTTCTAGAAGACAGATGATGGGCTTGTCCCTTGCTTTTAATATGTGCTTATTCCATGACTCACACATATTATTGCTTGATGCTCACACTTAGAATTGGTTGAGAACCCATGCTTTGACCACTGGCCTGCAGGAAGTCTATCTAACCATTCATAGGCCTCCTTGCTTACTTTCATGATCTTATTCATTGCTTTCTCAAAATCAATTAAAGTGCATGCCTCTGAAGCTTCCCACAAAAGATACTTCAACTTGGACCCTGGATGTTTCTTCTTGAAATTGTCATATATGTGCCTAACACAAAATCTATGCTCTGCATTAGGAAAAGATTGTGAAAAACATCCAGTAGGCCTTTTTGTCTATCAGAAATCCAGGTGATTGCATTTCCATCCATGCCAAGTGCATCCAATAGTTGATCCATGAACCAGTTCCAAGTTTCCTTATTTTCTATCTCCACAACAGCCCAAGCAAGAGGAAAAAAAATTGTTGTTACCATCTCTTCCCACTGCACTAAGAAGTTGTTTTGTACTCAGTCTTCAGAAAACACCCATCCAGACCAATGAATGGTCTACAACCTTCCTTAAAACCATTCATCACAGCCTTCAAAGTGTAGAACACCCTCACAAATCTGGTAGACTTTCCATCTGCTCTAATTCTCCTTTGACCCTAATAACACTCCCAGGATTGGTAGACATCACCAGGATTGCATACTCCCTAATGTAAGCATATTGGTCTTGGGCATTCCCTTCAATCAACTCTAATGCCTTCTTCTTTGCCCTTGCAATTTTGTGTCTTGAACAGTCAATCTCCAAATCTTCTGCAATGTGGGTTCTAAACCCAGCATACTTCCAGTCTGGATCATTCCTGAATCTGTGTACATATCTGTTTGCAAGGAATGTGGAAGTAGCTTGTCTATTGTTGTCCACCTCAACACAGTCCCTTGAATGTTCAGACAAGTACTTCTTCAATAAAATTCCCATGACCACCAAAAACACTCCCATGAATCCTCCACTGACAAGCATCATTTGCACATCTAGCTGTCACCCTCTTTGTTTCATTGTGTACCCACTTGATGTTGTACATGTTCTTGATGGCATGGAGCCTTAATGCACTCCTGAATTCTGCATGTGAAGCAAACCTCTGCCCTACATGAAGAGCCACATTTTCCTCCCTCACTAACCTTTTTTGGGTCACTACAGGCTCTGCATGAGCAGTCCCTTCATCCTCATCATCAAAACTTTCTTCTGAGGAGTGTACACTAGCCAACTCATCACTGGAAGCATATTCAGAGTCTTGGTCAATGTCTTCATGGGGGACAAAACTACTAAAATCAACACCAACTGCTTCTTCATCCACATCTTCAGTTCTTTCTTCCTCCACATTGTCTTCATTGTCAACATTGCCTTCATTCTCAGCAGTCCCTTCATCTTGTACATGTTGAGGAGGCCCAGATCCTAACTCCACATCTTCATCAGCTTGAGCAGGCCCAGTCAAGTCTATATTGGCCCAAAAATCATCACCCAACTGCACATCAATCTCATCAGCTGCTTCAGAAGGACCACAGAAAAATGGTGGTTGTAAACTCAGTAATGTCAACATATTCACCATAGTCAATGAGTGACTCAACAAGCTTCCCCAGTACAAAAATTTGATAAGACAAGGGGTTGGAAACTTTTCAAAAAAGCTCAATATATCATTGTCACCCAATATCTGAGTCTTACTTCCATCTACAGGATCAAAATAATAAATTTCACATGGAGCCTGGACCCCAGCAGATGCACATAACCCATCAAGATCAAACCAGCACATCTCATCTCTGTCCACACATTCTTTCAGTTCTAATGCCATACCCCCCACATATTGGTTAGCAACACTAAAATCTCCCCCCACAAACATATTAACAACATACTTCGTATCCATTAATCCCTCTGCACACACACACAGAGGCAACAACATATATAAAATAACTAACAGACACACATATACTACAGAAAGTCAACTAATTTAATATACATTCAACTATTTTAATATAAATTAAACAATGTATAGACAAAGAGAGGGAACATAATTCATGCAGAAAGTCAACTATTTTAATATAAATTCAACTATTTTAATATAAATTAAACAGAAAGTCAACTAATTTAATATAAAGTCAACTACTTTAATATAAAATCATCTAATTTAATCCTACCTACATACAAGGATCATACTACAAACAAACACCAATTCATCTAATTTAATCCTACGTACAAGGATCATATACTACATACAAGGATCATTAAACAGAAAGTCAACTAATTTAATATAAAGTCAACTACTTTAATATAAATTTATCTAATTTAATCCTACCTACATACAAGGATCATATACTACAAACAACACCAATTCATCTAATTTAATCCTACCCACATACAAGGATCATATACTTTAACAAATATACTACAGACACACATCATGCATGCAATTTCCTCAACAAATACAGACACATATACTACACATATACTACAGACACACATATACTACAGACACCAATTCATCTAATTTAACAAATATACTACAGACACATCAGACATGCAATTTCCTCAACAAATACAGAAATTTAACAACTCATACACTACATACAGACATCATTCATGCATTTTTTCTCAAAATTTTAGAAATTTAACAAATATACTACAGACAGACATCATGCATGCATTTTTCTCAACAAATACAGATATTTAACAACTAATACACTACATACAGACATCATTCGTGCATTTCTTCTCAAAAATTTCAGAAATTTCGCTCCAACTTACATCATTCATGCACTACGTTCGAAAGTGTAGTAAAATTATGAGAACTAGGGTTTTCGAAAGTACCAATACGAGAATACCCTAATAAGCCGAAATTATGGAAGAAGCTCCACTACGATCTCCAGTCCGACCTGCACTCCGACCTCCACCCAACAGCACGAGAGAGACTTGACAAAGAAACGTCGGTTAGCGGCTTCGATTTGGGGTTTGCAAATCGATTTAGGTTTGCAAACAGATTTAGGGTTTGCGAAGAGATTTAGGTTTGGAATGGGAGAGAGAGAGTTGAGAACGGGAGAGAGCAAGAGACGGGAGAAAGAGAGAGTTGAGAATGAAACGTCGGTCCTCTTCTTCGATTATATCGTAGGGGTAGTTGGGTATTTCACCCAAGAGTTAACAACGGTTACAGAAAGTTGGATTAGGGGGTGATTTAAGCATTTTTGGCATCTTTTGGGTTTTTCAAATCATGAAGTCTTTATTTGCCATTTGTGACATCTAAGGGGGGTTTAAATGCACTTTACCCAACGGAGTTAGACCTTCTAAAGCCACCTGAACCTCGTGAGCATCGGCAGGATGCAAAGAATAGAGCACCTTCGCGTCTTCCGCAGCTTGCGTGAGGACGTCGCCATCCTACTATTTTTGAGGATGCCGATAAGATCGTCCCCAAACGAAAGGAATTTCTCGACTTCTGCTCCTACTCTGACTTCGCCCATTGCCAAAAAAAAACGTCAACTGCAACAAAATACCAACATCGCCACTATAAACGACACACTTTTTAACCTAATTTCTCGAATCGGGACTCGGTGAGGATAGACGAGTTCTTGGCAGTCGGAGATTTCGGGGACTCGCCTCTTGTAAGCCTTTTCTCGAACAGCTTCTGTTCAATGGAATTAAAGAGCTACAGCAGAGCTCTGAGCGTATTCTCAAGGATTCGGTGCTTTATTTTGAATTTTGCTTTCTGTGGCATAAAAAAAAGCCCACTGGAGGCCCACTATAGCTTAAATCAACAAAACGACAATGGCTGGCCTAATCCAGAATTTGGGAGAGGATCTACTATCTCCAATTAGTGTGTATCTAATATATTCTCTCTCCTAAAAATGTACAACCTACTAATTATTTTAAAAATAATACTCACAATAAGTGAGATCTATATTTGTATAGTATTTAATGCACAATAATTTGGTACATCATATCTGAAGTGTTTCTATATCAATCGTGCTTAATATCATGTTTCTAATTCTCAAACAATAAGCACAAATCCAAAACCGAATTCTACATATAATCTCATGTCAATTCAAGATGATTAACAAATGTGGAAGCGTACCTGAAGAATCCATGAGAACTTGAGGGAAGGAATAATCTTCTTGTAGAGTAGTGATCTTCCAATTGTAGAATTCTTTAGGTCCTTAATTCCTCCTCTGATGGGATGAAGAGAAAGAATGTCTTGTTCTACAATTGGGACCATAATCCCTTTTATAAGAAGTACATGCCCTTTCATGAAGAGTAATGTCCTTTTGGGTCATACTCTTTCATGATAAGTCATGACTCTTGTACTTGTCTTATTTCTATTTAGGCCCATCATAAAAATAGAAATTAGACTTTTGGTATCTACACAATATTTTCATGACAATTATATTTAGCCATAACACTTTAATCCAAATATAACACTTTGATTTTGGCTAATTAATAATGGCTGAACACACTTAATTATTACATGTGTGGCCCCAATTTAATATATATATATATATATATATATATATATATATATATATATATATATATATATATATATATATATATATATATATATATATATATATATATATATTATATATATATATATATATATATATATATATATATATATATATATATATATACATTTTATTTAACAATCTCCCACTGGGCCACATATATTCTTTATAAATGTGTTATATTTTATGAGTCAAAACTTTGCCATCATAAACATAAGGCATATCTGAACAATCTCGTCCATTAGTTATATCAATATAGGACCAAAGCGGCTTTTGTTATATCAATCATAACTAAACCCATCAATGATCACTAATATCAACACAACCAAATGACATAGATCAATCATGAAATGTGTAGCATGAAAATCACATGAAGGTGATCTGTACATGTCGATTTTCAACTGGTCCTACTTCACTTTAGTGAGATCTTTTAAACACATTATCGTCCAAAATGTAATAAACTGAATAACAATCTTTATTTCTGATCAAAAAATATCCAAATACAAATATATACAAATATAACACCAAAAATAGAACACAAATTACATCAATGACTAACTCCCACTAAATCAAAGAATCCTCAAACTGTAAGACACCCATGTGAGTAGTGTGCTCATGAAAGACCTTGGGTGGAAGGCCCTTTGTAAGAGGGTCTGCTATCATGGAGTTTGTCCCTAAGTGTTCTATGAAAATCTGTCTACTTTTTACCCTCTCCTTGACAACTAAGAACTTGATGTCGATGTGTTTTGACTTGGTCGAGCTCCTATTGTTATTGGAGTATAAGACGGCTGATTTATTGTCACAAAATAATTTAAGCGGTCTTTCAATTCCTTCCACAATTCAGCCCGGTGACAAAGTTCTTCAGCCAAATACATGATTTGATGCCTCATAACATGCTACAAATTCTGCAGCCATGGTGGACGAAGTAATAAGAGTTTGCTTGGCACTGCCAAGAAACTGCACCACCAGCTAACAGATAAATATAACCCGAAGTGGATCTTCTACTATCTTGGCATCCGGCAAAATCAAGTCAGAATACCCAATGATCTCAAATGGTCTGACCTCCTATATGTGAGTATATAATCCCTTGTTCTTTCAAATACCTCAAAACTCTTTTGGCTGCTTTCCAGTGATCCATTCCTGGATTGCTTAAGTATCTGCCTAACACTCCAACAATGTACTATATTGGACGCGTACAAACTTGAGCATACATTAGACTTCCTACTACTGATGCATAGGGAATCTTCTGCATCTCCTGAATCTCAAGATTTCCTTTTGGGCACTGACCGAGACTAAATTTGTCTCATTTAGCGACTGGGGTATCTCTGGTTTGCAATCCTGCATGCCAAACCTTTTGAGCACCTTATCGATATAGCTCCTCTGTGATAATCCTAGAGTACCCGAGATCGGTTCCGATGGATCTGGATACCTCACAAAGGAGGCATCACCAAGATCTTTCATCTAAATTTTTTGATAGAAATCTCTTGGTTTCGTGCAATATGCCTATATCATTAGTGGCAAGCAATATGTCATCAACATACATACTAAGAAAATGTACTTGCTTCCACTGAATTTGATACACACAATCGTCAACAACATTCATCTCAAAACCAAATGAGAGAATTACTTGATGAAATTTGTGGTATCACTGACGAGACGCTTGTTTTAGCCCATAGATGGATTTTGTTAGTTTGCAAAACCATCTTTTTTGGGTCTCCTGACACAAAATTTTTTGGTTGCACCATATAGATCGTTTCTTCAATATTGCCATTGAGAAATGTCGTTTTGACATCCATCTGATGAAGCTCCAAATCATAATGTGCAACAAGAGCCATGATTGTCCTAAAAGAGTCCTTCGATGAAACCAGAGAGAAAGTCTCTTTAAAGTCAATCCCTTCCTTTTGAGTATAGCCCTTAGCTACAAGACGAGCCCTATACCTTTCCACATTACCTTTGGAATCCTGTTTGGTCTTAAATATTCATTTGCAACCAATGGGTTTCGCACCTTCTGGTAATGGGACAAGTTCCCAAACCTTATTGTCTTGCATGGACTTGTACTCCTCATTCATTGCTTCAATCTACTTTTTTTAGTTGGAATCTTGCATGGCTTGACGAAAGTTAATTGGATCATTTTCCATCATACCATTATTTTCTTCATGCTCGTGGAGAAACACTATATAATCATCCGGAATAGCACTTCTCCTTTCTCTAGTGGATCGTCGCAAAGGTATTGGCTCTTGAAGCATTAGTTCTTGAGGATCTTAAGTTTGCACTTCAGGAATAACTAATTCATCTTGAATGGGAGTTTGAACAACAATGTCTTGTAAAGGTTCCGAACTTGCTTCATCAGAAGCAACTGTATGAATCGGTTCTGGAATTAAAACTGATTCTTCCTCAAAGACAAAGTCTCTAACCTTATTTCTCCCCCAAAACTCAATATCCTCAAAGAACGTGGCAGTTCCCGTCTCAAAAATTGTTTTTAATTTGGGATCATAAAATTTATAGCCCCTAGATCGCTCAGAATAGCCAATAAAGTAGCTGCTCACTGTTCGGGGGTCAAATTTCCTTTCATTTGGCCTATAAGGCCTTACCTCAGCTGGACATCCCCATACATAAAAGTGATTTAGACTAGGCTTTCTACCCGTCCAAAGCTCATAAGGTGTTTTGGCAACTGCTTTAGTTGGTACTCTGTTTAGAATGTAAGCTGCAGTCTTTATTGCCTCTCCCCAGAGTGACTCTGGTAAGTTAGAATGACATATCATACTTCTTACCATATCCTTAAGAGTTCTATTTCGTCTTTCAGCTATACCATTCATGCTAGGTGACCCTGGCATAGTATACTCTGGGACGATCCCACATTCCTCTAGGTATTTGGCAAATGGTCCCGGACGTTGTTCACCTGAACCGTCATATCTACCGTAATATTCACCGCCACGATCAGATTTGACTTTCTTAATTCTTTTATTGAGTTGGTTCTCAACTTCAGCCTTAAAAGATTTGAACACATTCAATGATTGGGACTTCTCATGTATAAGAAATAAGTATGCATATCTAGAATAATCGTTTATGAATGATATAAAATATTGCTGACCATTCAAGATGGTGTTGGAAATGGCCCACAAATGTTTGTATGTAACAATTCTAAGACATATGTAGTTTTATATGCTTCCAATTTCTTTTGTTTGGTTTGTTTGCCTTTAATGCAGTTAACGGTACACAGATATTAAAGTCTGTAAAGTCTATAGAATTTAGGACCCCATCTGATACAAGTCGCTCAACTCTATTTCTAGATATGTGACCTAGGCGTCTGTGCCATAATGCTCCCGAATTCGCATTTTCAACTTTATGCTTAGTACCACACGATTCAACATTTAAGTTTTCATTATAAGAAACAACAGTATCAAGCAAATATAGATTGTCATACACCATAAGAGTACCAGTTCCAACAACATTTGTATTAATAGATAAACTGAATTTATTGTTTCCAAATGAACAACAATAACCAAGTTTTTCCAACCAAGAAACTGAAACCAAATTCCGCCTAAATGGCGGTACAACAAAAGTATCAATTAAATCCAAATAATAACCAGTATTTAACAACAACCTAAAATGCCCTATTGCCTCTACTTCTACCGACTTGCCATCTCCTACATAAATGCGTCTTTCAGCATCATTTGGCCTTCGCTAACTCAGGCAACCCTGCATTGAAACACTGATGTTAGTAGTAGCACCAGAATCTAACCACCAAGTGTTTCTAGGTACTGAAGCTAAATTTACCTCAGAACAGACGAAAGTAAGAAATATACCTTTCTTTGCACGCCAAGTATGATACTTGGTACATTCCTTCTTGACATGTCCAGTCTTGCCACAGAAGAAACAACTGTTGGTATCCTTATTTTGCTTCTTTTGTGATGGACCCTCAGCAGCTTCATTCTTAATTGCCTTATTTTTCCTCTTTTTGCCCTTATCCTTAAAGGCACTTACCAAGTGAGCACTTTCTGTCCTTTCTTGGTTCATCCTTTCTTCTTCTTGCACACAATATGAAATGAGCTCGTTAAGAGACCATTTCTCCTTTTGACAGTTGTAACTGATCTTAAATTGACTGAATTGTGCAGGAAGAGATATTAACACCAAATGCACGAGTAATTCATCTGACAACTCGAGCTTTAGAGCCTTAAGTTTGGAAGCAATATTAGACATTTCCATAATGTACTCCCTTACGTTTCCTTTGCCTTTATACTTCATAGAAATCAAGCTTTGAAGGAGTGTGCTTGTTTCTGCCTTATCGCTTTTAGCAAAGCGCTTCTCAATTTCGGTAAGGAATTCTTTGGCACTTGTTATCCCTTCGGATATGGTACCCCTAAATGCCTCTGGAATGCCGTATTTGATGATCATGAGACTCATGCGATTGGAGCGGTCCCACTTCTCATAATTTTTAATCTCTTCATATGTACTGGAGTCCGTAGGAGAAGGGGGTTGCTCCATCCTTAGTGCAAGATCAAGATCCATGCAGCCAAGAACAATCAAAATGTTCTCTTTTCAGTCCTTAAAGTTGGTACCATTAAGGATCGGAACCGAATTTAGGTTAGCAGATACAGTAGCAATAGTAGCTGAAAAGAGAACAAAATAAATAACATAAATATACGCACATTATAATCAAAATTCAATTATCAACAAATTCAAATAATGGCATAACCCATCTCAAGATACCTAGTGCAACATTAACATCAAGCCTTTGGACAATAATATTAATTGCTAGTGGTATTCTTGTTGTGATGATCAAACATTAATAATAATGCATGTCAAATAATAAACCCATCTTTGGATTGATTTACCATTCACATGCACAACCTTATAATTATCACATGTTTACCATCACATGTATGTATGTATGTAATCCAGCAAATATTAACCTTCCTTTGGGCAGATTAATACCCACATATATACATATATAAACTAACATTTAACATTTCTGAGCAATCTACACAAGAGAGGTCACTTTGGTGACTTCTTGTTTAAATTGGTTCAAAAAAATGTTAAACAATTGTATAGTCTAAAAAATATAGCCAATTATTTGAATTTATTCTGTTGACTTAAATAAAAAATTGAACATTAATCAACATAGTGATATGGTAGCCTGGTGGTTGGCATTCTTGTTTCAAAACTCTGGGTCACTAGTTTGATCCCTACTGGAAGCACATGTCACATTTTTTTTTAATTGTTAAAAAAAATTTCAAAATATTACATCTCTAAGAATCGAACCTACAAGCATTTAGAAACACGACATCCCCTCAAACCACCAGACTAGAACATAACTGCTTGCTATAACTAACTAATTATAACAATTTATATTTAAAAAAGGACGTTTCTAAATGAATTCTAGTTCAATTTCAAAAAAAAATGGAAAATCAAGAACGAAAATTTCAGAAAATAAAAATTAAAAGTTTTTCATTTCTGAAAGTCTAAATCTTAAAATTCTTTAAATCATACATGAATTGATCATGGGTGGCTCTGATACCACTTGTTAGAATTTAATCAATCGTGCTTAATATCATGTTTCTAATTCTCAAACAATAAGCACAAATCCAAAACCGAATTCTACATATAATCCCATGTCAATTCAAGATGATTAACAAATGTGGAAGCGTACTTGAAGAATCCATGAGAACTTAAGGGAAGGAATAATCTTCTTGTAGAGTAGTGATCTTCCAATTGGAGAATTCTTTAGGGCCTTAGTTCCTCCTCTGATGGGATGAAGAGAAAGAATGTCTTGTTCTACCATTGTGGACCATAATCCCTTTTCTAAGAAGTGCATGCCCTTTCATGAAGAGTAATGTCCTTTTGGGTCATACTCTTTCATGATAAGTCATGACTCTTGTACTTGTCTTATTTCTATTTAGGCCCATCATAAAAATAGAAATTAGACTTTTGGTATCTACACAATATTTTTCATGACAATTATACATTTAGCCATAACACTTTAATCCAAATAGAACACTTTGATTTTGGCTAATTAAATAATGGCTGAACACACTTAATTATTACATGTGTGGCCACAATTTAATATATATATATATATATATATATATATATATATATATATATATATATATATATATATATATATATATACATTTTACTTAACAGTTTTGTCACTTTTATTCGCACAAACTATTAGGCAAATAATCTCACAACATATAAAATAATAAAATTATAGTTCCCGGTCTATGGAAAAGTCGTATAAATTATCTTAAGAGATTATTCGAGGTCTATGTATAGACTTTTTCTCCAATATTCCTAGAGATAAAAATCCCTTGCTATCGGCTTTCCGTCGCTGCAATCCAGCTCCCAGAGCTGTACCCAGCTCCGGAAGAGTGATTGAACTTAGTTTTGGCCAGAGGAATAAAAATAAGAACATGATAGAATAGAATTCGGTGAAAGGATAAATGAGAGACTATCTTCTATTCTTTTTTCTCGTATGGATTGTTAATTCTGAAGGAGAAGAATGAACGAAATATATATAGAGCCATGACCCAACCCTAATGAGTCATTAAGAGCCATAAAAAAATTGAATGGTGTAGTAAATAGCTATGATGAATAATTGTGATGAGTTAATACAATTTAATGGAAATAAAAGTTTCAAAATTCTTGCGTTTTTTCAAACAATCATATAATAAAAACAACATATCTTGAAAACCAAACAAAGTTTTATTTGCCGTAAGTAGGAATGAAATGAAACCGTAACCACATTCGACTTGACCTATAATTTCGGACGGGGATGGATATATAAGAAACATAATGTATCTTTGAAATGTTGTAAATCCTCAACTTAATACAATGCCATTGGTACTTATCAAATGGTTTCGAGTCACGGGAGCCGTTGAGCTTGGATGTCGAGTCTTTGGTTCTAAAAAAGTTTTTTCTTATTAAAATAGAAGAGAAATTAATAATTGTAGACGATGGAGATGGAATAGCACAAAACCTTCTTTTATTAGGAATATATATAGAGAGAATAAGATGAACAATGTTATATATAACATTTATCCACAAATCATAATATTCTATTATTATTCGTTTTTAACGGTTATAATTGAATGGATTTGTAATCAGCTATGTGTTTGGATAGGGATCAGCGTTGTCGGGTCGGGCCGTCCATGCCCATAAGTATGGGTTCGGACAGACATGGACTTGTCTTTTTTTGGCCCTAGAGAAATTTAGGCTGGGTCAGGCTTAATCTAAGAAGTTCAAGTCCGTCCACAAGGGTCAAACTTTTCGGACCAAGTCGAACCGGGTCGGGCCAGACTAACTCTATAAAAAAGTCAAATGGACCATATCGAGTCTAATCGTGAAAGGTTGTTTCAATACTATTTATGATTCCATTGAAAGAATATTTTACTTTTGAATTTGCAGGAAGCTATTTACTTCAGTGTTTTTAAGTCGATAATGGAATATGAAGAGAACACACTAAATCCCAACAAACATTGATCACGTGAATACTTATCTTCCAAGTAAGGGATCTTCAAATTTTCAATTAATTTAGAGAAAGATTTGGGACTTACAGTTAGAAACTTAGGCTATCTCCAATGGACATTTCTAAAATTGAGTTTCTATCCTACTTGTCATTGTACTTTAAGAAAATTTATATTCTAGTTGGTAGAATTTTTATATAGAATTTGCATACACAAAAAATACTTGGTTCTTCGTTTCTAACCTTACATGACAACAAATAAAAGGATCAATTTAAATACGTGGAGTCCAATTTTAACTGGTATGAGAGATGGAGAATTTCTATAAAAGTTTGTACATGTAGAAATCATTATAGAAATTATTCATCCTACATCACCGTCACATAAGATAGAAATTGAGATAGAGACTACCATTGAAATAAGTTTTTTCTAACTTGGATTTCTACCATAAAAATAGGGGAGATGGCCTTATAATTTATAATTGTATTATAAAATAAAGAGATATGGAGATAGAAAATGGAGAAAATTGTTTCTCCATTCACATTGTCACAATCAACTTGAGAAGAGGCCATTATATAGGCTTACAATGGATGTTAATATTATGATGACAATTAAAAAAGAAATGTCAAAAGACATAGGTTATGGATAACCAAAAGGCATAGGTTATAGACACCAAATAATTATGGTGCTCTATCCATATTTACAATATTTTCCCTTGGATATTCACCATTAATTAGTTGGTGATGTATGCGCATTTGTTGCCTCATTAAAACCTTACTAAGAAAAATCCAGTAGAAAAAATCTTAGTCAAGGAAAAACAGTACAACCCGCAAAAACTCAAAAATGTTCTTTATAAACCATAATCCCATTGATACAATGGATATGTAACAGCTAGTTGGTCTGATGATTAAATTGTCACATACATATTCCGTATTCCAACTTCTCAAATGTGGTCTTTGGTAGTGCCTTAGTGAATAAATCGGCTAAATTTTATTTGACCTTACATGCTTGACTTCTATTACTTTTTACTTTTGTCATTTGGAGTTCATCTACATAAAATAACTTTTGGTGGAAGGTGTTTGATTCGATCTCCTTTGATGAATTTCTCTCGAACTTGTGCAATACAAGCCGTACTGTATTCGAATATTGTTGTAGACTCATCTGTAACTGTAGGTAGTTGACAATTTACTCGTATATGATGAATGATCGATTGCAACCACATATTTTCTCTTGTTGCTTCTTGTGTTGCAATTAATTCTACATTGTTAGAGGAATTTGCTACTGAACCTTACTTTGTTGATCGTCAAGATATAGCTGCATGGTTATTAATAAACATGTATCATGTTTGGGAGCAACCCTTATGAGGGTCTGAAAGATATTTGAGTCTGCACAACCAACTAGACAAGAATTGTTAGTGGAATCACATGAATAAAATAATCTCATGTCAGTTATTCCACAAAAATAGTTCAATACGTGTTTAACTCCATTCCAATGTCTAAGTGTAGGTGCAAATTAAACTATATCTAGATAATAAATTAACAAGAAATGAATATCTGGTCTTGGTGCATTGTGCTAGATATAGTAGTGCTCCAATAGTACTTAAATACGATATTTCAGGACCAAGAATTTTTTATTTTATCCCTTTGGTTGAAATAGATATTTATTCAAATCCAAACTTCGTACAACCATAGGTGTACTAAGTGGATGTGTTTTGTCCATTCTGAATCATTTTAACAAAAAATTAGCATGTCAGAATTGATGCACTAATATTCCACTGAACTTCATTCTATTTGCAAATCGAGATAAAGCTGTCTTTTCCAAGTCTTTCATTTCAAATTTATTATTCAAATAGTGTGCAGTTTTTTCCAATTCTGTAGAAGACCTGATCAGGTTTATATCATCCACATGTACTGCTACTATAGAGAATACATTTTTGGATTTCTTAATGAAGACACATGGATAAATTTGACTATTTTGTATTATTCCTTAGTCAAATATATACTAAGACGATTATGTCATATTCTTTTGGATTATTTCAATCCATATAATGCTCGTCTAATTTGAACACAAGCCCTTAGACTTACTCTCTTGCATTGTAAATCCTTCTGGAATTTTTATATATATGTCAGTATTTAAGTCTCCATACAAATATGCAGTTAAAACATCCATAAATCTCATATCAAGATTTTTGGAAACTGTGAGACTAATTACATGTCTAAAAGAAATGACATTCATAACTGGAGAGTATGTCCCCACATAATTAATTCCATGTCTTTGAGAGAAACCTTGTGCTATAAGTCGGACTTTGTATCTTTCAATTTCATTCCTCACATTTCGTTTTCTCACGAAACATCCATTTAAAACCAACATGGTTTATGTCCTTTGGTGTTTCCACTATAGGTCCAAACATACCATATTTTTCTAAAAAAATTAATTCTGCGTAAATAACATATTTCTAGATTGGCCAATCGTCTCTTTGTCGACATTCATTTATATTACGTTGTACATTTTCACAACCATTATTGTCCTTTGATATTTCAGTAGCTGCTAAATATGTCATCGATGACAAGTATTTTTCTATTCCACAATTCACCTGAACATGCATGGAATATCAAGATATTTTCATTTTTCAGGTACATCCGCCTCTCTAGAGACATCCATAGGCATTAAGTGAATTTGAAAACATGCACATCTTCATTATTTATTTTCGGAGTTTCGGCCACTATTGGACTTTTATCAGGACAAGATGTTTTATTAGCTCTCATCTTTCTATGAGCACTATCCTTGGAACCTATATATAGGCCTACCACGATTTTGACGTGTAGTAGTAGATTCATTTGCCGCCTTGTTTGGATTTTGTCCAATTGGAACAATAATTCTGGCTGGAACATTCATAACTGGTACATGTGATTTAGTTTCCTTTGCGCATCATTAAATGCATCAGGTAATTGATTAAAAATTTCTTACAAATGTATCATTCTCTGTAACTGCATATTTTCAAAAATGAGCGTAAATTTGTTATTTTTCATATTCTAATATTTTTGTGAATATTTATTTATTAGTATTGTATTTTAGGGATTAATTTAGCCGGATTTGAGTTTCGTCTAGTTTTGACTTGTGTTAGTGATCCAGATAGTTTAGACTCTAGTCGGAACCCAAAGATTAGTTAGGCATGGCCCACAAACTCATCTCATTAGGCTAGTACATTTAGACTAAATCCACATGACAAGTTTATTTATTTAGATATTAGAAACTTGACCCTTCTGACCCTAAATCTTTGTATGACTTAGATTAACCAAATGGGACCTATTAGGGGCATATTAGACATTTTCCATTGGCCCAAACCTAATCCTTATGGCAGCCAAGAGAGGGTTCCATCTTCTTTTCATTTGCAAAGTAGTCTCCCTTTCCATTTTAGTGTTCTTCCCAATCTTGAGAGCAAATTCTATTGATTCATCTCTCAAATCTTCTATTTTCTCCACCAAATTCTCTCATTCTTGCAAGAAGAGGGAGCTACAAGGATTGTGGAGCCAAGAGCAAGGAAGGATGTCCATTCGCTAGAAGAGTCCGTGTCGAATTTGTGTCATTTGGGTTTGTCACGACCCGCACCCTGATTAGGGGCACGAGCACGTGGTTACGTCCAGCCTACGCCGCAGAATCGGCGGTAGATCGCTGTATAGGTCGTCTACAAAACTACACTAAACAGTATAAGGGTACCTGTCATCTCCGCATGGAGGAATATATATGGCATAACTCAATCACAAAACAAAACTAAGATAGATAGCACAGAAAGGAAATATGATAGATGTGAAAACATAAAATGAGTTCAACATCCAACACAGCCGAAGAGAAACAAACAACATCACAGAGTCACAAAATATAAATATAAGCTACTACAGTCTGAAAATACTAGCTGGATCGCAGTCCAGGCAAACCTAACTAAACTATACTACTCTGGGTGTACAAAGTCTAGTGGCTCAACTATCAGGCCACAGTCCTGGCCTAAGTCTACATCTATCTCGACCCCATAGTAGGTCGAGCAGTCTGCCTCAGAATCATCTGTAATATATCGACGATATCCTGTCAGAAAAATTCCTGTCAGAAAAATGAACAAGTACAAATACTAACAGTAGTTCCATATGAATTGACAAATTATATAAGAGACAGTATAATGAAATATAAGACAAAGATATAGGATGAATTGGGAGCTATTCGGAAGTCGAGTTACAATCCGTAAACCAAACAAGGACCGAGGTTGTAACCCTTCTCCTGAATAGAACCTAGCCTCCAATCAAAGTATAATATAAGATCATGTAGAACATGTTAAAACTGAATATCATAACATGGTAAGGAAAATACTGAATATAGAACTGAGTAGGACGTATGATGTAATAAAACAAATATAAAATGTGCCATGAATTATTAGTGCGTTATGTGATCGGCTTGGGAAATATGATCAGGCTTTCCATCTGACCGGCTATGAACAAGTGTACAACGGAGCAGGATCAGGCCGGCCACCATGGAAATCTATGAACAAGTGGGGTCAGGCTTTATCCGTCGTGAGCGAGGGTATAGCTATGAACAAGTAACAAGTATTAGTGTGAAGAACAAGTAGGAATTTTGATCACACAACCACTAGTAACTCCCTATCCCCGAATAGTATAATAGATCCGGACATGACAAGTCATGATACGGGACTCAAGAACAGGGGGCCAGCCCGCTCCCAAGTCCATGTCTATACAAGTACAAGTAACAAGTCGAGTCATGTACCAATATACCAAGTAATCCAGAAACAACATCTCATGACAGGATCCGACATATACTAGTCCGTGAACCATCGTGTTAGGAATCAAGTAAGACACTACAACTGAATCGGATATAGCAGATATCAAGACAATAAAAACTATCAGTAAATTTACTCGCCTGTGGTCCTGAGCTGATAAGGTGAACAGATGCTCAGAAAAATCACAGACCTAAAGATGAGATACCATGAGTCCAAACAGGGTTTAATAATAAAAAGAAAGCTATCTAGTCATGATATGCAAGTCTAAGTCAAAACTAGGTCAAACTAAGTCACACCAAGCTAAACTAGGTCATACTGAGCCAAACTAGGTCACACTAGGACAACCCAGGTCAAACAAGGTCACAGAAAGTCTATCCAAGTCAAACTAGGTCAATCTGGATCAAGGGTTAACTTACAGTTGACTTTTGGTCAACTGGCCAACTCTGGTCAACTCTAGGTCAACTCTAGGTCAAACTAGTCTAATGTTGACTAACTGTTGACTGTCAATCAACTGGTCAACTCTGGTTTGGTTTTGGATCAATTCTAGTCACTTTTAGGCTAAGTTTGACTTTCGGTTGACTTTCGTTGACTTTTGGTCAAAATGGTCAATTGAGATCAAAACTAGTCTAAGATCACTAATCCTGACCATTACCAACCAAGGAAAACTATTTCTAACTCTATCTTAAACTGTTAAACTCATACCTTAACTTTAGAGGATTATCTTAACCTTACCTCATTACCTTACCAAGGTAAACTCATAACCAAGCCTCTACCTTAGTTTCTAGGCTACCCTCTACCTCAACATGGTATCCTAACACCATACCCTCGTATCTTGATACCATGCCATGGTATCTTGATACTCTAATATCGTATCTTGAAGGTATCTCAATACCTTAACTCAAATAAGGTAAATCCTCTTTACTTAAGATACCAACTTGGTATCCTACGATACCACTCCACTCTAACTAATATATAATACTAATTCTAACTAGCCTACAACACCATACTAACATTTACCCTTCTAACATATCAACACCCACAAACTAACACTCAACCTACTCCCCCCCCCCCCCCCCACACACACACAAAAACATACATACAAGGACTGAATTGTGTGGGTGAAATGGAAACGGAATGGATGAGGTATAGATGAATGATGGAATGGTGGAGTGGTGAAACATGGACTTGTGAATGAACACATGGATTGTATTGTAATGTGGTAGGACTGATTTACACATATGGATTTAAGGATTTATGAAGTGGAGGGACTGATATTGAAATGGGACTGAATTGTGTATATGTGGAATGGTATGGAAAGTATGAAGACTCAATGGAATGGATGATGTATGGAGTGAAAATGGGACTGAATTTATATGGGATGGAATGGAGTGAATTGAATGTGATGGGGACTAAAATTAGATGGAAATGGGGGCTGATTTGAAGTGAATGTATGGAATGATGAACAAGTGAATATGGGACTGTCATATAGTAGACTTATACATATACAATGAGGACTGAAATGTATGGATCAAATGGACTGAATGTATGAATTGGATGGAATGAATGACTGAATGGATGGAAGAATGAATGGATTGAATGAATGTGAAATGGATGGAAGAATGAATGGATTGAATGAATGTGAAAAATGAATGGATTGATATTGGGGGGCTGCTCCTTGCAGCCTGCTGCAGGAGGATGCAGCTACTGCTGCTGTCCTCATCCTGATGCTGCTGTTGTCCAAGAGGACAACAGCTACAGCTGCTGCATGCCATGAGCAGGGCTGCACTGCCTGTGTATGCTGCTGCCAATGGCAGCAGCTCCCCCTCCTCTTTCTCCCTTTATCTCACTCTCTATATCACACTCTCTCTAAACTCCATACACACACCTATATATATATATATATATATATATATATATATATATATATATATATATATATATATATATATATATATATATATATCCACACACAAACACAAACTTATAATATATGCAAACACTCAACATTCCCTCTCTAAACACAACACTAACACTAAAACAAACCACACACACTCATCCATATATACAACTCCCTCACTATCTATACAACACAAACACATTCTATAAATCCTTCCTAAACACAAGCACTAATATATATATCTATATATACTCCTCATGCCCAAAAACAGTCCAACGTATAAAATATATCAAAATTGACATGAAGAGGCTCAAATAAGACATTGTAGGCTAAACCACTTGGATTTCCACATAGGTATATATATATATAAACTAGTCTAAACCTTCCTACCATGTCAAATCTACTCTCTAACATATATAAAACTGAAATTAAAAGACAATTAAGCCTATTAGGTATTTAATCAAACACATGGGAGTCCTATTTCAACATCTACCCATTAGGACACATGGCTACATGCAAACACACACTAGAGGACTCCAAATGGCCTCTAACTTAGTTCTAATGGTGATTCCAACAAGGGGATTTATTCCATGGATTCTAAACCACCTTAAATGCATGGAAACAAGATTTAGAGGAAAGCTTTATACCTATTAGGAGTGAATCCTAATGAAACCTTCTCCGATACGGCTCCGATACGAAGAACTCCTCAAATGGACACGTCCACCTTGCACTTCTCTCCCAAACTTTAGTAGCAACCTTCCTTGGCAATAAGGAGAGGATTTATGGAAGAATACGTGAAGGTTTGATTCGATTTGGAGATCAAATCAAAGCAAAAGCTCCAAAAGAGGGAAGAACAGTTGAGAGCTTCAAAAGAGGCAAGTTTCTAAAGAGGAATGAAATAAACTCCTCCCCCTTGTGCCCGGCCAAGTAGGGCTAGTTTGGGGCATTGTGAAATGTCCCAAACACCCCTCTCTAGTCCTATTTGGTTGGGTCTAGTCTAGGTTCAAATTTGAGATCAATCGGGTCTAGTTTGAGTCCCTAAACAACTAATCTAATAAAGGGGAAATAGACTAGTCTAACCAATCTAATTTGTGAACCATGTGGACCATGTCTAACTTAAGTTGGGTCCCTTCTAGAGACTAAGCTACCCGAGTCACTATCTCAAGTCGGAACGAGACGAAACTCGAACCACACTACACAAATCATTTAAAATATTTAATAAAATTATAAAATTTCAAAAATGTTGAAAATTCAAAAATGACCAAAATACCCCTGTTCTTGAAAACTGGGAGTGACATGGTTGTTCATTGGGAATCAACTCCCAATAGGTATCTCTCTCTCTCTAAACCTTCTCTATTTCATCTTTTTTCTTGCATATTTGTTAGTTTTGAACCCATAGGAACCACCCCCATGCATGGACCACCATTAGGAATATTTTAGAGGCTCTTTTGAGTCCTCTTTAGGAGTTTGGGATAGGTTTGGTGTCCCCCATGGAGAGATTCCAAAGGAGGCACACCATGTGTTTGTGTTTTTGTCCCATAGGCTTATTTGTCTTCTAATTTCAGATTTTCATGTGTTATAGAGTAGATTAACCATGGTTAGGATGTTTAGGTTTGTTCTCATTTGGATACCAATGTTTGAATCTATGTATTATGGCCTACAAGTCCTATTTTTATATAAAAATATCAAATATTGTTATATTTATGGATGTGGACTGATTTGGGAGTTTTTGTATATATATATTGATATGTGTCCAAGGGCGGAGCCCAGAAGGGGCATGTGTGGGCTGTAGCCCGGCCCAAAAAACTGATAAAATTTTGAATATTTTTTAAGGGTATATTACATCAGAAGCAACCCATTCAGTCCGCTACCCACTCATTTTGTCAACCCTAAAACAAGTAACAACAGCCGGCAGAAGCATCTGCTGCTAACACCCTTCGGTCCCTCTCCCTTCCTTCAAGCCTCATCCCTGGACCATGGCTAACAATCTAAAGTTCTTGTAGCGCCTGCTAACGGCTTCTAGTTCCAGCCGCTAACACCCTTCTCTGGTTTGCCTAATTGGTAATAGTTTAGTTGTTTCTTCTTCTTATATTTACTAGCTTCTATTTTTATTAGCTTTGCAATTGTACCTGTCTGGTGTCTCCAATTTAGAAACATATTAATTAACATATAATATTTTGTTGGTGGTGGTCCGATGGTAATGGATTGCTTGGATTAGAAGAAGAGAAGAAAGAAGAAGAAAGAAGAAGCTGGACTCACCTAAAATTTTGAAACATGTTAATTTACTAGCTTTGCATTTAACTGATGGCTTCACAATGTTCACTTGTCAGACTCGTCACCTTGCCGCATTGTGGACAGCAAGCTGGACTCTACCTAATAGAGAAAAGAATTTGGGGTTTTACAAGAGGAGACCACCAACTGACAAAAATGTACATTTCTTTATTCTCGTTAACCTTAAATTAATATAATAATTTAATGTTTAGGTATTATCAGTTATTTGATTTTTTTTATGAATCCAAAAAAAATATTTTTACTTGAAATTCACAAACAATTCTATGCCCATATGTTAATATTCACATAAAGTTATTATATTATATTTTAGGTTTTAATATGTAATTAATCTTAGGTTATGGAACATTATCAACCTTTAAAGAAGAGAGTGAGACCTATACGTTTACTTTTTCAAAGATTAGGAGTTCTTGAAGCATCATTCATACGCCTAATGCATCTAATGAAGAAATCGTGGTTCCAAGCATGCAAGCACCTCCTAATTTTGATCATATTTCTATTAAAAGTGATCCGGGACTGCGTATTCCAATTTGGGGCCGCAGTCAACCAATTATATGTATGAATCTCTCTCTCTCTCTCTCTCTCACTCATAACTGAAAAGTCTGACTTATTTCCAACTACTTCAAGTCACAATAATGTTTGTTATTCTTATTGTTTATCAAAAATTTTCAAAAGTCTAATTATATGTGTGAATCTCTCTATCATAACTGAAAAGTCTGATTTATTTCCAACTGCTTCAGCCCTCCCTAATTTTAGAGCCTAGCTCCGCCATTGTATGTATCTTGTGTGTATGTGATAGAGTGTGGGTGTGTTAGTGTTAAGTTAGTGAGTTAGATAATCTAGTTAGTATCCTAGATAACATAGTTAGTATGTGTTTCTTCTGTCTAAAATAACTCAAATTCGTCATAATTTTCATCCATGTTTTTAGTAACCAGAGCAACTTAGAAATGCTATAACTCCTAGCTCAAGACTCCGATTAATCTCTCATTTTTTTTGAAAGAACCGTATCAAAGTTAGCTTTCCAAATATATATATATATATATATTAATAGGCCAAAATCGTTCTAGAACTTTTTGTAAAATTATTTGAGTGTCAGCTGTCCGAAAGACGAACGCGTTTTGGTGTTTTCGCAATTTCGGGAGCTTCCGGACACGAAAATGCGATCCGTTTGAAGTTTCGAAAAACTAATACGAAGGGCTATGACATACTTTAATCCTAGAATTTAGTAAATAGGTCTAATAGGTGCAGTATTGATTTTAAGTAGAAACCTGACTATATGACATGGACATTTTGTGTATCCTATGAGCCTATGCAATATGGATATCAAGTGAATGTAGGTGTCATTGGTTGTCAAGAATATGTATGATATATATATATATATATATATATATATATATATATATATATATATATATATATTATTGTTAGGTAATATATGTTAGTATAGTGCGTGTGTTTGAATGAGATAAGGATGTGTGTGGTTAGTAGAGAGAAATGAGATTGATAGAAGATATGTGCTAGTGTGTGTTTGATGTTGTATAGATGGATAATGTACTATGTGTTGTGAAGGTGAGAGAGTTGGAAGGATCATGCCATCCTATTTGACTTTAGACTAGTGTGGTTTGTTGAGCGATTTGTGTTTTGGTTGAGTGGTAGTGTGTTTGTATATAGATGTGTGGGTGTATTAGAAGAGGGGGGGGGGGGAGGATTTGGTATATGTATTTGTGTGTGTGTGTTAATGTTGGAGTGGAGAGGGATTTAGATGTTGTATGCATGGGTATGTTAGTATATTAGTGGTCATGTTAGAATCTATGTAGAGGTTAGAGGTATCTTAGAAGTTAGATAATGGTATCTTGTATAAGTTAGATAGTTAGTTGTGTTAATCTATGTTATTGTTAGTTAGATATGACATATATTAGTTGGTTAGAGTTAGAGATGTATATATATACATATATGTTATAGTTAGATATTAGTATCTTGGTTATCCATGGTTTGTGTATGTGTGGTTGAAGATTAGATGAGTTAGTATCCCAATATTTAGATATCTTAGATAGTTAAATAAGTTGCATCTTGTATATATTAGAGTTAAGTTAGATAGTGGTTAGTTTGTAGATAGGTAGTATCTTAGGATACTAGATGTTGGTATCCTAGAATATTGTGATTTACTTTACTTTAAGGTAAAAGGGTTTACCTTATCACAAGATAAGGTAGTGAGTTTACCTTCAAGACAAGGTAATAGGGGGTTTACCTTGAAGGTATTAGGTTTACCTTCAAGGTAAGGTATGGTTACCTAGATACTAGGGCTAGATACTAAGGTATTGGTTATCTAATGGCTTGGGGTAGATAAATAGATGCTAGATAACTATAGTTTGGGTATTGGGAGACTAAGGTATTTATACCTAGACTAAGGTTTTGGACTTCCAACCAAGGTAAGGATATTGGGATACCAATAGGGATAAAGTATATGGTATCTTGGTTAGTATCCTAGGATAGCTTAGATATAGAGTTAGTATTCTATATTAGAAATTAGTATCCTAAGTTAGTGGATAGATAGTAGTCTAGAGATGTAAGTTGGTATCTTGGTGTCATAGGTTAGTGTGTCATATTACCTTGAGTAGGATACTACTAGTTAGTAACTTAGAATTTATAATACTAGAAGTATATGTTAGATAGTTAGATGTATATAGCTAGTGTCCTAAATATATATTTTAGTATCTTAGAGATTATGATACTAGTAAGTTAGAGTGTTAGATACAAGTTAGTATCTTAGAGGGATAATTAGTATCTTGGAGGATAAATGAGAAGTCTAAGGTATTGACAAGGTAACGGGATTTACCTATAGTCTTAGGGTAAGATATTGGTAGGATGTTAAGATAGATGGGTAGATACTAGTCTAAAGAAATGGTAGGATCTATTAGCCTAGGATAGTGAGTTATCTACTAGTCTAAAGTAGATGGGGTGTTAAGGTATTACCTAGATATTTAAGGTATTGATATAAGATACCTATAGAGATAAGGTAAGTGGATTATCTTGGTAGATAATGGTTAGGAATATGGTATTTGACTTAGATTTGACTAAGGTTGACTGTTTTGACTCAAAGTCAACTACAAGTCAATATTGGACCTAGATTGGACTAGGAGTTGACCAGAGTTGACCAGTTGACCAAAAGTTAACTGTGAGTCAACCATTGACCCAGTTTGACCTAGATTGGATTAGAAGTAGACCAGAGTTGACCAGCTGATCAAAAGTCAACTGTAGGTCAACCCTTGACCTAGTATGATCTAGATTGACATAGTTTGACCTTATTTGACTTTGTTTGACTTAGATGGACCTAATTTGACTTTGTTTGACTTACCTTGACTTAGATTGACTTAGCATGACCTAGCTTGATCTATTTTGACTTGTTAGAACTAGTATGACCTAGTATGACTTAGTTTGACTGAGTTTGACCTAGATTTGCATAGCATACATGTCACGCCCCAGAACCAGAACACTGGAGAGCGGGGGCAGACATAGCCAGCTACGTATAATGAAATGGGATCCACTCCAATATACGGTCACGGCTGTCTAGATATATGAGGGTTTATCTACAAGCCATCAGTCTCTTAAGGTCAATAACAAGCCTAGTGTCTCAATCACAAGCAAATAAGTAAATATTACAAGATGTAAGATCACCAAATATACAATAGTAAGGCGTCCCAAACATTACATATTCAACTGATCATGAAGCTAGTCGTTACAAAAAGTGAGGACTAGCAAGAGTTTTAGTCATACATGATCAACCCTAGGTTGCCAATCATGTTACAGCCCGTAGGCAGACAGTAAGTAAAATGTACACGAGCTAACACTTGCTCGGCGGCTAAACGCCTCAAAAGAATAATTTTACAAGAGAGTAGGAGAGCCAAAAAATAACCCACTCGTTGCCAGGATTCCGTCTAGTAGTCACCATGTGGCTGGAGATTCGGTAGATCCTCTGGAGCTGCTCTGGTATCTGGCCATACAAAACCAGCTGGGTCAGATCCCAGAAAGAGCAAGTGCCACAAAGGAGGCTTCACTTGGGAACTAAAACCAGCAATTAGCACAATAATAATAAGGTAGATAAATAAGACAAAAATTTAGGAAAAACATAACATGTGATATACGATGAGATAAACATGGGACTATTCAGATAACCAGGTTACAACCCGTAAACCAAACAAGGACCGGGGTTGTAACCCTTCGTCTGAACAGAACTTGGATTCTCCTACCATTTATCGGCAGGATAAATTAAGAAATCAGGACATGCAAAAATCTTGATATTGAATTAAAGTAAAGCACGAGTAATCATGTCATACCATAACCTTATACAGGATCGGGACGAGACAAAGCTGGACTAGACTCCATCCAATCAATCACGGCCAAGCAAAGAGTGCGGCTTAATAGTTAACTAACGAGGGTTATCACAGGCCTAATTACTAGCAAGATGCAGTGAGATTATTCCACAGCCACAAGCCCTGCAGACCATCCAGGCTATCCGGACGCAATTAGGAATTGAATTCAAGTGGGTACATCGTCCAGGAAACGCATGTACCCTTAGGTGACTTAGAGGGTGCAACACATGACAGTGTGCTGGAAATGTGCCCTACTCGACGGCAGGCTACAGATCCCAAGTGGGGCGCCAAGATAACGGAATTGCCTGTAGCTGGAGAAATCTCTTCATGACTACTGGATTATTCTAGTTGTTAGCCTTAGTCGAATTCAGTAGGTATCCCTGACCGTGGTACTCAGGGATCCCCATCCTAAACATGATGCAAGACAAGACGGTTTATTTGTACAAGCACAATCGTCCACGGTGTCCAGGCCATTCAATCTTGTCAAGTCGTGTTAGCCGCCACAACAGCATTCGAGATATATCATATTAGGTTTATCATGTCAAGAGTGCGCCACGGCGGGCTACTATCAACAATTATCATGTCAAGTTATCATGTCAAATTTGTCAGGTCAAGCTATCTTCTCAGGAGTGCACCACGGCGGGTCACTATCAAGTCGTCATTTGTCAAAGAGGAAAGAAACTTGCACAATTAAATAATAATATATATAATATATATTCTTGAGGCCAAGGAGAAACTCTACAACTTTCATGTTGGGAGTGGAAAAAAATTCTGACCACAATTCAGGCAAATAAAATATTTAAACAATTAAAGTGGACCCCATGCGGGCCAAAAGTGGGAGAACATATATGCGATCAAAGAGAGTGGAAGGCCACCCATGCGGCTCCAAAATTATTTAAATGAAATCAGTCAAACATTTAAGGCCAGAAAGCCATATGCGGCTAGCATACAATTGTGCATGCGGCCAAGAGTGGGATGCCATCCATGCGGCCATGCAATAGCTCGTGCGGACAGAAAATAACTGAAGGGGGCCATGCGGCCAAGGATGGGTGGGAGGCCATGCGGCTCCAAAATTATATGCCAGCAAGAAATATTTCTGCGATCAGAAAAGACAAGGAGAGTGGGACCCGCAAAAATGCAAGCTTTCACTTCAGCAAGCAAGTCAACTAAAAGAAGCTATGTGGGACCCCCAATAATTAATGTAATAAGAAAAGGTTCACGTGAGCTACCTAATTAATGGTTCACGTGGCCAAAATATTAGATAGTGGGAGAAGGGAGCCTATGCGGCTCACCTTAGATTCCATGCAAAAATACAACATGCAAATAATAATAATATTTAATGGCCAAAGGCTATGCGGCTCTGCATCAAGCAATTGCTAATGCTATAAATGTCCATGCGGCTCACCCTCACGTTTGCTTGCATGAAAATACAAACAAATAAATAAATAAATAAATATTGGCCATGCGGTTTGCTTGCATAAAAATGCAAACAAGCAACTAATTATTAAATAATTCTTTATGCGGCTAAGGGTGTTAAGCATGCAATTATATATATATAAGCAAGCAAACTTGCTTATGCATGCAACAAAAATTTGTATGCGGCCAAGAAGCTTGCACAAGCAAGCAAGCAAAAATGCTACAGCAACTAAAGTTAATGCATAAACTATTAATTATTAGCATTTAGCATAGTACAGGAATGTTAGTACTAGGCATTAATGCCTAGACATTAAATATTGAGTGTCAGGATAAGCATTAATGCTTTAGGCATAAATGCTAATTGCCAGCATAAGCATTAATGCTTAGGCATTCCCATACGGCTCTAAGCCTTAGGCATAATGCAAATGTATTAAATGTTGTCATTTTAGCTTATGCGGCTGGATGCCTTTAGCATCATACATGCGGCACAAAGCATAAGCATGCGGCTGAATGCTTTTAAATATGCATTAAATGAAATTCTCATGCGGCTGGCTTTCAACAATACATTAAATACAATTCTCATACGGCTAAGCAAGATTCCTGCGGCCAAAAAATACAAGCTAGCAACAATTTATGTTGCCAACAGAGAAGATGCTCATGGAAATACCAGGGCTTCTCTGTACCACCCAATTTCCCACATGAGTCCAAATTTGGACTTCCATAGGTCAAAATGGGGTAGAACGAAATTCTCTACAACATGGAACCATCAACTAACGAAAATATGCAAGTCTGATAAATCAAAATTTATGAGAACCGAAAATACCACAAAACTAGATCTACAAGAATTTAACCACAGAAATAAAAAATGTTAAGTACTAAAGTGGGTTAGAAACACATAGGGAAGACAATGGAACAATAAAAATAGACTTCCTCCATGAAGCAAGATGCACTTGCCTAAGCTCTCCACTCTCCTGGTAGGTGAAGAATAAAGATGGAAAAGAAGAAAAGAGTAATGAGTAATAATGGAAGAGAGAGAGTGGGATTGATATAAATGGTGGGAGTGGTGGTAGGTGGGAGTGGTTCTCCTCATAAAACCAAACCAAGCCAAACCCACTAAACCAAACCAAACCAAGCCAATGCAATGCCCTGATGAACCATGCTAATGCAACATGCATAATAAAACCCAAGGCTAACTAATTATGACAAACCAAAAATACGAGCCCGAAATACGTACACGTATTCCCAATACGTAATACGAGACATGGGCATTACAATACACTAGAATCATGCCTAACACTGTTAAACCCTATTTAACTCATGCATATCTCATCTTTAGGTCTGTGACTTCACTCGGAGCCTCGATATACTGTTTACATTTTTTCACCAGATCTCAGACGAGTACATTCTTTGATAATATTTTTGTTTTATGATATCGTCTATGTTTCTTGTATTTAGTATAGATATCCTTGTTCTCTTGACACATTGTTCACAAAGATTGGTATTTATTTGGATCCCATCATGAGATATTATTTCTTGTATTTTTTTTGTATATCTTGTGCAAGTCTTTCTTGTTTCTTGTGCATTGTATAGACACGATTCCTGCGAAGGCTACCTACCTTCTCAGAGAATTACGTGTCATGGTTGGATCCACTATACTAGTCAGGGACGGGAAGTATTAATGTAGATATGTAGTCATTACCCTTCTTGTGCACGTATTGTAGACCTTGTGCGAGTATTATAGATCTTGTGAGTGTTAATCATGCACTCCATGTATGATTAAAAGGCCAGTAGACCTTGTACAAGTTTCCAAGCCGGCCATATGTCGTAGCTAGTATTCACTCACGTAGATGGTATGATTCTCGACTCTTGTACATGATATGATCGGTTTTCATGCCATTGCTCTAGCGATAGTTTACAGCTTTAACCTTGCCATGCTACTTTCATGTACTTTCCATTTTATCTTGTATATTCTCTCTATTTACAGCTATATTTTCAATATCGTCTAACTATAACTGTTATTGGAGATTTGTGCTCATTCCATCCTGACTAGATATGTTGACAAAATTTTACAGATGATGGCAGGGACGAGTGTCCTACCTACTATGGTTCTCATGACGTTGTGGGCGTAGACCAGGAGACCCTTGTCCAGCAGGGATTAGTTCTAGCTGATGAGACATTAGTGGTAGCTCTGCTAGATTAGTTTAGTACTGGACTTTGTCTCCAGTTTACACTTGGGCTTGCTATTATTTAGTATTTGTATTTGAGATTGTTGACCCTGAGACTTTGGACTTGTATTATTCTGTGATGGACTTTCAGGATGATATTTTTATAACTTGTTGTTTTTATCTTTCAGTGTCATCTTTTCTTCTTAGAATTTGTGGTTGAGTATATTATATTGTCATTGCTTGTCCTCCGTTCGGAGTTGACCATTCTCGACAGGTTTTTATATTTTAACTGTTGTTAGATAGTAGACCTAGACAGTATTCTACGTCGTTTCTGCGATGCTGGCTTGGACGTTGTCTCGCACTCGTGCCCTTACTCCGGGTGCGGGTCGTGATATTCTCCTTGTCTCATAATTACATTGTGGAGTTCTTGAATCTTGATGAGATAGAATATGCATATTTTATGTCAATTTACACTGTTCATTAGCAATTGTTTGTTCTATATGAACAATTTGTTGCTTACCTCCCCCTAACGGCGGGAAGACTCTCATCAAATTGGCAATCATCAAATCTTGTAGTAAAGACAACACCAATCATTGATTTTAAATATCTTATTATGGAAGAAGACTAAAAACTAATTTATATTTCCAAACATCATTAGTGACCCATCTTAGTTCTTTTGGGAGATGGAACTGGGGCATATACTTTACATCCAAACTTTCTCAAATATGAAATATTTGGTTGTTTACCACTAACAAATTGTATATGTTAAAAAGATATGGTAGGCAATGGGTCTAAATTTAATTAGAGATGCAATATATAAAATATCATGTCCCAAGCCTCAATTTTCAAACTAGATTGCACTAGTAGAGGTCTAGCTATAAGTTGAAGATGTTTAATAAATGACCCAGCTAACCCATTATGTATGTGCATATGGGAAACATAGTGCTCTATCTCAATCACTAATGATGTACAATAATCATCAAAAATCTTGTGAGATGAATTCTGCGGTATTATCAAGACTAATTAATTAATCGTGTTATCAGAAAACTAAGGTCTATGTTTAATAATGTGGGCCAAAAGACGAGAAAATACAAGATTTCTAGTAGACAATAGAGAAATATGTGACCACCTAATAGATGCATCTATGAGTACTATAAAATATCTAAAAGGACCACTAGCAGGGTGAATAGGACAATAAATGTCTTTTTGTATTCTTTAGAAGAAATTAGGAGATTCATTCTTAACTATTAGAAAAAATGGTCTAGTTCTAAACTTTTCTTGTGACAAGAAACACATAGGTGATTCTTCGGTAAGTCAAGATCGTGCTTTTCAATAAATGTCCACAAGAATTATCAATGATCCGATTGAACATAGTTTGTCTCGAAGGGTAAAGTGCAAAAAATCCTCGTTAGATTCCCGCTTTTTGCACTAAAAGACCACATACTCTTAAAATTCCTAAAAGTATTAAATCTGCTCATTTTTCCCCTTTCAGTTAACTGCTGTTAAGTGGGGTATATAATGACTATTTTACCCCTCCTCCACTCTCTCCCCCCCCTCTCTCCGGTGGTGCGGAGAGGAGAAGGGGCGGGGAGGAGACGCAGGGAGGAGGAGAAGGGGGACGGGGAGGAGACGCGGGGAGGAGGAGAAGGGGGCGGGGAGGAGGAGGAGGGGGGCTGAGGGGGCGGGGAGGAGGGGGCTGGCCGGAGTGAGGAGGGGAGGATGAGGGGGCGGGGAGGATGATGAGGGGGGCTGAAGGGGCGGGGAGGAGGATGGGGGGGCGGGGAGGAGGGGGCTGGCCGGAGTGACGAGGGGGGGGCTGAGGAGGGCGAGGAGGAGGAGGGGTGCTGGCTGGAGTGAGGATGGGGGCTGGGGTGGCGGAGAGGAGGGGGGCTGAGGAGGGCGAGGTGGAGGAGGGGGGCTGGCTGGTGTGAGGAGGGGGGGCTGGCCGGAGTGAGGAGGGGGGCTGGTCGGAGTGAGGAGGGGGGGCTGAGGGGGCGAAAGGAGGAGGAGGGGACTGGCCGGAGTGAGGTGGGGGGGCTAGCCGAAATGAGGAAGGGGGCTGGAGGGGCAGGTAGGAGGAGGAGGTGGGGCTGGCCGGAGTGAGGAGAGGGGCTAAGGGGGAGGAGGAGAAGGGGGAGCTGGCAGGAAAGGGGGTAGTTTAGGTATTTTTATTTTTATTTTTTTAAATGTCATTAACGGTCAAAGCTAATGGTCAACAGACGGTATGGGGTTTTCCGAGCAAGTCGTATATTGCGGGGGTCTTTATTTGCTAAATTTGACTAAAAGGTCTTTCTAAGCAAAGGTATAAATTTAATGAGGAGTTTTTTGCAATTTACCCTTGTCCCGAATGAACCAAATGGTCATGCCAAATTGTATATAAGACATGATAATTGGCTTTATATTTTGCCACATTCATATTAGATTAAATTATACCAATGACGGTGTAATACAAACCTACTGAAAGACAAAAATTCTTCTAATATTATTTTTTGTATGTCATTTTCTTTTTCTTCACGAGTCGGTCCACCCGAGCTCAAATTTATGTTTCTGTCCTTGAAACAAAATGGTTGGTGTATCAAGACATCTTAGTCAACAATTATGACAATCCATAGTCATATATGACCCAAATTCAGAGAGGTCCCATCAGATTAATATGATATCCAAACTTGAACCCCAAGGTTTTACAGAAAATTGTCTAAAAGGCATCGAACTTTACATATATTGTAAGAAAAGCAGCGAATTTTTTGAAATTGCATCTTAGGCATCCAACCGGACTTCTAAAGTCCGGTTTGTGACATCATTTGTGATTAGGGAGAGAGGTTTTTGATTAAAGGGGAGGAAACGTTAACCAAGTTACAACCGGACTTATGAAGACCGGTTGTTGACGTCAGCTGACGCGTGCAACCAGTCTTCTAAAGTCTGGTCTAAAAAAAATTCGCTGGTACAACGTCTCTTTCTTTACAACGGCTCTTCTTCTCTTCTTACCTTTACAACGGCTATTATTTCCTTTACAATGGCTATTTATTTTTGAAACCTATATATACTCCTTGTATACATATCCTTTCACTCATCTTCCAAATTTCCTCATTCAAATTTTATTTTCCAAAATTTATCCTGCAGTCTTGTACAACAGCAGCCTACTTCCAATTTGAGCGACGACGACGTTATTTTCAACCTACTTCCAATCTGAGCGACAACAGCAGCCTACTTCCAATCTGTAATTTTGAGTATCGACGACATACTTTGCAGGCTACTTCTTTCTTGAATTATTGATATATTTCTATAATTGTAATATTTCTATAATTTTGATATACTTCCAACTTGAATATTTCTATAATTTTATAGTTTTTTTTTGAATTATTGATATATCAAAAAAAAATTATGGATCAAACACTGACATTAATCTGCTATCACAGAGGTGCTCTAAACGGATTATCGTACGAAGGAGGCACAACTAATCTTATTTCTACTTATCAAAGTATTTCATTTGGAAATATAAGAAATATTATTATAGAACGTTACTCTATTAATTATTCTTTCGTAATAAGTTTTTTTTTACCGATACTTATTTAGTAATAGATAGTGAAGAATCTTGGAGATTTATTATTCAAAATAATTTAGATGCATAATTTATATAACCGCAACATTGACAAATATTAGCACAAATATTACTCATACTAGTGCACCTGTTTTTAATAGCCAAAATTTACTTTTTGGAGCTAGTACTTTGAACCAAATAAATGTTGACAATGAAAATAGTGATGATAGTGCCGACTTAGTAGAAGATTTAGACTACTATTTACAAAAAGACGATGATCCTTCACAAGGTAGTACTCCTGAATTATTTTTGCATAGAGAGTTTTCTTTCTCTTATGAATTTAGAAATTTTGTTCGAGATCTTGCAATTCGTCATAATTTTAGTGTTAGAAGCAACCATAACAATTCCAAGAGAATTATATACAAATGCAAATCTCCAGATTGTTCTTGGAGAGTATACGGTAAAGCAGTTGATCAAAGCGACACTTTTTTAATTGAGACATTTGTATCACAACATTCTTGCACAGGTATGTTACCGCAAGGACAACATCGGCAAGCTATTGCTGCATGAATTTGTGAAAAAATAATTAGTAAAATTAGAGATAACAATTCTTATAGCGCTTGTAATATTGTAAAGGATATTCTTAGAGAATTTCGAGTATACGTTACGTATTCAAAAGCTTGGAGAGCTAAAGAACTTGCATTATTCAAAATTAATGGTAGTTATATTGATGCATACGGTAGTCTTGAAAAATACGGTTTTACAATTATGGAAACAAATCCTGGAACGAAGTATTTTTTGAAAACCGTAGGAAATAATATTTTACAAAGAATATTTGTTTGTTGGAAGGCATGCATAGATGGTTTTTTGCAAGGTTGCTTACCCGTTATTAGTGTTGATGCAACTTTTTTTACATCTAAATTCCAAGGTAATTTATTTGTAGCATGTGCTCATGATCCTAACTACCAATTATATCTAATTGCTTATTGTATTGCTGAAAATGAGAATACTGAATCGTGGACATGGTTTTTACAATGTTTAAAAATCTTCATTCGAAACTTGTTTTGATCGGTGGGATGCTATCTCATTTATATCTGATAAGCAAAAAGGTTTAATTCGTGGAATACATGATATCTTTCCTAGCTCTCCACATTTTTTTTGCATTCAATATTTTAAACAGAATATGAGAAGTCAATGTAGTAGTACACGACAATATCAAGTATGGTTAGATAAACTTGCCCGCTCTTATAATGATGTTGATGCGACAGAATGGTTTGAAAAGATTAAATCTACTAATATTGATGTTTTTAATTGGATTGTTGGGACAAACGATGAAAATCGTAACTTTTCACATTGGATTACTACTTATGCACCATGTCCTAAACTAGATATTAACACATCTAACATTGCAGAGAGTTTTAATAATTGGATTAAGAATTTGCGTGATAAACCAATCACCACATCACTTGATGGCATTAGGGCTAAAATCATAACTATGCATGAAAAACATAGACAAATTACTGAAAACCTGGATACACACTATTGTCCTAGGATGCTCAAAACTATGGCACGTATCAAAAGAGAGATACATCATTTTCAAATGTTGCATATTGATGCATTTAAATTTGAAATATATGATCATGAAAGTAGTAGACGATATATAGTGGATTTAGAAAATAGAATGTGTACATATTATCGCTGGCAGCATACACTTTTACCATGTGTACATGCTTACTTTTCTTGTCAATCTAGTAACTTGCAAGTATAAAGCTATTATCCTGAACAATTTTCTGTTGAAAAGCTTAAAAGTGTATATGCGCCATGTATGCAAGGGATTCCATCTCCATATACTCCGGAAGCTGAATTGGTAAGAGGTAAAATTGGAGTACCGAACGTCGGACGCAGAGCCGTCAGACCCAAAAAAAATTGTTTCTTGACAAGGGAGCTGGGGACAAGAGATCTTTATTGCAGCAACTGCAGGGGCATTGGACACAACAGAAGAAAGTGTACAAGACCACCAAATATGGGTTAACATTGTTTTTGTACATCAACTATAACAAAATCAATAATCACCTCTATGCATCCTATCATAGTGTCTACGATCGACTGGCTGTCACACCCCGCTCCCATAGGAGCGATCGTCCTCGCTAAGACGTGATGCCGCACGAGCCTAGATTGCGCTCGTGCAAGGCAGTTTCATAACGGCCGATTACAGCGGCTGCGACTGGGTCGTCGTACAGAAGTCCCAAGCAGAAATATTGAACATGCAACGAAATTTAGAAGCAAAACATAAGTTATTCAAAATGTGCTCTTTATTGATATTGAACAATGAGATTACAATGGGGCGCAAGGCCCTGATTACAAGTCTCTCATGCTCACTTTTCTCTCCTTTTTTAAGTCATTCTGCTCTCTCTCATCTCTCGATACAATGCTTGAGCCAGCGGAAGCTTCGGAAGGCAATGTCCATACATTATGTCCCGTATAAGTCTTGACTCCACGCGGCCACACGCTTCGAATCGCCAAGGAACTCCGTGCCTCGACGCATCCAAGCGAGCTCCGTGCCACGAGCTTCTACCTGTTCCTGTACATGAAAACTGTGTGGGTGTTAGTACTCAACTGTACTGGTGGAGTGAGCTCCTCGCCCACCCATACAAAACCGATACGTTCATTTACTTGGTGCAGCTTAAATCCCTTTCGATTGTCTTTCTAGTCTTGCCTTAGGATTAATTTTAGGACGAAGACGTCTTAGCCTGTACTTGGCAACGCAACGACATGGTCGTGCTATACTCTATTCGTGATTTTAATGTATTCGAAGCAGTGCCTCGTGGAGCAAAAACCTATGCAACTCAACTGTGCCAAGACTTTCACTTGTTTTACGTGCCTCAAGAGCATTCTCGTGCCAACAACGTCAAGGGGACGACTCGTGCTGGTCGTACCAATACACTTGCTCGTGCCTTAAGATCGAGGCCGTGCCTCCCAAGTATCAACCAGACTTAATCAACTTGCCTTACGACCCTTTCTGACTTAACTCGAGACGAGGCCACATTCATGCCGCAGCACGTATCCTTGCTATAGCCAACTCTTAGGTCTAGAATGGTGTTGCAACCGTGCACATCCTAACCCGTGCCGATTCAAGGTTAGCGCTTGCTATAAGCGTAACTTGATAACCCAACTCGTAACATGCTAGTACTCGATGCAATCCAAAGGCATACACGCGGATAGCCGCTCTTGCCGACACATCTATATGAGTGGTCACTAGCAATGTCAAGCTATCCTGAATCTTTTGTATACGGTGACCATTCGCGTGGCGAGGTACGAGCTCCCACCGAATGACCCGTAGCCTATATTGTAACGGTTCACTTCAACGAGTCGTACCGTCAATGAAGGTCGTACAATATCTGTAATTCCTCCTACAGACAACGTGATCAACATCGCCAACTATAGGACCATGCCTCTCAAAACAAGGAATAATAGGTAGATAACAACGAATAAGACAGGGCAAAGCAAAATAGGTCCAGGTAGATATGAGGACCAATTCACAAGTTCAAGAGAGCGAAGGACAAGTATAGCAAGTTAGAATCCCAAGGAATAGTGGACTGAGATCAATAATCATGTGATACCCAACAATATCTCAAAACGAGACCTGCATGGGCCACCACTAAAACCTTGCCACGCCCCATTACCGCAATATGGGGACGGACGTAGGCAAGCTACACCGTATAAGGTATGAAGACGTTATACGACGATCATGGCTGTCAATCTTGTTGGTTATCCTAGCATGCAAGCAGTCTATGGCCTAAATCTGATCTCATATCCATAGGTAATAATTAATGAAATAACTACAAGAGAGATAATCATATAGGAAACAGGAAAATACACATATGATAATCGGAAGTCTACAGTACATGATAATAATGTAGACGAATATACCTTTCCACAGTTCCTAGCATGGTCTGGAACTGAAACACATTCTCCAAGTCAAGTCTGGAAGATCCACAGGGTCGGTTACAGGCAATCTGGGAACAATCCAGGGTTGGTTAGGCCAACCGTAGCAAGTACCAGAAAGGAAGGCTCAAGGACGGGTGAAGAAAACCAGCATGATATAATATATGACAGGAATAACATGTATAAACAGCAGTAATAAGGGTAAAGGATCGTACGGTACCAACGCATGATTACATAATATAGGGCAGAAATCCAACAACTAATACGTAAGTAACCAATAATCATCATAGTAATCCTAACATCCACTAATACTGCATCGCCAACTGGAACTCGTAGTCTGTCATCGGAACAGTAACGCACCCCTACATCAAACAAGAACAAGGGAATGAATTACCGCACCGGGACAACGTTACGTGCCAGCCAGCTTAGCAAGCAACAAGCCATACAATTTAGGTGAATAAGTGGCCGCTCAAATGTCTACGGCTATATATGTGGAGGTTGGGTTACCCTAATAATGCAATATAAGAATCCCCAGATCGTGCTATGTCCAACAGGGCTAACGAGGCCAAATAATAACGCATACCACATGGATAAGCACTGGTCCCTCAAAGGCAACCATGTGAAACAGATCAATCATATGGTAGTACATATAGTAGTCGGATACTGCCATCCGCTATTGCGGACGATAACAATATCCGGGGCGGTCAGCCTTGCGCTAGACAGGTAATCATAACACATGTGTCTGCTGGCATGCACGATCTCGAGATTCTGTTCCCTTCCAATGCTTCTACCATCTTTAGTTGCCTAGATTAACCCTACATTTATCTGGAATCACATGTCGTGGTCACATGCTCATCCTCCTAGATGAGTACCTTAGTACGGGTACACTAAGTACGGATCCACCTCGACACCCAAAGTCTTAAATCTGGATTCATTTCTAGTGTAATGTAGCAAGCAGTCAATCAATCCTAACCACGCTAAAACTACAGGCCAACTACCATATCCGTGCTGGAAGATGAATGCACTGCCATATAACACATAAAAGCGTGTAGCACCTCAGTGCACACATAGAGTAGCACCTCAGTGCACACGTAGGACAGCACCACAGTACACACATAGAATGATACCAGTACGGGTACAAGTAGTCAAGTCAAGAACATAGTCAATCGGTCAATCACATGGAGTCCTCTGCCCACATCGTGGCATAGATACCAGGTTAGGTACATGGTCAGGATCTCTAATATAGTTGCATCTCAAGTACACATGGGGGTCTACAGCTCTAATCATCAAGTCAGTCTACCCACTGGATCAATCTATCAATAGTCTTCCCATCCCCGATGGGATCAATATCATATCAGGAAAAATACGATCACTTAGTACTAGGCTAATCACTATAGACAATGCTAGGCCCTCTGGCTCACAAAAATCCTCCAAGTCATTGATCACAGGCTATCAGCAACTAAGTCTCCCAACTACCGGGATACATCAATGGTACCAGGTTTTTGGGCGCTTGGAAAGTCGAGTAAAAATTATATATCGAAATCCTCGGTATCTTCCTTGTTCCGCGAAACATTCGCACAATAATCAAACTCCAGGATTCTAATGAGTCTACCAATACATTATTCTAGATCAATCCTCCAATAATACGCAATCTAAATATTTTCAATGTCACAATTTCGATACATAAGACAACTGTCAGCCTATCTGGCTATACTAGGATAACTCCTAGAATGAATGGTCAGGGTACAAGAGTTTATTAATTAATGCCACCGAAAAATGGCAAGGATTGCATGAACCACTCTAGAGCAGATCCACAACCCTTAAAACAAACAAAGACCAGGGTTGCAGACCGTCTCCCGAGTAGAACCGTGCTCCTTACGCTATCCGACGGACAAGACAGGTCAAGATCTAGGCGACTAATCTAGTCAAGAGTCTACCTAGCAGGTACCGGGATCATGCATACTATACTACGATAAACTTGCATGAGGCTGGTTCAGCAAACCAAAGGAACGGTTCTGCCCAACTCTTCGAACCAAATTTTCGACCAGAAATTCTAGAAAAATTCGACAATGTCTCCTCTGTATTTCTGAACGGGAGCTCCCTGCGAATTGGGGCTAATCCACTCGGCGCAACCCACCACAGAATCGTAATTCGAGAACACTAAGTATTGGCCTCCAGTAGCACTACGATGCATACTGGGCACCAACCCTAGCCGAGAACACTAAGTCTCGGCCTCCAGCAGCACTACGATGCGTACTGGGCGCCAAACCAACACATACAACAAGAATCGCCATGCAGGGCGCATCACGGACCCACATTCATATCCAAGCCACACAAAAAATCATTGAAACAGTTAGCCAAGCCGTTACCCGACCGCGAGTCGGACACGGGGCATATGGGGACAATCCATACATGTGAGTCGTGCTCGTGTCCTCGGAGGTGTGGATGACCCGTCCGAGTTGTCCGATACGGTCGTAAACCGGTATCGAACCAAGCTATCATAGGTTATCATCATGGTAGTTCTACTGCTAAGCTACACTAATCATGGTTATACATTTATAATTACAATTAATTAAATACAATAAATTCAGGAGAGAGGGCAAGAGCCGTCGATGAGTAAGGGATACTTGCCAGAGGGCTCGGCTAGGTAAGCAAGTCTTCGACGATCATGGTCCAAGCTAGCACGTCCATCGATGTCCTCGGAACACATAATAAATAATCATCAGCATTAACTAATAAAATAAAGAAGGAAATCACGGAGGATGGCAGAAGGATATACCGTGTAGTTTTCGCAAGCAGTGCAGGGGTCTGGCACGAAAACCGAAGCACGAGGGCCGATACGGGCACACAAATCGAGATGTGCACGCATACCAAAATACGCACGAGAATCGAGGACTCGAAGATCTAGATGAATAGGAGACAACGTACACGTAAATCGAGACACACACGTAGATCGATACTGGCATGCAAACCGAGACGTGCACGAGAATCAAAATGGCATGAATATCGAGGCGAACAGGAATGTGACGTGCACATAAATCGAGACGTACACGTAGACCGAGGGGTCGCTAATATCGAGATAGCACACAAAGACCGAGGCACAGAAATCGAAGCGGTACGCAAACCGAGATAGCCCGTTATCCGAGGCAACGCGAGGCTCGAGGCGTCCCGCTGCTCACGGCATCACATGTATCGCGGCGAACAAAAATAAGGCACACAAACCGAGGCACACAAAACGAAAAAACATATAAACCGAAGTGTACGTGCCCCAAGATGGCACAAAGGACGAGGGGCACGCCAAACGAGGGTGCGCTGCTCAAGGCAGCGCACTACACGAGGCAACACGCGGATCAGGGCACGCGGCACGAGGAAAAGCATATAGCACGAGGGCTCGCTTCCAAAGACGCACGCAAAACGAGGGACTCACAACCCGAGGGTGCACCGCACGAGGCAGCACGCGAATTGATGAGAAGAAAGAGAGGGGCGAAGGAGCTCACCGGGGTCAGTCGGTTCACGACGGTGTAACCCCTGTTTTTCAATTTTTTTATATTTTATTTTATTGTGTTTGAAAGTAATTTATTTTTGAAACTTTGTAAAAGATATTTACTATTTTTTTTGCATTTCAAAATGTAGTTTATAATTAACGGTTTGAAAGTACTATTTCGTTTTAATAAATATTTGTTCTTGAAATTTTATTATTGAAATTATAAAATTATTTATTATTATGTTTGGATTTTCAAAAATAATATCGGTTTTGAAAATAGTTTGAAAATCATGATTATTTTTGGTGCAATAAAAAGATTTAGTAACTTATTTTGAATAAGATTTAGATTTATAAAATATATTTTACCTTATTTGATAACATCAAACATTATTTAAAATACTTATGGTGACTAATTGTGGCATTAAGAATTATCTAATATAGAATTGAAATATTATTTGATTTAACAATTTATCTATTATATGATTTAAATTGCTTTGATAAACATTAAATTTATCTTAAAGTTATTATGTTGAATTAGATTTGGATTTGAATTCATATAATTTGGAATTAAATAATTTATTTGATTTAAATTTATGGAGAGACTTGTCCGTTAGAAATCCTAATCCTATTTGAATCATATCTAGTATTAGATAGATTATTTCTTATTTGAACTAATCATATTCCTATCCAAATTAGTTGGTAATCCTAATCATATCATTATTGATTGAGTTCTAATCTTATCCTAATTCACTAATTGCTTTCCATTATCTATATATATTGAACCTATAAAATAAAATCCTCTCTCATATCTTCTTTTCCAAAATTTCTCTCTTTTTTCGTCATAATTACCCCCAAATTCGTTATAAATTCAGCCTTCCATTTTCAAATATTTTACCAACTTCGAAGGGTCATAACTTCCAACTCCGGACTCCGTTTGACCTCTAGTTTTTTTGTTGTAACCGTCTCGAGAGGCCCGTGCCATCATCTGAGATCATCTTGCGTAGTTTTGACTTCTGAGACTATTTTTGTGTCGACATGATCATATTGCTCCAGTCAACTCCAATCAAACCGAGGCAAGTATCATTATTACCTATGTTTTCTTTATTTTATACTGCATGTATCTTTGTGTCGTCTTTTCACTATTACTCCCTTATGGTTCATGATTGTCATTGTTCATAATTATTATTGTGCACGAGAGTTAGAATCAGTTGGATATACATACATGTTCATACCTTACTTATTGTTTCCTATTGTTCACAGTTTATCGTATTGCTAATGTTTATCGTAGTGGACATGTATTATGAGTGAGTCGGGCGGGAGAATACAACAAGTAAGCATGTGGTCAACGAATTGAATACAGACTCCCTATACATTGATTGCATAATATCAGTCATGCACCACACGTATGACTGACGGATATCCCAAGCCGTCTATATGCTGAAAGTTGGTATTCTAAAACACATAGTACACGTGACTTAATTATTGTTGCTCTATTGTCTATTGTTCTTCTTTCGTCAAGTCTACCTTCTTATTGTCATCATGTCTTAGTGGTATGTCAAGTCTACCTTCATATTGTTATCATGTCTCAAAGGTACTTTCTTATCATACAATGTCATGCCTATACTTATCTTCAGTTAAATTCCTTTTATTGTTCCTTCATGCTTGTATAATATATTGTGTAATATAGTGTTATGGTGATCTTGCTCCAATCCTGACTGGATAACTATTTTTCAGTTGATAGATTCTTGATGACTATTCTCGATGACTTGCTCTCTTGCTTTGGGTTCCTTCGGGTGGAGTTAGAGCTATATTGGAGGCCAACCATAGATTCTAGATAGAATAATCACATGTAGCGGGTTTGTATCTGTATGCAAATTTGAATGTATTATTGGAATTGTAATTAAAATAATTATTGTGAATGAGCAAAATAGAGATATTTGTTGTATTTGAAATTTATATTGAGCCCGGACAGCATACTACCGCCGATGCTGCGGCGTAGGCTGGACTTGGCCACGTACTCGTATCCTGAAAAGCGGGAGCGGATCGTGACAAGTTTTTATGGTGGCCCATGCAGGTCCATTTTCGCAAAATTATGCGAACTTGTGGTAGTTCCTATATTAGTCGTACTACTGCAAGCCTGCGATTAGGATGCTCATTCATAATTAGGTTGATTTGATTTTTAAAAAATGACTAGGCCTAGGACTAGGTACACCGTGGGTGACCCATAGAATTATTTTGAATTAATTGTACTGGTAGTTAAGGTTGTTACATAGGCTACATGATTAAGGTGATGATATTCATTGAATTTTGAGATGTCCTATTTGATGAAGTTGAAATTGTGATTTGATAAATGACTCTAATCAAAGATGGATAGAATTCTCGATTGATAAATTAAATATTTTGGTTACTGTTGAAGATGAAATTTTTAGCTTTTGGTATTCTGAGGTTTAAATTTCTATATGATCGATGAATTATTGATAAGGTCAAATATTTAATTTTTAAAGGAAATAATTTTGATTTGATCAATAAAATTGAGGTATGATTTGAAAATTTATGGAATTTAAATTTTTGAGGAGATTATAAAAATGTTGAATTTTGAATTTAAAATAAAATTGAGGAATTTAAAGTTTTGTGAAGTTAGATTTTGAAGATATTTATCAAGTTGGATTAAGGTTTGTGAATTTGATAAGATGATATTCATGATTGCTACATCACGGTATTAAATTGAGTTAGTGATTTAAAAAAAATGATTGAATTTGAGGATTTTTTTAAAATATTCTTGAGGATACGAATTTATAAGATTGATGAGTGATAACTTAGATGTCATGTAGGTAATACTCCTCCGAACTATATCCATTGACTATATTCTTCCATCCTTCTTGATCAATCTTCTTTTTTAAAAAAAAATATTTTATCTCATTGATCACTATTCCTTTTTAAATTTTTTATCTTTTCTCCTGACCAACCGAGCCTATTTTTCCTGTCATCCTTAAATTTCGAGGACGAAATTTTTCTAAGGTAGGTAGATTTGTAACCCCTGTTTTTCAATTTTTTTTATATTTTATTTTATTGTGTTTGAAAGTAATTTATTTTTGAAACTTTGTAAAAGATATTTACTATTTTTTTTGCATTTCAAAATGTAGTTTATAATTAACGGTTTGAAAGTACTATTTAGTTTTACTAAATATTTGTTCTTGAAATTTTATTATTGAAATTATAAAATTATTTATTATTATGTTTGGATTTTCAAAAATAATATCGATTTTGAAAATAGTTTGAAAATCATGATTATTTTTGGAGCAATAAAAAGATTTAGTAACTTATTTTGAATAAGATTTAGATTTAAAAAATATATTTTACCTTATTTGATAACATCAAACATTATTTAAAATACTTAAGGTGACTAATTGTGGCATTAAGAATTATCTAATATAGAATTGAAATATTATTTGATTTAACAATTTATCTATTATATGATTTAAATTGCTTTGATAAACATTAAATTTATCTTAAAGTTATTATGTTGAATTAGATTTGGATTTGAATTCATATAATTTGGATTTAAATAATTTATTTGATTTAAATTTATGGAGAGAATTGTCCGTTAGAAATCTTAATCCTATTTGAATCATATCTAGTATTAGATAGATTATTTCTTATTTGAACTAATCATATTCCTATCCAAATTAGTTGGTAATCCTAATCCTTTATTGATTGAGTTCTAATCTTATCCTAATTCACTAATTGCTTTCCATTATCTATATATATTGAACCTATAAAATAAAATCCTCTCTCATATCTTCTTTTCCAAAAAATTTCTCTTTTTTCGTCATAATTATCCCAAATTCGTCATAAATTCAGCCTTCCTTTCTCAAATATTTTACCAGCTTCGAAGGGTCATAACTTCCAACTCCGGACTCCGTTTGACCTCTAGTTTTTTTTGTTGTAACCGTCTCGAGAGGCCCGTGCCATCATCTGAGATCATCTTGCGTAGTTTTGACTTCTGAGACTATTTTTATGTCGACATGATCATATCGCTCCAGTCAACTCCAATTAAACCGAGGCAAGTATCATTATGACCTATGTTTTCTTTATTTTATACTGCATGTATCTTTGTGTCGTCTTTTCACTATTACTCCCTTATGGTTCATGATTGTCATTGTTCATGATTATTATTGTGCACGAGAGTTAGAATCAGTTGGATATACATACATGTTCATACCTTACTCATTGTTTTCTATTGTTCACAGTTTATCATATTGCTAATGTTTATCGTAGTGGACATGTATTATGAGTGAGTCGGGCGGGGGAATACAACAAGTAAGCATGTGGTCAACGAATTGAATACAGACTCCCTATACATTGATTGCATAATATCAGTCATGCACCACACGTATGACTGACGGATATCCCAAGCTGTCTACATGCTGAAAGTTGGTATTCTAAAACACACAGTACACGTGACTTAATTATTGTTGTTCTATTGTCTATTGTTCTTCTTTCGTCAAGTCTACCTTCTTATTGTCATTATGTCTTAGTGGTATGTCAAGTCTACCTTCATATTGTTATCACGTCTCAAAGGTACTTTCTTATCATACAATGTCATGCCTATACTTATCTTCAGTTAAATTCCTTTTATCGTTCCTTCATGCTTGTATAATATATTGTGTAATGTAGTATTATGGTGATCTTGCTCCAATCCTGACTGGATAACTATTTTTCAGTTGATAGATTCTTGATGACTATTCTCGATGACTTTCTCTCTTGCTTTGGGTTCCTTCGGGTGGAGTTAGAGCTATCTTGGAGGCCAACCATAGATTCTAGATAGAATAATCACAAGTAGCGGATTTGTATCTGTATGCAAATTTGAATGTATTATTGGAATTGTAATTAAAATAATTATTATGAATGAGCAAAATAGAGATATTTGTTGTATTTGAAATTTATATTGAGCCTGGACAGCATACTACCGCCGATGCTGCGGCGTAGGCTGGACTTGGCCACGTACTCGTATCCTGAAAAACGGGAGCGGATTTTGACAGGCGGAGGGGACAACGGCCGCGGTGGCGCGGTGCTCAGAGAAGAAGATAGAGATACGAGACGAGACGAGACGAGGCGAGGGGGCTCGCCGCCGGTACGGAGGAGAGGGGGCGGCAGCGGCAGCGCTGCACCACGAAGGGGAGGCGGAGGAGATGGAGACGGCGGCGTCGGTGGAGGGGGCCGATGACCGCGGAGGAGATGGTGGTGAGGGCCGTGTTGGTGGTAGCGGTCGCAGCGGAGGCCGGGGGCGCGACGATGATGATGATGGTCGTGGAAGTGGTGGTGGGAGCAGTGGTGGTGGTGACTGATGGCGGTGGCGGTGATGGTGGGTGATGGTGGCAGCGGTAGAAAATGGTGGTGGCTAGGAGGGTGGCCGCGACGGAGGTGGACGGGCCGGTCGTCAGGGGAGAGAGGGCTCGGGAAGAGGGTGAGGGAGGAGAGCAGTGGGAGAGAGAGAGAGAGCTGAGGGAGAGAGATATATAAAGAAGGGGGGCTGCTGCTGAGTAAGTGAGAGGGGAGAGAGAGAGGGTTAGAGAGCGGGGGGTAGATATTAGGATTAATAATAATAGTAGTAATGATAATAACAATAATAATAATAATGGAAATAATTTAATAAAAGCTAACCATATTAACCCCAACAAAATAATAAAATAATATTGATAACAATTCAATGGAAACAATGATCAAATGTCAGGCCTAAACTGCCAAACCAACCCAAGTTTAGAAAATAAAATTTTAAACAAATACGAAATTTGAGAATAACCCAAATACGATCATATACCTATTATCAAAATAGGAATATGACATCAGGTATGAAAGCACGAGCCGATAATAAACGTAATAACGATGCCTGAATCCCGCAAGCGTATCATCACATCCGCCATCCAGAACTAGTAGCTAACTCCATGCAATCACTAAACCTGAAGAGATCATCATGTCCTCAGGGGATATAGCAAGATACATAAAAATATGCCTATCTAGCAGTTTACTCATGCAATAAAATATAAACAGGGTATAAACCGGGAACTAGACATGAGACTGACATGTGGCTACTGACGGGTAACAAAGAACACAGATACGGGATCAACTATGCATAAATGAACTGCTGGAAGAACAGGTAAACAAGAGATCAATGGAAAACCAAACCCTCGCCCCGAGTGTGGACTCGCAGGTTTGAACTAATCACTAACCCTCGTCCCGAGTGTGGACTCGCAGGTTTGAACTAATCACTAACCCTCGTCCCAAGTGTGGACTCGCAGGTTAGTTTCAAGAATCACCCTCGTCCCTAGTGTAGACCCGCAGGTGCGGACAAATGATTACTAACCCTCGTCCCGAGTGTGGACTCGCAGGTTAGCTTCAAAAAATACCCTCGCCCCTAGTGTGGACTCGCAGGTGGGAATTCCAAAATAAGGTACAACAATTCAGTCATGACTTACACATCCTATGACACGATACGACTCAATCGAAGTACGTGTGACGACATGATATGACCCAGTTAAGATGCACGGGAGAACATATACAATATGAACTACAAGCTAACTATGAACAAGGACTATATCTATACTAGCATGCATGATATACAAATCACATGTAAATAATCAACTAATAAAACTAGATAATAATAAGAATATGCATGTAAATAAACTGTAGAGGAAGACAAGGTATACTTGCCTGGTGGCAGCACGAAGAACCAACAATATATCGCCAATCAACAAGTCAGAAAGTCCAAGTCTCACAACTGTCTCCGAAAGATGAAATAGACATTACCAATGTTTTCAGAATAGTCAAATTAGTTAAAATTGCCTGTCCTTAAGTCTAATTCTGGACACAGGGACAAAACGGTCATTTCGGGCCAAAACGGTATCCGCCGTTGGACACGCTTTACACCGAAAAGCGTGCCAGAGTCAATGGTCTCTAAAGTCATCAAACTGTATGTCTACGAATTTGTTTTGATGATATGAACCCAACCGTATGTCTAAAGTCAGATTCTGGCAGGCCGTGCACAAAATTACCCGTTGAATCGGATCGTAGGGCCCGCAAAACGGTGATCCGGTCAACTGTCTCAGAATCGGACCAAACTTGGCAAACAGGACCAAAAAAATGATACGGTCCTGCTGGCGCAAGTTTCGTCTCGTTTTGACGAACGTGCACAAAGTAATTGGAAAATTTCGAAAATGTCGATACGATGAATTACGACGGATACGCATCAAATTCGTCGTGCACACGCAACCAATTTGAATTCCGTCCAAGCCCACACGTCCACGAAACCATTACGCACCTTTTGATGCTTTCGGTTCGCGACCACGTCGCCCGGTTTGGCAGAACGCACGTCGTATCGAAGGATTTTTCAATATTTCTACTATTTTGAAAATAGGTTTTTGCTAAACTTTAGAATCGAATAACTTTGAACCTAGTCAATGAAATCAGGATCCATAAAAAGGGTTCTGCTCTCGTATATGTTGTCTATAAGGCTACTCAATTAGATTCTTAAGTCGCTCACTGTTACGGCCGAAATCGGCCTTCCAAAACAGGTTCATGGATTCGCAATTCTGTTATGTTTCGACAGTTTTTCGCGATATTTCAACTCGATTTCTCTCGAGTTCTGGGTCACTAGAATTTAAAATAATTAACAAGGATTAAAGAGGGTTATATCTTGATCATACTAGAGTTTGTAGTTCGGGTTTTGATCGAGACATGTGGGAGAAATCCGGCCACGAAGTCGCCTTCCCGACTACGGTAGCCTGCTGCTACTGCTGCGGTTGCTGTTGCAACCCGCGTGCGCACGTGTCTGCTGGCCGGCGGTGGCCTGCGGCGGTGCTGTGGTCGCCCTCTAGGTCGGGGTCGTGGGGTGGGGCGGCGCTGCTCGAGCGATAGGTTTTAGGGTTTACTTCCAGGAATCATTCAATCTCCCGTAACTTTCGATCTATATACACCGTGATATGGGGGGGGCTCGGTCTACTGTAGATATATCTATAGGAAAGAAGGAGTATAGTTGGGCTTGGCCTGGTTAAGGCCTTAAAGTCCACATATTGAGGCAAACAATTATTCACTATATAAATGCACCAATATATACTATATACATATTAGTGGTAGGTCAAACAATATTTTATACTACCTATGTGAGCAAAAGAGAATTCATCGGCAACAGTACTATCACCAATTGTTGTACATCCAAAGTTCGTATAGTCTAGAATCCCGAAAATACACAGGTAAGTCTAAAGAACTAGTTATCATACTTATATTTCTATTTATTAAATTACTTTAGAAAATAATCATTAGGCCATTAAATTACGTACAAAATACACATAAAATTCATATCAACATGAACGTCTTTGGACGCACTATACGTCTACATGGGCGTCTTTGCACACGTAACATCTCTACACGGGCTTGAGCTTGGTATGGGTCCAGTCCGAGCTGAATTGGCACAACCGGGCCTTCTAAAATTCTAAATATTAATAAATAATTAAATAAATTGTTTATGGAGGTCATGTCACAACTTGGTCTGATTTTCTTAGTTATAACACACTTATGGCTTGGCATTCCCCTACCGTGGCTAAAAACTAGTCAAAGCATGCCACTGTACTACCCGTGCCATGATTCCTAGTCATCTGGTACTTCAAAACTCAACCATGGGTAAAGTCATCTACCGTAATAATTAACTAATTAATTATTTATAAAAATCTAAAATCACTATTTAAATCAAATAAATAATAATAAAAATATTTCAAAAAATTTTTGGGAAGGGGAGCTACAAATCTATCCACCTTAAAAATAATTTCGTCCTCGAAATTCTAATTCATAACTATTTCTTAAATCAAAGTCTACTATTACCTTAATCTCCTCAAATTTTATTTCTCAAAAATATTTTGTAACCTTCTCTAGTCATTTTATAACTCCGATTACTTGAGGACTTCTACCCACCTTTGGTCACACTACTCCTCAAAATACGATCACTAAAACCTTATAATCTTCTAACTAGTTGCTAACAATTCTACCAACAGATACCTAGGGTGTATGACATCTATAATCCCTCATATCTATAATCAACCAAATATTCAATAGTCAAGCAATATTATACTATAACTTAAGAACTTCTAATAGATTCTAGACAGCACGATCGTTAGTCACCCCGAAATAGAAGGAGACGAAAATCAATGGTTTGGAAGGCAAGGAAGAATAATCGAGAGAAAATATGAAGTTTCAAGAACGGCAGAGAAATTTCTAAAAGATTTTTCAAGGCAGTGTAGATTGAGATTTCTAATGTTTTAGTCATATTCGCAGGCTAGTATCAGTACAGTTACGTAACCGATACGATATGCTCTGACCTGCATGGGCTATCACATACTTAATATGACGAGCCTTGTTCTCGAGGGACTATGTGACTTGACAACCGTAGATAGAGCGAGACAGTACTTAAAATGGCTTAGATCGACCGGCATAACTTTGCCTAACTTAATTGTGCAATGACTTGACGAGCAAAGGCTACGTCGAGCTTCGCATCGAGGGGATGTGCCATACACACGTTCGACTTGAACAAGAAGACTTAAGCCACAAGCCGTGCAATACGACTTAACCCACGGGACATGCAAAGGCTATGCAAAGCCTTGGACGACGAGACCGTGCATGCTTTATCAAGTATTCACGCGGGCGACGCCTATGACTTAGGCTATTTCGAGTGTTGTGGCAACTGGCAACTTAGGCCAACTTCCTTCTCCCAAGCCACGGGATGAAGGATCGAGTGTCATTTTGAAAGCACGCTGAGCCGACTTCTAAGCAGACCATGGGACCTTTTTTTCATGTTCTAACATATTTCGACCCGTCGGAATTATTTCCTTAACTATGTGGATGCGTCTCTTTTATTATCAAGTCTAACTTGTGCAAGTTAAAAACATGCGAGTTATTAAGTGAAGGCTAAGATGAGGCAAGTTCACCGAAACTACCCTACCTAAGCAAGAAGTCACCTCGACCGAGCGAGTCTTCGAACAGCCGTTGCAAGGCTAAGTCCGAACGCCGTCGGTGTTTTGATTTCTTCGATTGACTGCGCGGGACGGGGCATTACATCATACACCACTCAGAAAAAGTTTCGTCCTCAAAACTAACTGAGCACTTACACTTAGACCACTTGATCCAAGGACTCTCGTACACACTCCGCCTATGCGTTTCTTCGATTTCGAGCCACGCTCGCACTATTATCAATCTTTCCTTTAACACAATTTCAAAATCCTCGACCCTTTTCCATTCCTCGAGTCTCACTTGAATTCAAGTATCACTTGGTTGGATCGTGCACATATCACAGGCATCCCCAAAATACATGCATTCAGTCAAGCCGTATGATAGAGATTTCGTCATTCTCACTCGAGTCGCATCGTGAACATACTCAGGCGTCCCTGAAATATATGCATGTCAGCCGAATCTCGTGAGGGGTATTCTCATCTTCTTGATTCACTCTATCCATCCATACCAATCCTCAAGATCGATCTTTCGAATGCTAACTCTTGAAACAAGGCGTCTCGCTAGGCCATTTTTCAAGGCTAAAGTCAATGTCAGGATTGGAATCATAATTCTCCAACAATAATGCCAACACTGACCCCAATCCTAGGGTCAAACCAAGTTCGATAATACGAGTTTTTCTACCGAAGCTCGCGGCACTTAGATTTCTAAACATCGAGCATGATCACCTAATTCGCATCAAGGCATTCGTTGCGCCAATTCAATTCTGTTTAAATCACCAATTCTGACCAATTCATGTATTCGATCACGAGGTCATCTAGCACAACAATTTGTTACGCCCCAATCTCATACAAGTTCGATTACCCACGGTGGGCATGAATCATCATGCGCGCTTCCCACGGAATAATCATCCTCATCGGGACGTAACATTTGTTCGAGTCTAGACTAATTCATTCTCGATACACGGATTGGACCTACTCAATCCTCAAGCTCAATTGTCAAGCACACTGAGTCATTATCGAGTCCACCTTCGCATCAAACCATAAGTCAAAGTAACCAAATTGCCACGCCATGCAAGTTCGATCACCTCCGTTGTATGAATCACCATACCAGCGCTCACGCGGAGTGATCGCCCTAATCCGACTTGACACATGTGCGAGGCTGGAGTTGCACTCGCATAAGACAAGAACGTCAACGTTGTGGTTATCGTCGAAGCAAATCAAAACATTTCATTTTCATCCAAGCCAAGATCTCAGTTCGATATTCTGACTGTCATTCGTTCAACTAGAAAATTTTCGAGCCAAGTCTATCTTTTCCTCGACATATTTCAACGTCCCGAGAATAGCATCCATCGAAACAATGACATTTTAAACGATCATCGTTCTTCGAATCAGAGTACTCCCGAGTTATCGCACATCGATCTTTGATACGCCTCAATACCATCGATGATGTACATAACCTGACGATCTTCCTTTGCAATGAACTCCGAGTCGTGTAACTGATGCTATTGTCCGAATTGGATATACCACAATTCCATTCGACCAATCCAAAATGATAAGTGCGATCCTCTAGGTTTCCTCGATTAAGACACACATTTTTATTCATCGCTCCGATTCCTGATTCAATATCGTATTCTGACTCGCGTTGCACATTCACCAGTTGTCCGAACGACATCTCGTTCGGGATATCAAAGTCACAACCAACTAAGCGTGACGCGTTCTAAGGCTTTGCGCGATCGCATCGCCTCATCGACATACTCGTTACTTTTAATCTTCAATTTTGCTCGAATGATTTCCGTAACGGACCATACACCACTCAGGATTCGAGCCATCTGATTTAGTCCACGATCACGTTCGTATTATTCGCTAAAACATCTTTCAGATTCGTTCGACGAATCTCTAGCGTAATCGCTCACGTCGTCTCGACGTACTAAGTCGTTCGCACTATTCCTCAAAATCTAATCCAATCTTTCGTGTACGCCTAAGCGTCAGTCCGATAGCGTTCTATCGATATACACTCTAAGTGTATCTCCTTTCCCGACAGAGCGATACTTAATATTGCTCGCGATTCGTTTGCACCAAAAAGTTGAGGTGCACGACACGCAGCACAACTTAGCCAAAAGGCCGTGTGCATAGCTATCTCGTACGGGCTATACTCCGTGTTTGCATACTCATTTGCTAATGTCAACGTAGGACTATTTAGGCATGCACGCGACTTGTCAACTTTAGCACGAGTTTTCTATCAACTCAAGTTTGACACCAATGCGTTCGGCACAAAGGCCATCGCCTACCGATGCGTTCGATTAAACGCTTTTACGAGCTTTTGAAAATATTTAAACTTATTGTATGGATATACCGTGGGACATTTGAGAGAGAGCGCATACTGCTTTATCAACGACGAGCTTTCAAAACTGAGAGAATCGACTTGAAGTCCAAGGACGTAAAGCCGTGCTATGATACCATTATGTCATGCCCCGCTCCCGTAGGAGCGATCGTCCTCGCTAAGTCGTGATGTCGCACGAGCCTAGATTGCGCTCGTGCAAGGCAGTTTCATAACGGCCGATTACAGCGACTGCGACTGGGTCATCCACAGAAGTCCCAAGCAAAAATATTGAACATGCAGCAAAATTTAGAAGCAAAACATAAGTTATTCAAAATGTGCTCTTTATTGATATTGAACAATGAGATTACAATGGGGCGCAAGGCCCTGATTACAAGTCTCTCGTGCTCACTTTTCTTTCATTTTATAAGTCACTCTGCTCTCTCTCATCTCTCGATATAATGCTTAAGCCAGCGGAAGCTTCGGAAGGCAATGTCCATACATTATGTCCCGTATAAGTCTTGACTCCATGCGGCTGCACGCTTCGAATCGCCTAGGAACTCCGTGCCTTGACGCATCCAAGCGAGCTCCGCGCCACGAGCTTCTACCTGTGACTGCACATGAAAACTGCGTGGGTGTCAATACTCAACTGTACTGGTGGAGTGAGCTCATCGCCCACCCATAGAAAACCGATACGTTCATTTACTTGGTGCAGCTTAAATCCCTTTCGATTGTCTTTCTAGTCTTGCCTTAGGATCAATTTTAGGACGAAGACGTCTTGGCCTATACTTGGCAACACAACGACAAGGTCGTGCTATACTCTATTCGTGATTTCAATATATTCGAAGCAGTGCCTCGCCGAACAGAAACCTATGCAACTCAACCGTGCCAAGACTTTCACTTGTTTTACGTGCCTCAAGAGCATTCTCGTGCCAATGACGTTAAGGGGACGACTCGTGCTGGTCGTGCCAATACACTTGCTCGTGCCTTAAGAACGAGGCCGTGCCTCCCAAGTATCAACCAGACTTAATCAACTTGCCTTACGGTCCTTCCTGACTTAACTCGAGACGAGGCCACATTCATGCCGCAGCACGTATCCTTGCTATAGCCAACTCTTAGGCTCTAGAATGGTGTTACAACCGTGCACATCCTAACCCGTGCCGATTCAAGGTTAGCGCTTGCTATAAGTGTAACTTGATAACCCAACTCGTAACCTGCTAGTACTCGACGCAATCCAAAGGCATACACGCGGATAGCCGCTCTTGCCGACACATCTATATGAGTGGTCACTAGCAATGTCAAGCTATCCTGTATCTTTTCCATACGATGACCACTTGCGTAGCGAGGTACGAGCTCCCACCGAATGACCCGCAGCCTATATTGTAACGGTTCACTTCAACGAGTCGTACCGTCGATGAAGGCCGTACAATATCTGTAATTCATCCTAGACTGACACGAACCCGGCGCCCCGGGATCGCTCGAAGAATATCGCCCTTGTGCGCAAGTTGTCCAATGACCATGCAAGACTCAACTCGATCAACCAAGTCCTTTCTTAATCATGACCATGCTCTCCATCTTTCTATCGAGACTTCCAAGTAGCGGGATCGATCTCGCATGATTCCCTATCGAGACTCTCAAGTAGTGGGACCGATCTCGTGAACACCTCTATCGAGACTCATCGAGACTCCCAAGTAGCGGGACCGATCTCGTGAACGAGACTTATCGAGACTCCCAAGCAGCGGGACCGATCTCGTATGCTTCTTATCGAGACTTAGCGAGATTCCCAAGTGTTTGTCATTAAAATCTTTTTATTGCAATTTCAATTACAAACAGAACAGTGCTACAATGTAGGACTTAGATGTAGTCCTAGGAGAACACTTTTGTTTATCTGGGTCCCTGTGTCGATGGAGCGAGTGGTAATGCGTTGACGCCGTTGACGATCTGACGACGGTTCTCAGTTCTCTGAAGGTCTGAGTTGCTCTGGGTGCTGGAGCTTGTGGAGAGGAAGAAGACGTTGAGTGTCTGTATCTGCCTCTCTCACTGTGTGTATGAATGTCTGTCCGTAGGTGTGTATCTCTGTGTGTGTGTGGAAGAAGGAAATGATCCCTCTATTTATAGTCTTGCAGGCTGGCTGCTCATGCGCGCATATGTAGGATGCACATGTACGTGGGGATGCCACGTGGTTGAAGCTGCGGAAGGCGCATGGATGATGCACCATCATTTGTGGATTGAATCCTTCATGCTGCTTTTGTGGGCTGGCACGTAGCAGGGGAAAGAATCTTTCTGTTGCTGAGATCTCGGGAGGTTAGCACCCCTTCATAGGCTAAATTGAGTCAAAGGACACGTGGCGCGTGTCCGTAGCTCAAAGATCTCGGATTTGGTGGAGGATAATCTGATAGGATGCGCCTGGGATTGGGCACATGAAAAGACTTTGGCTCGCAACCTTCAGGAGTCACGAATCGGTCTGGGCGCATGGCTTTTGAGGCGCATACGAGGCTTCAGTAGCGACCTGAATTCTGTCTTTATGGATCAGAGGAAGGTCAGAGGCGCACGGCTCTTGAAGCTTATGCAGAGGTTTGGGCGCATGGCCGCGGAGGCGCATGCGAATGGTTGGGCGGCCACGTGGGTTGTAACCGTCGGAGGAAAGTAATGATGACGATGACGTCAGCGACGCTTCGTTTTCTGCAAAAGCTGCCAACTGTTCAGGACTCGGGGGACATGCTGCCAACTCTATCACTTTGGCATTAATTGCATGGTGGGGTGATGAGCCAAAGTGGGTGCGTCGATTTGTACTCCACTGGGCCCACGGGTCCATGTTGATTAGGATGCATGGATCTGTACTTTGTTGGGCGCATCCATACAGGGCACTTGGTACCGACGGGCGTATATGTTGCATGGCGCATCTTCATTGGTCCGTCTGTTGAGTTCTTCGGAGCATTAATGGCTCTCTGACTTAGCTGAATTCGAAGAGGCGAGTTCATTCATCATAAATACAAGTTGATTGCACTGACTTCGGGAAGGTTGCCACTTGGCGCATGGGTTTGATTTGTCCTGGCCTATGAATAGCAACAGTATGAGTGATGCACCACCTTTACACCCCCATCAGGCGCATGGCAAGGTCAAGCGCCGGGGTGATCAAGTGAATGTTGTGCCCCCTGATCCAGCGCATAAGGTGCACCCAGATCAATAGTGGGAGAACCACATTTATAGTGACTTGAACCAGCCTCAGACGCACAACCAATGTAGGAGTGGGGGTTCAAGACCACATAATTTGCCTTGCACGACATGGTTGCGAACGCAGCAGATGCGTCCAAGTGAGACAAGGACTTTGAGGGTCGGCTCGTTTCTGGCGCAGAAGCACCCGAGTCAACTTTGTATAGCTTACCATCAGCAGCGTGCATGATTGTGAGCGCATGCTTCTGGTTTGTCGTTGGCATAGCACATTTGAGGTGCATGGCCCGTGCCGCCTTGGAGTTCTTCGTACTAGCCCGCGAAGACGCATAGTACTCAAAATCCAACTTTTTCTCTCCTTGACAGCGAGTGAAGAACTTGCAGCCAACCCAGAAGAAGAGAAGAACTACTGCAACTTTTTGTGGCTCGAACGGGCTCCCTTTTCTTTATTTGTTTTGGTGCCCTTTTCAAAGGAGGCAAGAGGGCTCTATATATAGAGTGGAGTGAGACCTCTCTTCTTCTCCTTTTCGATGTGGGATTAAAAGCAATATCCATCTTTTTTCATGCTTCTACAAGATCCCCTTCAAAGTTTTTAAAACTTTTGGACAAGTTTTGAAATACTTTGAACAAGAAGTATGGATAGTATAGCTGTTTAGTTGTGACAATCCTATCAAAGGTAGTATGGACGTGATAGGTTTGGGTACTTCCACCGGAGAATTTGTGGACTTATCATCCTTGGCGCACCTTGGTCTTAGGTACAGATAATAAGTTGAGAGAGAGAGAGAACCAACATATTTACTCAGAGGTAGTATGGACATGGTAAATATGGGATTGATGGTAGAGCTTTCCTACTCAGAGGTGATATGGACGTGGTAGAAATGACTCCGGAGGGAGATACGCGGAACTACTCAGAGGTAATATGGACATGGAAGTTCTGCTGGGGATGTAATCCTTTACTTTTAAAATAAAAGATAAAGAATTTTGTGGTGTGTTCATTTTTGCTGTCATGAACTGATAATTTGTGTGGACCTATTATCTTTTGTGCACCTTGGTTTTTAGGTACAGATAATAAGTTTGAGAGAACCGACATGTTTGCTCAGAGGTAATGTAGACGTGGCAAATACGGGGTTCAAATGACAGAATGTTCCTACTCAGAGGTGTTATGGACGTGGTAGGAGTGACTCTGGGGGGATACGCAGAACTACTCAGAGGTAATATGGACGTGGAAGTTATGTGATCGATGTACGGTGACACGGGGGTTGTTTGTACGTGATGTTTACTCAGAGGTGATATGGACGTGGTAAACATGATAAGCAGCGCAATCCTACGTGGTGTAAGATTACGCTTTGCATGACGTAGAGGAGCAACTCAGAGGTAATGTGGACGTAGTTGTTCTTCTACTGGGGATAGAATGCCATGGAACAACTGGGTTCCGAAAGCATAGGATTTTTGTGAAGGGGAGATTAATGTGAGCTCTGATGATCAGGTCCACTGACTCCCTTGTTGGGTAGAGATGGAAGTACATGTCTGAAAGATGTCATGAGTAGTACTTCTTTAGGAACTTGCCCTTGATGGGCATCATGAACAAGTCCCCGTTCGGTCGAGCGAGGCGGTAAGCACCGTTTGAGTATACCGTCTCTATGATGAAAGGTCCCTCCCATTTGGGCTCAAACTTTCCTGGTGTCTTGTGAGTCGACACCATCGGCCTCCTGACTGCTAGGACCAGGTCGCCAACTTAGAAAGTTCTCTGCTTGACCTTTTTGTTGAAAGCCTGTGATATACGGGCTTGATAGAGTTCAATGTGCTGCTGAGCTAGGAGATATTTTTCGTCAAGCGCCTCCAATTCTTGCAGACGGCGACGTTGATTGTCTTCCACTGTTAATTAGTTTGTGAGCGCCACACGGAGTGAGGGTATCTGAATCTCGAGAGGTAGTATCGCTTCGCTCCCGTAGACTAAGAAGAACGGGGTGTTGCCCGTCGGGGTCCGTACCGTTGTATGGTAGGCCCAAAGACATTCGTCGAGCTTTTTGTGCCAGTCGCGTTTGTTAGATAACACGACCTTTTTGAGTAGCTTGACGATGGTCTTGTTAAAAGCCTCGGCCAATCCTTTTGCTGCCGGATTGTAGGCGGTTGATGCCACGTTCTGAATGCGGTTCTTATCACAGAATCTGCTGAAAACATGGCTGATGAATTGTGGACCATTATCGTGGATAATCTTTTGAGGTACCCCGAAACGGTAGATGACATGGTGCTTGATGAAACTAATCACCCTAGAGCTCTTCACTTCCGTCAGCGGAACAGCTTCTGTCCATTTGGAGAAGTAGTCGGTGATGGCTAGGATGAAGCGGTGTCCCCTCGATGATGGAGGGGTAATCGGTCCTACAATGTCCATGCCCCAAGCTTCGAAGGGCCAGGACGCGACCGTAGGATGTAGTGGTTCCGACGGTGTATGGATAAAGTCGGCGTGAAGATGGCACGTATGGCACTTTTTAGCATAGTCGACGGTGTCGGCTGCCATGGTTGGCCAGTAGTAACCCATGCATCACAGTCGATCCTACAACTTAGGGCCAGGTTGATGAGCCCCGCAAGTCCCATCATGAGCTTCGCGAAGGGCTTCGGCTGCTTCTTCGTTGGATAGACATCGAAGGAGAAGTCCATCGTAGGAACGTCGGTACAGCGTTTTAGTGGCTGTATCATAGTAAAATCGAAGGGAACACCTTCTGACTGAGACGGCTTCCTTCGGGTCTTCTGGGAGGATTCCATAGACAGCAAAGTCGATGAATGGGAACCTCTAGTCTCGAACATTAACACCGGCACTTGTTGTCATGGCATGGGCCATTTGTCGACCAACTACCGTGACGTAGTGTTGAGTCCCGAGGGGTGCCGCTAATGAAGCTGCGAGGCCAGCCAGAGCGTCAGCCTCTAGGTTTTGTAGCCGAGGCACGTGTTCTATGAAGAACTTAATGAAGGTTGAAATAATATTCAATGCAGCTTCATGGAGAACTTCGTACTGCCCTCGGATTTGATTAACGACGAGTTTTGAGTCGCCGTAGCTTCCAGATGATCCTCCCCCAACTGTTGCGCCAGCTGGAGTCCCATGATGAGAGCGTTGTACTTGGAAATATTGTTGGAGCACGGCTTTGAAAGGGAGTAAGCACGCTGGATGACCAGCTGATCGGGGGAGACTAAGACTACCCCCACTCCTGCGATGATTTGGCCTTTGGGGCCTGTTCTTGAAGCGCCGTCAAAAAACACCCGCCAGACGGAGTTTTCTTCGGTGACGTTTGATTCTTGGACCTCATTCGGGATGTCTTTATAGTGTCTGGAGGACTCTGGGATGGGGTGTGCAGTTAAAAAGTCGACTAGAGCTTGGCCCTTGACGACTTTTTGTGGGACGAAGACCATATTGTACGGCATCAACAGGATTGCCCATGTAGCTAGGCGGGAGTTCAAAGATCCCGGCTTCGTCATGAGAACCCTAAGTGGATTGACTCGGGAGGTAATATGAATTGTCTGGCCCTAAACATAGTGACGAGTCTTTTGGATGGCGAACACCAAAGCCAAGCACTCCTTTTTAACGGGGTTGTACCGGTGTTCGACCCCGATCAGTGTCCTACTGAGGTAGTAGATAGCTTGCTCGTAGACGCATCGTTGTTCTGAGCCAACAAAGCGCCGAGGGAATGATCCATGGCACAGACGTAGAGAAAAAATGGTTTGCCTGCGGCAGGTGCCACTAGGACTGGCGGGCTTATCAGGTAAGCTTTGATATCATCGAAAGCTTTCTGGTATTCTTCTGTCCAGACGTAGGAGACTCCCTTTTTCATGAGCTGAGTGAAGGGTTGACACTTTCCGAAAAGGTTTGCTATAAACTTTCGGATGTATGCCAGACGCCCCTGTAGGCCTCGAAGTTCTCGGAGGTTCTTCGGAGGGTCCATGTCAAGGATGGCTTTGGTTTTCTCAGAATCGACATGAATGCCTTTCGCCGTGATAATGAAGCCAAAGAACTTTTCGCTGGAAACCCCTAGGAAGGATTTAGCGGGGTTCATCTTGAGTTGATGCGCTCGCATGAGATCGAAGACTGTCTTCAGGTCTTGTAGGTGATCCCCTTTGAGACGGCTCTTGACTGCGATGTCATCAACATAGCATTCAACTGTTTTGCGAAGATGTTGACGAAAGATGGTACTCATAGCTCTTTGGTATGTAGCACCAGCGTTCTTCAAGCCAAAGGGCATCATGTGTAGCAAAAAACCCCCTTCGGAGTCCTGAATGACATATGTTTTGCGTCATCAGGGAACATCTTGATCTGGTTGTAGCCCGAGTACCCATCCATGAAAGACATGCGTTCGAAGCCACATCTATTGTCGATCATCACGTCAGTGATTGGAAGCGGGAATTCGTCCTTCGGGCAAGCGGTATTGAGATCCCTGAAGTCGATGCAGACTCGTATCTTTCCATTCTTCTTAGTGACAGGGACGACATTGGCCACCCAATCCGGATGGTGCTCTTCACGGATGAACCCGCTGCTCAGGAGTTTGTCTACCTTCTGATCGATAGCTTTTATGATGTCCGGACGAAAGCATCGGTGTTGTTGCTTTACAGGCTTAGCATCAGGCAAGATGTTAAGTCTGTGCATTACGATCTGGGGATCAAGTCCCGGCATATCTTCGTAGCTCCATGCGAAGACGTCGATATATTCCTTAGCCAATTGGACCAAAGACTCCCAGTCTTCTCCCTTCAGACTTTTGCTAATGAAGATGGTTTTGGAAGGAGATCCATCCCCAAGGTCAACTTGTTCGACCTCGTCTTCGGTAGGGGGTTCGCGTAACTCAAAATGAGACTCCCACTGTGCTCCTAGGCGTTGAGCCCAAGGTTCTTCCTCAAAGAATTTCGGTGTTTGGTTATCGCCTTCATCCTCTTGAGATTGTGCAGATGCCATGTTGACTGATAGCACCTTCCAGAGGACTGAGCCGATACTGGTATCGGAATCCCAAGTTGAGGCTTCGGACGAATGAGAGTGTTCCATTTCTTCTGCATCCGAACTCTCTGGAGTCGCCGGCGGCGTGACATAGCCTACCCCCCGTCGAGTACGATGATAGTAGTCCTGCGGCTTGCCCTTCGGTGTTGGGAGCCGAAGGGAAAGACGCCGGCCCTTATCGTAGTTCAGGCCTTTGTTGCTCTTCAGATCATAACCCATCTTTTGGATGAGGTAATTTGCCTTGTCCGTGTACCGATAGACTTGTATTCCGTCGGTATCTGGTTCTGGCTCGAGTGGCAGGAGGTCTTGATGACACTCGACTTTGCCGAAGATGATGGATTCTTCATCCCGATTTCACGGTGGGACTATTAAACAGACTCCTTGGGACGGGACTACTCGGTTTACATGATTGACGATCGTTATTTGTGTTTGTAACGACCGTAGATCATTATCTAGTGTATACATGGCATTCCAATGTGGAAGACTAGAATAATTGAAAGACACTCTATTATTGATGAAACACAAGAATTTGTCCTGCGGGATTACATTATCAAGAGAAGGGGCATCTATATCAGCAGATATGTACTCTCCTAACTCTTCATCTGTGAGCACTGGGGCCAGTTCGGGAGAGTCCATCGCCGATTTGACCTTGGGATCCGAGAGGGATGTGTGGGCCTTCTCTTGCAGCTTGGATGATTGCGGAGGCTTGCCTTTGAGACGCACCTTCAGGGGTGCCTTGACTACGCCTTCGATGACAGGTGCCTTCCCCTGTAGTTTTGCCACGAGGGGAGCCGACGTTTGAGGAGGTCTTCCCTTGAGCCGGATCTTCAAGGGAGCTTCAGTAGGTGCTCTACCCAGAGAAGTCGGTGCTTTTCCAGGTAGTTTGATGGTCATGGGAGGCAGCATCTGAGGCGATTTCCCTTTGAGTCGAATCTTCAAAGGAGCATCGGAAATCATCTCCGGTTCCATGTCCGGCTCTGCCGCTGTTTCTTCTTCATCATCAGCGTCGTTGGCTTCCCCTTCGTCGGGCGAATTGTACAGTGTAGAATCAGTGAAGTAGGCTTCGACCCCTTGAAAGAGTCAATGTCCGCGAACTCTGTCCGGATGATGTCGTTGGTGGACACGTACTTCATACATTGGTGGAGTGTAGATGACACCACCATGTACTCATGCAGCCACGGATGACCCAGTAGGAGGTGGTAGTTGACGTCAGCGTCCACGACATAGCAAGTCACCTCGGTTCGGAGGTTACAGATATGACATTTTAGCCGTATTTTACCCAGCGGTTCACTTTTGCTAGCATTGAAACCGCTGATTGTGGTATTGAAAGGCGCCAGACAGTACATTGGGATCCCCAGTGTTGAGAGCAGCGTCTTCGGGATGATGCTAAGGGAAGACCCAGGATCGATCTGAATCCGCTTCACCTTGACGGAACCGACATACCCTGTATAATACAGTGGCCTGTTGTGTCGGTTGTGCTTGAGTAGCATGTCTTGTTGGGTGAAGGTTATGTTGGGAATAACTTCATCCGCACAATGGCAGTGCGCACATGTGGTTGGGGTATCCTCAGGCTGCTTGACCTGACTGATGAAGGATTCAACATCCTTCAGGGCTTCACAGAGAGCTTCTCGAGTATCCTTGGAAAGACGAAGAAGCTCAAACAGAGATAGACGGGCAGGAGTACTGGCAAGTTGTGCCAGTATGTCGAAGTTGTGGGGCTTGGCTAGCCCCGAAGCATTCTCCTTTCGCAAAGGCTTGTCGAAACGGGCCTCTACATGCTTCTGTTTATTGACTACTGGGGGCCTGGATGGGCCCTCTTCCTGGGCAGCAGGAACGGTGCAAGGAGGCACCACCTCGACGGCAGCTTCGTCAGGTTGGGCGTTCTGATGCGAACGCGTCTGTACAGGAAGTGCCTCTTCCGCAGAGGAAGAGACCATGCGGCAAGACTTGATCTTCCTGCCCTTGGTTTTGGAGGCAGAGCGTACCTCCGGTTGAGTAACTTCGGAGATGAGGTCAGGATGAACCCATAAGACCTCTCCCCGGGATGTGGTGAGTGGGATGAGTCCACTCACGTTGTCGCGAGTAGGTGGTAGGTTAACCACCTCCATTGTCGCCTTTGGGATGGGGACGACGCCATCTTGTGTTGTGGTTGGCGGCAAGGTACCAAATTGGAGTGACACCAAGTTGGCCGAGACCGTTTTCTTCTCGTAGTCGACGGAGATGACATCCGCATTGATCATGCGCTGGATGTAGTTCTTGAGGACGTGGCAGTCCTTAGTTGGATGTCCGACAAACCGATGGTAGTGACAGTACCTCGGATTGTCCACTCTCCCAACCTTTTCGGGATGCTTCGAGTCCGGCAACTTGATCTTGTCACCCTGCTTCAATATCTCAAAGAGTTGTAGGATGTCTTCATCGTTGAAAGAATAAACCTCCTTTGGCCTTGGTGAAAGTGGAGGCTTCTGAGTAGGTGCTGGTGCACCTTTGGAGGCATCGACAGTTGTCACGCCCCAGAACCAGAATACTGGAGAGCGGGGGAATGACTCAGCCAGCTACGTATTACGGGTAGATGAATACCGTATAATACGATCAATGCTGTCTAAAAGACAAGGGGGTGCATACTACATGAAAGTCTTACTATGGTCACTTCACATCTATTGTCTCAATCATTCGAACAAGAAACAGTAATAGAGAACATGTAAGATAAAGCAGTAAGGCGTCCCAAACGCTCTGTCAAAATGTTCTTGATATCTGGCTTTACAAAACATAGCCAGATTGATGTAGCAAAAGTATACACAATTGTTATCAGCTGCAGCCTGACTTTAGTTACAATTATGTAAAAAGTAAGTACGAGACGATCCGACTAACATGTCGGTGCCAAACGGCAAAGTATAAAGTAGATAACAAAACGAGCGGGGAAGTAAGAAACCCACTCGAGTCCTCCTGCGATCATCCCTCTTGTGTTGACCATCTTGGAGGTAGAAGTAAGCTGAGTCCTCGGAAACCGGCTCTAAATCTGGTCATGCAAAACCAGAGAGGTTAGACCTCTAATAGCAAGTACCACAAGGAAGCTCGACATGAGAACTAAAACCAGTAATATGAAATATGATAAATAGATCTCTGCTTGCTACTAGGATTCACATAACATCACGACACTTCGAACCAAACAAGGACAGAAGTTGGCCCGTCATGTCCTGACATTCTGATCATCCTAGTTAAGTAACAGAGTAGGTACAGTACACAAACAAATCATCTTGAACGGCCAATCAACTACTACGGCTTGCTATTGTGAGTCCCAAGTTATCCTGGAATTTATGCAATAGGGATTCCTCAGTTCTTACTATGTGCAAGCAAGGCTAGTATATCCAATCAATCAATTGCGCCAATCATGTAGTTAGACGAGTCCCAGCGGGACGCCCGCCGTTAATATAGCATGTACAATAATATAAGCAGATACTGTTCCCTGTCCGTGTGACAGATTTACAGTATCTGTGGGAACCAGCCGGCCCGTCGGGCACTTAATAGTCCCAAGGGGACTGCCATGTAAGAACTCGAGAATCTATTCTCTCCATGCCATCATTATTTTATTTAACTTAATATTCTCTACGTTGAGTGAAGTTCCATGCCGTGGATTATGGTCATTCAAATGAGTACTTTCGTACGGGGTACGATATGCGCAACTGTACAACGATACCCGTGCGGCTAGGTTGTAGGTTTTACATAGCGTGATGCAACAATCAAATCTGACCACGGAGTAATCATGCCTTGACCATAAAGTACACATGCTGTTTTTGTAAGATAGATAAATAACTAAATAAATAAATAATTTGAAGCCTACATGTGCCTGTATGTCAATATTCGGGATTGGCTAATCGAGTACAATAGTTCATTACATGAACATGTCTCATTTATTTCATTCAATAAGACGACTAGCCAGTCTCTTAGTTCCAACTAGGAACGCATGATCAATTTTAGTCAAGATAACCATTATCATCAATGGTGACAAGGCATGACAGTCAAATAGTATTCAGTGGAGTCGAGTCTACGACTCTCAGGGTTTAATTCCAGTCAATCGGGGTATCTATAGCTCAATTCACGACACATGGTACATCCCACGTAACAATCTATATTTAACAGAAATATCAACATATCATGATTATATCAAGTTTATGCAAAAAGGCGTAAGATATAAAATGGACGTTAAACATCTAATAAGATATCAATATACAGGACTATAGAAGATCCAGGGTAAGCAGGCTACTCTCATGTCAGCCTACGCTCATGTCAGCGTACGCTCAGGTCAAGCTACGCTCAAGCCAAGCTAGCGTATGGACTCCATACGACTCCTCTCTATCCAAGCCAGCGTACGCAAGTCTTACGCTTCCAAAAGGCAGCGTATGAACTCCATACGACTCCTGACCATCCAAGTCAGCGTATGCATGTCATACGCTCCCAAAAGGTAGCGTATGAACTCCATACGACTCCTGACCATCCAAGTCAGCGTATGTATGTCATACGCTCCCAAAAGGTAGCGTATGAACTCCATACGACTCCTGACCATCCAAGTCAGCGTATGCATGTCATACGCTCCCAAAAGGTAGCGTATGAACTCCATACGACTCCTGACCATCCAAGTCAGCGTATGTATGTCATACGCTCCCAAAAGGTAGCGTATGAACTCCATACTGCGCTGCGCTAAAGAGCGCGCACAGCTCAGTGACGCAAGCTAAAAAGCTAGCATACACTGCTCACTGTCTTCTCCAAACAGCAAGAACTCCATGGTTACACCCTAAAGTTTCAAAAGTCCATAACTTGGTCAAAATAAGTCCGAATCCAACTTTGCAAAGGTCAAAATTGGGTAGAATGAAATCCTCTACAACATGGAACCATCAAAACTTGAAAACACAGAAGTTTAATAGATCAAAACCCCCAAAATCCGAAAATAACTCATATCTAGATCTACAAAGATTAAGACTTCGAAATAAAAAATGTCAAGTTCTAAACTCTCTTAGAATCACGAGGGAAAGAGACTGGAGCCATAAAAATGGGTCCTTATGAAGAAGCAAGATGTACTTGCCTATGGGTTTGGTAGGTGGAGAGAGTAATGAAGAAGAAGAAGAGGAGTAATGGTGAGAATGAGTAATGAGGAGAGAGAATGGAGAGGGTGGCTTTAAATATGGAAGGGGTGGTAGGTGGGAGCTAATGGGCCAGGTCCAATGGGTCGGGTTGTAGGAGATCCAACCAAGGCCAACCCGAACCCAAAGCCTAGCTAAAGCAGAGAATAAAAGCATGAAATAAAGTACAGAAATAAAATTGCAGAAATATAATTGCAGGAAATAAATTAACATGAATTAAAGGAAATTAAATACAGGATAATACATGATAACTATTAAATAAATACATGATAAATACTAAATAAATACACATGAGTTGTACATGTATAAAAATACGTATTTTAGGAACGGGAAGTGACAACAGTCAGCACCTGCTTCCCCTTCGTCTCTCGTCCAGGGTTGTTGGCTGCAGGCCGTTTTTCCTCGTCCTCAAAGACAGAGAAATTGACTCCCAGAAGACGAGCATTGGACGCCTTCTTCTCTGTTGCTTCGGCCTCGATGATCAATTAACTCCAGTCGGAAGGAGGAGTGGAGTTGAGCCAGAGTTTAATCGCAGGCAGCATGTTCATTCTGCATGAGGAGAGGAGTGCATGTTCCGGCATACCCGGGGGCAGTCTGAAACAGGCTTATCGGAGCCATTCGATAATGCTCGAACTGTTTCCTTCTCTTTCTGACGCATCTCTACGAGGGACGCCATTGTCATGTCCTTCCCTTCGTCGTAGATATGATCGAGGAAGAGACGCGTCAAGTCGTCGAAGGAAGATATGGAGTTGTCAGGGAGACTGCAGTACCAGTCGTAAGCCACTCCTTTTAGTGTCCCGACAAATATGTTGGTGAGTAGTGCGTTTTCCTTTGGGAGATGTCCCGTTTGAGACTGGAAGTACGTCAGATAGCAGCGTGGGGAGTCCTTCCCGTCGTATGGCATCAATGTTTGTGGTTTATACTTGGGAGGATAAACCACTTTGTTCCATTCGAGGGGGTATGGTTGTGGGATCCCCATCTTCTGGCGCTCCTCCTGTCTGTTCTTGGACTCAAAGCGCTCGAGCAAGTCCCTGATCATCTCAACCACGTCTTCCGTGGAGCTGGGAGTCGGGAAAGGTGGTACAGCCTGGAGTTGAGCATTTAATAGCTCCGACGTCCGAGGTGCTTCATGGCAATCTGTATCCAAGGATACCCGTTGAAGGGGTACACTTGATTCTCCATAGGCCCCTGGGTCAGGACCGGTAGAAGGTTTTGAATCCCCCTTCCAAGGAGGCAGAGAGGGTTTTGAGTCCCCCTTCCAAGGTATCCATGCGCTGGACGAGATCTGTTGGCGGCACATTTGACTCCGCATCACCAGCTCCCGTCATGTACACCGTCATGACGCGACTGGAAGTGGATGGATCGGTTGAGGCTTCACTTTCTGCGTCGCTCTCTTGTAGAAGAGGAACTTCCCCCGAAGCTTCGTCTTGGCTACCCCCAGCTATGTTCTGGAGGACACCTTCGTCTTCGGGAGAAGTATCAACAAGGACCTGACTACCCCCAGTTCCGTCTTGGAGGACTTCTTCGTCTTCGAGACGCAAATCCACAGGGGCTTGACTACCCCCAGCTATGTCCGGGAGGCTGACTTCGTCTCCAGGATGAAGATCCACAGGGGCTTGACTACCCCCAACTATGTTCGGGAGGCTGACTTCGTCTCCAGGATGAAGATCTACAGGGGCTTGACTACCCCCGGCTATGTCCGGGAGGCTGACTTCGTCTCCGGGATGAAGATCCACAGGGGCTTGACTAGCCCCAGCTTCTTCTGAGATCTTCTTTCTCCCCCGAGTGCCCTCAAATACTCCTGAGGACGGGACAGTCGTCTTGGTCTTCCTCGGCTGGCTCTTAGATGAGGACAAAGTCGAGGAGCTGCCAGTCGCCTTCCGAATTGATGGGGAGTTGGAGACTACATTGCAAGAAGCAACCTGTAGTTCTGGCTCCACTTCAGTTGACACCTTCTTCCCGATGCGATGTTGGAGAGGTGTTGATGATTGCAACCGCTGGAATACAGACTGCTTTGGTGGGACTGCTGTCTTACAACAACAGTTGATGGTGACTACAGCACATGTGTGCCCTGTGAGGGGCGTATTGCGTTTGTCAGTCGACTCTCCTAGCGCTTGTGACTGATCACATTACGCAAATCATTGGAGGAGAGTGCCACCTTCGCACCCTCATCAGGCGCATGGCAAGGCCAAGCGTCGGGGTGGTCAAGTGAGAGTGCCACCTTCATACACCCATCAGGCGCATGGCAAGGCCAAGCGCCGGGGTGGTCAGGTGAATGTTGCGCCCCCCTGAACCAATGCAGAATATGCGCTCAGATCAGTAGTGGGGGTACAACATTTACAGTGACTTGAACCGGCCACATATGCACATCCTATGTAGGCGCTGGGGTTCAAGACCACAGAGTTTGCCTTGTTCGGCTTGGTTGCGAACGCAACAGATGCGCCCAAGTGAGCCAAGGACTTTGAAGGTCGGCTCGTTTCTGGCGCAGAAGCACCCGAGTCGACCTTATATAGCTTACCATCAGCAGCGCGCATGATTATGAGCGCATGCTTCTGATTTGCTGCCGACATAGCACGTTTGAGGCGCACGGCCTATGCTGCCTTGGACTTCTTCGTACCAGCCCGTTGGGGGGCATAGTACTTAGAGTCCAAATTCTCCTCGCCACGACAGCAATTGAGTCTGTCAAAAAAAAGAAGCCTTCTGTGGCGCATCAGAGTTACTGCGCAGGACGTTGGATGCGCCCCTCCTCCGTTGGCGCATCTTTCTTGTCTGAGAAGGAGATGGCTAGGGAATGTGGTCGGCACCATGCTTTTCCGAGAGATACGCTGCACCAGTGGGCGCATCATGGCCGCTGAGGACGTCAACGAGAAGGATGGATTGCATCGGCGCATCCCCTTCAGTGGTGGTGCCAGAGGCCTCGACCTTGCGCACCCAGACTTGACGAGTCTTCTTCGGCTTTGGCAGCCGCTTCGAAGGACTTGCGCTGCCTTCAGAGATGAACTCCTCATACGTCTGTTGATTGAGGCGTACGGCCAGCGTCTTGTGGGAGGAGCCCACCTTCACGTCGTCGGATTACGACACAGCTTTCTCGGTGGAGGAGAAAGAGGTCCCCAACAGAGTCGCCTGCTTGTTTGTCATTAAAATCTTTTTATTGCAATTTAAATTACAAACAGAACAGTACTACAATGTAGGACTTAGATGTAGTCATAGGATAACACTTTTGTTTATCTGGGTCCCTATGTCGATGGAGCGAGTGGTAATGCGTTGACTCCATTGACGATCTGACGACGGTTCTCGGTTCTCTGAAGGTCTGAGTTGCTCTGGGTGCTGGAGCTTGCGGAGAGGAAGAAGACGTTGAGTGTTTATATCTGCCTCTCTCACTGTGCGTATGAAGGTCTGTCCGTAGGTGTGTATCTCTGTGTGTGTGTGGAAGAAGGAAATGATCCCTCTATTTATAGTCTTGCAGGCTGGCTGCTCATGCGCGCATATGTAGGATGCGCCTGTACGTGGGGACGCCACGTGGTTGAAGCTGCGGGAGGCGCATGGATGATGCGCCATCATTTGTGGATTGAATCCTTCATGCTGCTTTTGTGGGCTGGCTTGTAGTAGGGGAGAGTGCTGAGATCTCGGGTGGTTAGCACCCCTTCATAGGCTGAATTGAGTCAAAGGACACGTGGCGCGTGTCTGTAGCTCAAAGATCTCGGATTTGGTGGAGGGTAATCTGATAGGATAGGCCTGAGATTGGGCGCATGAAAAGACTTTGGCTCGCAACCTTCAGGAGTCACGAACCGGTCTGGGTGTATGGCTTTTGAGGCGCATGCGAGGCTTCAGTAGCGACCTGACTTCTGTCTTTAGGGATCAGAGGAAGGTCAGAGGCGCACGGCTCTTGAAGCGCATGCAGAGGTTTGGGCGCATGGCCGCGGAGGCGCATGCGAATGGTTGGGCGGCCACGTGGCTTGTAACCGTCGGAGGAAAGTAATGATGACGATGACGTCAGCGATGCTTCATTTTCTTCAAAAGCTGCCAACTGTTCAGACCTCGGGGGACGTGCTGCCAACTCTGTCACTTTGGCATTAATTGTATGGTGGGGTAATGAGCCGAAGTGGGTGCGTCGATTTGTACTCCACTGGGCGCACGGTTCCATGTTGATTAGGACGCATGGATCTGTGCTTTGTTGGGCGCATCCATACAGGGCTTGGTACCGACGGGCGCATCTGTTGCATGGCGCATCTTCATTGGTCCGTCTGTTGAGTTCTTCGGAGCATTAATGGCTCTCTGACTTAGCTGAATTCGAAGAGGCGAGTTCATTTATCATAAATACAAGTTCATTGCACTGACTTCGGGAAGGTTGCCACTTGGCGCATGGGTTTGATTTGCCCTGGCCTATGAATAGCAACAGTTTGAGAGAGTTTTGTTGTCTCTCCCTTGACTTCTCGACGAACATGGATTCGACTGATCCTCCTCATTGGCAAGACGTACTGTGGATGATGGTTCTTCTTGTTCGAAGAAGCTTTGACGGTGAACTCCTTCAGAAGACTGAGATTCGCCGAGTTGGAATGGACATAGCAGTTTATGTTCGAGCCGTTTGCTGGTACGACATCGAGTGCCAAGTTGAATACATGGTTTGGGTTTGATGTGCCTAAGCCTCATTATGATGGAAGAGCCCCAGGCTGGCAGATGCGCATGTGCGTTGACGAGGAGTAATATGCCGGACTGAGACGACGCGGCTAGCTGAGATGACACGGCTAGCTGAGACATCTGAGTGATGGGCCTAGTTGAGAGTAGGTTGTTACAAAGTCTTCAATTGGCATCAAGTTTCTGAGACGATGTCGGACATGCACAGCATGTTGCAACTGCTGGAACACAGACTGCCTTGGTGGTGGAGCCACTGTCTTGCGGCCGCAGCAGTTGATGGCGATCGTAGCACAAGTATGTCCCGTGAGGGGCGAATTGTGCATGATGGTTGTCTCTCCCGATCTACGTCTGTGAGTGATCACATAAATTATGTGAGGAGATGTTGACACTCGTACCCTCTTCAGGTGCATGGCAAAGCCAAGCGTCAGGGTGAGTGTATGAATGACACTCGTACCCTAATCAGGCGTATGGCAAAGCCAAGCGTCAGGGTAAGTGTATGAATGACACTCGTACCCTAATCAGGCGCATGGCAAAGCCAAGCATCAGGGTGAGTGAATGAGTGATGCGCCACCTTTACACCCCCATCAGGCGCATGGCAAGGCCAAGCGCCAGGGTGATCAAGCGAATGTTGTGCCCCCTGATCCAGCGCATAAGGCGCACCTAGATCAATAGTGGGGGTACCACATTTATAGTGACTTGAACCAGCCTCAGATGCACAACCAATGTAGGTGCGAGGGTTCAAGACTACATAATTTGCCTTGCACGACTTGGTTGCGAACGCAGCAGATGCGCCCAAGTGAGACAAGGACTTTGAGGGTCGGCTCGTTTCTGGGGCAGAAGCACCCGAGTCAACTTTGTATAGCTTACCATCAGCAGTGTGCATGATTGTGAGCGCATGTTTCTGGTTTGCCGTTGGCATAGCACGTTTGAGGCGCATGGCCCGTGCCGCCTTGGAGTTCTTCGTACTAGCCCGCGAAGGCGCATAGTACTCAGAATCCAACTTTTTCTTGCCTTGACAGCGAGTGAAGAACTTGCAGCCAACCCAGAAGAAGAGAAAAATTACTATAACTTTTTGTGGCTCGAACGGGCTTCCTGGATAACGGGCTCCCTTTTCTTTATTTGTTTTGGTGCCCTTTTCAAAGGAGGCAAGAGGGCTCTATATATAGAGTGGAGTGAGACCTCTCTTCTTCTCCTTTCCGATGTGGGATTAAAAGTAATATCTCTCTTTTTTCATGCTTCTACAAGACCCCATTCAAAGTTTTTAAAACTTTTGGACAAGTTTTGAAATACTTTGAACAAGAAGCATGGATAGTATAGCTGTTTAGTTGTGACAACCGCAGATAGAGCGGGACAGTACTAGAAATGGCTTAGATCGACCGGCATAACTTTGCCTAACTTAATTGTGCAATGACTTGACGAGCAAAGGCTACGTCGAGCTTCGCATTGAGGGGGCGTGCCGTGCACGCGTTCGACTTGAACAACCAAGTTCTTGGGTGCCTAGACTTAAGCCACAAGCCGTGCAATACGACTTAACCCACGGGACATGCGAAGGCTATGCCAAGCCTTGGACGACAGGACCGTGCATGCTTTATCAAGCATTCACGCGGACGACGCCTATGACTTAGGCTATTTCGAGTGTTGTGGCAACTGTCAACTTAGGCCAACTTCCTTCTCCCAAGCCACGGGATGAAGGATCGAGTGTCATTTTGAAAGCACGCTGAGCCGACTTCTAAGTAGACCGTGGGACCTTTTTTTCATGTTCTAACACATTTCGATCCGTCGAAATTATTTCCTTAACTATGTGGATGCGTCTCTTTTATTATCAAGCCTAACTTGTGCAAGTTGAAAACATACGAGTTATTAAGTGAAGGCTAAGATGAGACAAGTTCACTGAAACTACCCCACCTGAGCGAGAAGTCGCCTCGACCGAGCGAGTCTTCGAACAGTCGTTGCAAGGCTAAGTCCGAACGCCGTCGGCATTTTGATTCCTCCGATTGACTGCACGGACGGGACACTACACTGGCCTAAGACCCAGTCTAGCCCGCCTAGCCGCTGTTTGCTCTGGTGTCTCCCCTGGCAATGGATGATAGTCATCGCCGGCCTCTTCTGTAGTGGTCTGCGTGTAAGACGGTGGCGGTGTGTCAAATATTGTCCTGCTTGTATCCTCAACAAAAGACCTCCAATCAAATTCACCGGTGTTTGACAACGGCAAGGTCGACTGCGAAGGATAGTCCCACTCTCGATCAAGCTGTGACCAAGTCATCGCCTCCTGCGACTCACGGCCTCCCATCAAATCCACCGGCGGTTGTGATGTACTAAGGCCAACTAGTATACGAGAATCCCATGGCGACCAGGTCTGCTCCGGCTGACATGGCTGCGACGGGCCCTACCCGGCATATGGCTGTGACGGGCCCTTCCCGGCATATGGATGCGACGAGCCAAATGTAGATTGGCTGAGGGGTCCTGGGAAGTGGCTTCTCATTGCTCCAGCTGTGTTTAATACTACACACACATTTTTCTTTATGTATATATCATTGTTTATTTGATTTAGATTTATGCACATACCATTGTATTTACTTGCATAGTCCTGATACGATGACTAAAATCATCCATTGCTCGTTGAGGAGCCCGAGCCTCCTCATAGACATATTGGCAATTCTGGATGCGCGGACAACCGTACCAGATCAAGAAGTGATATGTGCCATAAACTGCAGTCATAGTACAAAATTAAAATATAAGCTTTACTAGAAATTTGATTTAGACCTTATCTATAAGTATTAAAATTTGTAACTTACAGTCATTGTCATCATCCACAACTGTTGACATGTGGTACACGTCATACGTGACATATCGGTTCTCCCATCCTAAACAATGTAGCTAAATTCGTGCTCTGATAGATGATCTTCCTATAGTAGAGGGCAGAGGGTCCAATGGTACGACTTGTTTCAACCCTAACTGTCGCAGGACACGATCAGTGGGATGAAACATAATGTACGAATTCTACATGACATAATATCAATGTCTACTACTCTCAATAATAGCCTCAATCACCTCCTGCGGGCACGATTGAGGAGTCCAGTTTACCTATGTCACAGTAACATATTATAGTTCATATTCTATCGATAAAGCTAAAAGTGAAATGTAATAAAACTAAAAGTGAAATGTAATGAAGCTAAAAGTTATTTACCTAGGTCGTAATTATTGTATCAAAATTGTTTCGATAAATGGATACCACTCTTGTAAGACAGTGAGCGGTATCCATATTGTCGGAGTTCCATCTAACTCCTACAGGAATGATGCGCTGGCCTAGTGGGATGCGGCTAAGTGGTCGACCGATACAAAAATGATCATATGACCATAGCTGCAGACAAAAAATGATCAAAATGGTAGCAAGTTAGCGAAAAATAATATTCATTCTGTTTATCAATTGTACCTGTATGAGAGACACACAACCGGAGATACCCCGATGCAAACTCGCCCTCTCTAACAGAAACAAAAGTAGTCATCGAACTGTAGAGAAAGGTCAAGACTGCTGCACCCCAGGAATATTGTGTACGCCGGCCCAAGTTTTCAAAAAATGGTAGCAAGTAAGCAGAAACCTTGTTTGCCGACCTATCAGAAAATAAAAAAGACCCACTTAGGCTTAATAAGTAGGCCCTGGTGCAGCATACTACCTGAAAATAAGAACAGTTGTTGGTATTAAATTGGAATATTACAATTCAAGTATACAAAATATGTATGACATACCCGCGCGTCATCTGGTGTAACAAACTGGGAGTCGATATGGTCAATATGCTTGAAATTGGCACGAAGCCAGTAAGCTTGATATCAGCACTGTCACCTTGATTTGGAGGAACGAAATCGTAAAGCAGAATACTCTAGAGGGGGGTGAATAGAGTAGGCAGCGGAATATTGCTAATTAAAAATCTCGTTAGCAGTTAGATCACAGATATAAAAATAATCACAAAGTAAATGACAGAAATTAAAAGTGATCAGAAGGCAAACACAAACACCGAGATTTATACTTGTTTCCCTCTTGTGAGGACTAGTCCAGTCGGAAGAACTCTAGCTTCCAGTTGAATCCACTATTGGAAAATCCCGCAAGTTTTCATACGAAGTCCTTGCAACTTCTACAGACGCGAGCTTTGATACGAAGAACTCGACCAACTTCAATTGTGAAGAGTTGAATCTTCTATCAAGCCTCAAATTACAATCGCTCTTGAAACTTCTAGACCGCACCGCACTGGCAAATCGACTAGAGGATTGTAACTGGCTTGGGATTTGAAAATAAAAGCTTTTTAGAACTCTTTGGAAGAATGTAAGCTTAAGAAGATAAGAGATTGAAAGTGAATTGGTGATTTGAAATGATCGAAATGCTTCTCTATTTATAGTTTTTCCAAAGACAGAACTCTGACAAAATTCGGACAGAACTCTTTGTAACAAACCGCAACTGAAGGATGACCAAGTTCAAAATCAAACGTTCACCAACGTTCTACTTGGACGAACTATGGCCGAACTCTGACCGAGTTCTGCTAGGGTTCTGCCAGTTCATTTTTGAGAAAAAATCAATTTTGGCTTTCTGAAAAGTCCTTCAGAAGCTTTTTGTAAAAATAATGTTTTTCAAAAACATAGGTCATTTTTAAAGAGATAGGTCAGTTTTGAAAAACGATTCCGGACAGCCTATTTGCCAGTACGACTTGGTGTACAATGTATTCCTAGACTCAATAAAATAAAAAATTATATTGCTTTTGACAGAAATACATTTGGAATGGCAAACGGCTTCAGTCTTGAACATCGTAGATATCCATTGTTGAGCAGTGTCCAAAACATCGTAGGTAAACATCTGAATTGACTTACATTTATATCGAGACAGAGTTTGATCAATTATTAAAATTAGGTTTGACCATGACCAATAGGCCAACAATCTCCCCCATTTTGATAATTGCCAAACCTTGCCGATATAACATCTAAGTTTGGATCAATTCAAAAATGTATACGAAAAAATTGTTCTTAACCTGCATTCATGAAGATGTTAGATCTATTTCTCCCCCGTTGTCACTTAGCAAAATAATTGCAAAAGAGAAAGCTCCCCCGCAATAATGCATAAGTAACACACAGTGAATAAACACAAAAAAATTATATAAAACATTCATTACAGGCATGGTAGAAACAGTGAAAAAGATATTGTATACACAACACAGGCGTGTTATTTGTCACAGACAGTTTTAATATGAAACAAAAAGAGAGATAATGCTAGAATAAAACTGAAACAAATAAAGTGCTGAATGATAAACTAAAATGCCAAACTGAGGCATAATAAAAACCATGTCTATGAGAAGTCGCATAATAACTAAAAGAGTGCTGATAATAACTAAAATAAGAGTACTGATAAAATCTTGAAATGTCGGAGCATTTCCAAGTAAACATAAGACAAAAATATCAGTCTCAAAAGTCATAACAACTCAAAAGTCATCATCATCATCATCATCATCGTCAGATGCTGCAGCACCAGCATGTCAAGAAGGACCAGCTCCAGAAGTACCAGTGCCAGAGGTATGAGGAGTGGCACCAGTAGAACGATACCAATCGTAGGCGTTCCCTGGCTGGAACAAAGAGTGGATCGCCTTATCATCAACGCGGTATCCGAAAACAGAAGGGTCGCGAGGTAGAGAGCTAGCAGAGTGACCAGTCTGCGCAAATCTCAGATCGGCGAAGGAGTTGGCAATAGCCTGGAACCGAGTCACGTCACGGAACTCACGTTCCTTGGAATGTCAACATAGAATGACTGCAGATCTGAAAGGTGCTGATGAATACCCTCAAATGTCATAGGGTAGAAATGAGGAGGTCCACGTGCTGTGGGAGTAGGTGCAGGAGGAGCAGGTGCAGTAGGTGGAGGAACGGTGGCAATGTTGCGACGAAAGAGTTTGAGGAACTTGGGTTCAGGGTCAACAGCACAAGTAGATAAGTCAATGTCAAATCTCTGAAAGATGCGAGGGATGATCATCGCATAAGATAGGTTGCGGTCTCTTCTGCGACATCTTCCATCATCTGAATGATAGTCTTAGGGGCAGAAAAAGTAATCCCCTTAAGAATGTGATAAAGAGCAGAGGGCTCAAGTGCAGTGACATCATCTTTGGAAGTGGATTTTGGAAATAAAGTGGAATAGATGATGCGATGTAATTCGTAGTTAAACAAGTTCAAGTTATTAGCCTTGAACTTTCCAGGATGAGCGCGTGCGGACGCACAAAGCTCATTCTTGAAACTAACGAGAGTCGTACCATTGGAGAAATCAAAATCAGTGATGTCATCGAGCGGAGCACCTTCGTTTGGAATACCAAGGATTTCCGCTAACGTTTCATCAGTGAATTCGATATCGATCCCTCCGACACATGTTCTCGCGGTGAAAGTGTCTAACACAAAATTACAATAGAATAATCTAATGGCATTAGTAGCAATGGGGAATTGTAAGGTAACAAAGTGTTGTAACCCTAATGCCTCAAAGTAAGTGCGGTGATCCGGAAAGGCAGTCCATTTAATCGGTGAACCGGTGCAAATACTACGCATAATGAAATCGGCATACCACAATAAAGCTTGATCGGAAGTTTTAAAGTAAAACTCGTCCGATGCACCGTCGTCCTACTGGACCGGAGAAAAGAGGCAATCCGTATGCGAATCCGAAGACGATGCCTCTTCACTGGCATTGGTCTTCTTCCTCTTGAAGGGATTGAACTTAGGCATTCTTTCCCAAAATTTCTAGAAACCCTAAGTATAGAAAAGTGGAGGAGAGAAGGAATTATACCTTCCAAGAATTGGATATGCTGTTGAGGACGAGATTCTCCGCACAAATCCAAAGTTTCGACGAAAATCTCCACACGGATTAGAAGAACAAGGGTGGAGAAAAGCTAGGGTTTGGAGGCACGGCTGCTGCTGTTTGAGGATGTTTGAAAGAATGAAGAAGATGGGGGCCTCGGGTTCTGGCTGGTACATATATATACCCAGCCGAACTCTGGCTGAATTCGGACCGAACTCGGGCCGAATTCGCCAAGGGTTGCCTGGCTATATATATATATATATATATATATATATATATATATATATATATATATATATATATATATATATATATATATCAAAAATAATATAAATGGGGCCACATCATTTTCATTAATTCGTTTCAAATGTTTAATTCAGAGTTTAGTAATTTTAAATCTCAAAATAATATAATTAATATTATTTTATAAATTAATATTCTTTACTCAGTATATGTTTCAGATTAGCTGTAGGAGTACTGTCCCAGCTAACGGAGGTTCACCGGAGAACTCTTAAGTACCGCTTCTCTTCGACCGTAGTCGTGGTGACAGACAGGCTCTTTTTAGGCTTGTCTCGAAAACAGTTTATGAGTATCGAATAAATTAATTAATATTATTGACATCTAAAATGCCTAATTCTCGACGTAAATAATTGAAACGATCTTCCGCTAAAGGTTTTGTGAGTATGTCAGCTAATTGATTCTGAGTGTCTATGTATACAAGGTCTATATCTCCATTTTGTTGATGATCTCTAAGAAAGTGATGTCGAATCTCGATATGTTTAGTACGAGAGTGACATACTGGATTCTTAGTCAAATTAATAGAGCCAGTATTGTCACAGAAAATGGGTATATGTGTAAAATGCAATCCATAGTCTTCTAAAGTTTTTTTCATCCACAAAATTTGTGCACAATAACGTCATGCGACGATATACTCAGCCTCGGTTGTTGATAATGCAACAGAATTTTCTTTTTACTAAACCAAAAGACTAGAGCTTTTCCTAGGAAATGACATGTGCCGCTAGTGCTTTTTCTATCTACTTTGCATCCAGCAAAATCAGCATCAGAATAACCAGTTAGGTCAAACGACGTGGTTTTGGAATACCATAAGCCGACAGAAGAAGTGCCTTTAAGGTATCGGAAGATACGCTTAACTGCGCACAAATGTGATTCCTTAGGATTAGCTTGAAAACGTGTACATAAGCAAACACTAAACATAATGTCTGGTCGACTAGCAGTTAAATACAGTAAGCTATCGATCATACCTCGATACTTACGTATGTCGACAGGTTTGCCTTGTTCATCAATATCAAGCTTGGTTGAAGTCGCCATTGGAGTGCTAAGTGGCTTTGCTGCTTCCATGTCGAACTTTTTTAATGGATCCTTTGTGTATTTTGCTTGATTTATGAACGTCCCATTGTTGGTTTGTTTGATTTGCAGTCCGAGAAAGAATTTCAGCTCTCCCATCATGCTCATCTCAAACTCATTCTGCATACACTTTGAAAATTCTTGACAAAGAGATTCATCAGTGGATCCAAAGATAATATCATCTACATAGACTTGAATCAAAAGAATATTGTTATTCAAAGATTTTATAAACAAAGTAGTGTCAACATTTCCCTTTGAAAAACCGTTATCAAGTAGAAAAGAGCTTAGACGATCGTACCAAGCACGAGGGGCTTGTTTCAAACCGTATAAGCTTTCTTCAACTTGAAAACATATTCAGGAAATTTGGAATCAGTAAAACCGGGTGGTTGAGCTACATAAACCTTTTCTTTTATAAAACCATTTAAAAATGCGCTTTTGACATCCATTTGAAATAACTTAAAATTATGAAAACATGCAAATGCACATAACATGCGAATGGATTCTAATCTCGCAACTGGGGCATAAGCCTCATCGTAGTTGATACCCTCTTCTTGATTGTATCCTTGAGCTATGAGTCGAGCCTTATTACGAGTCACTAAACCATTCTCGTTCAGTTTATTTCGGAATACCCATCGGGTGCCAATGACCGGATGATCAATAGGCTTGGGAACAAGTTCCCAAACTTGATTCCGTTCGAATTGGTTTAATTCCTCTTGCATAGCATCTAACCAAAAATTATCACTACATGCTTCATCAATATTTTTGGGTTCAAACTGCGAGACAAAAGCAACACAAGAAGCTATATCTTTATTAGAGGAATGAGAACTTACACCCTTGGTAATCTCACAAATTACCAAGTCCTTTGGATGATTAGCCAAGAATCTCATCTCTTTTGGTGTAGTCTCAGGATTGCTAGTTCCGGCTTCTTTGCTTGGAGGTTCATCTGATGCCTGATGTGATGGTTCTGCATCTGTGTGCAGGTTTTGCAGTAGCTGTACTTGGTGTGATTATGTCTTCATTGTCATCATCGTCTAAGTGTTGATTTAGTTCATCAAACTTGACGTTGATAGATTCTTCGATGATCATGGTTCTTTTGTTGAAGACTCTGTATCCTTTGCTCTTTGCTGCATAACCTAAAAATATACCTTCATCGGCCTTTTCATCAAATTTACTCAAATTATCATTAGTATTAAGAATAAAATATTTACAACCAAAGATTTTGAAATAAGAAACATTTGGTGTTCTAACAAACCATAATTCATAGGGAGTCTTCTTCGATATAGGTCGAATTAGAACCCTATTGAGAATATAGCATGATGTATTTACATCTTCAGCCCATAAGTATCTAGGTAGACTAAACTGGTTTAACATAACTCTAGCTATTTCAGATAGAGTTCTGTTCTTACGTTCCACAACTCAATTTGTTGCGGAGTCCTAGGGCAAGAGAATTCAAGCAGATAACCGTGTGTGTCACAAAATTGCTTGAATTCTGTATTCTCAAATTCGTCGCCATGATCACTACGAATACGAGTAATCATGAACCCTTTTTTATTCTGTACTTTCTTGCAAAAGGTGACGAATTCTGATAATGCATCGTTCTTGCGTGCAAGAAAATAAACCCATGTATATCTAGAAAAATCATCTATAATGACAAATGCATATAACTTACCACCTAGATTAGCAATTCTGCTATGTCCAAATAAGTCCATATGCAACAATTGTAAAGGTCTAGTAGTACTTACAGCGTTCTTGGACTTGAATGCAGATTTGGTAGCTTTGTTCTTTTCACATTCACTACATACCGTATCCTTCTTGAAAGAAATATCCGGTAAGCCGCGTACCAACTTCTTCGTGGATAATCTTGAAATTGTATCCATGTTTGCATGACCGAGTCTCATATGCCATAGTTGACTCTCAACGCTTTTGGCCATCAAACATCTACCTGCTGTGTTAGCATCTTCCAACAAATAGAATACATATATATTGTCTTCCCTAGTACCTTCAAATATAGTACTACCAGTTGAACTATCAATTATAGTACATTTATCTTTTAGGAAGTTAATACCATAACCGTGATCAGCTAAATGGCTTATGCTGAGCAGATTATGTTTTAACTCGGTAACAAGACAAACATCTTTAATCACTGGATATGGAGCCTTACCAATGTCACCGATACCGATTATGTACCCTCTTAGATTATTACCGAAGGAGACGTATCCTTCTTTATTCCTCTTCGACAGTGTTGCGAATAATGAAGCGTCACCGGTCATGTGCCGTGAGCAACCGCCGTCGAGGATCCATTTGCTCCTAGCATGTGAAGGGTGTCTCACCTATAAAACAATTTGCAGATGAAACTTTTGGTACCCATTTCTTGTAGGGTCATGACTGGTTAGTTTTCGGTATCTATGCATAAACATTTAAATCTACTAACTTTCTGATTCTACATGCTGAAGATATATGACCAATGAGGCCACAATAATGACATTTAGCAAGTTGAGTGTTGAAAGTAGTGTGAGGTGCATGATTGGTAGGTTTTGGCTTTCTAGTATAAAAGAATGTATGCCTATTAGGCTTCTTGGGCATAGTCTTGGTATGGTTTGGTCTGACAGTGTTGGACGTGTTCCGATGATTCGGTAATTGACACGTGTTAGAATAGGAAGCAGCAACTTCAGGCCGTTTTCCTAAACTAATTTCCAACTTTTTGGAAGTGTCATACAATCTAGTATAGTCAGATGTAAGTGATTCTAATCTGACCTGTGCACACTGGAGACTCTTTCTCTCCTTAGATAGGTCTTCCTTTAACTGGATAATAGTTTGGTCTTTTTCTTCGGATAGCTTAACAGTCTCGTGTAACAACAATTTAATAGAAGAAAGCTCACCAGACTCATTTGAATCATTTGAAGAGTCATTATCTCTAACATGATCTAGTAGGTCGGTTAGTCTTCCTATTTCACCTTTGTACTCTTTGAGTACCTTCTTATAGGTTTCATATTTGCTACGCAGTTTCCTGTAATCATCTAACAGTTCACTGAAAGCTTCTCCTAGTTGCTCAAAGGTGAAATCATCATAAGGATCAAATAGAGGATTAGTAATTACCTGATCACAAGCCATCAAGCATACATTTGTAGCATCATCTGATTGTTCATCTTCTGAGTCGCTGGCTTCACTTTCATGCCATATGCTTGTGTTGATGTACTTCCTTGATGTAGATTTCTTCAGATAGCCTTTGTCATATTTGCTGCTTTTCTTTGATGATGATGCTGAGGGACAATCTTTCTTCATGTGTCCTTTCTTCTTGCATCCGTAGCAAATATGATCTTCATCATTGTTGTTGTTGTTGTTGTTGTTGTTGTCTTTGATGTCCTTTGTTCTCCTGTTAAATCTCATGAACTTCTTGAATTTTCTTACCAGAAAAGCTTGATCTTCAGAGTCAGGGTTGCTGTTGTCAGAATCATCTTCGATGGTTCTTCTATGTTGAGCCTTGAGAGTGATCGTCTTCTCTGACTTCTCCTTTGGTGTAGCATCTTCAAAGCCTTGAAGTTCTAACTCGTGAGTGAGTAGCTTACCCATGAGTGTTTCTAGAGACATTGTTGAGAGGTCGTTCCCTTCAATGATTGTTGTAGCCTTTGGAATCCAGTTCTTTGTAAGGGCTCGTAGAAGTTTGCGAATCTTCTCATGGTTACTGTAATCCTTGCCTAGTGAAGACAGAGGATTTAAAATATCCAAGAATCTTGTAAACATCTGAGTGACTGATTCACTTGGCTTCATTTTGAACGCCACGTACTCCAGAGTAAGTCTGCTAATCTTTGACTATTTGACTTGTGTTGTTCCTTCGTGGGTTACTTCGAGAAGTTTCCACACTTCGTTTGATGTTGTGCAAGTAGACACCCTGTTGAATTCAGTTCTGTCTAAAGCACGAAATAAAGCGTTAATAGCACGTGCGTCAAGACTGGCATTTTTTTTTCTTCCTCTGTATATTTGTCATGGGATTTTTCAACTAAAACACCATCAACATTAATACGATGTGACTTTTTATAGCCATCAATAACTACAGACCATAAGTCAAAATCAAGATATTTCAGAAAGAAACTCATACGTGTTTTCCAATAAGTGTAGTTTGTGCCGTCAAACAGTGGAGGTCTGTTTGTGGCTTGGCCTTCACTTGTGAATTTCACAGTTGCCATGTGTAATGCTGTGATCTATATAACAATTAAATATAACTGTAATTTTACCTTGCTTTACCTGTATAACCCGCTCTGATACCAATTGTAGGAACGAAATCATAAAGCAGAATACTCTAAGGGGGGGTGAATAGAGTAGGCAGCGAAATATTGCTAATTAAAAATTTTGTTAGCAGTTAGATCACAGATATAAAAATAATCACAAAGTAAATGACAGAAATTAAAAGTGATCAGAAGGCAAACGCAAACACCGAGATTTATACTAGTTTCCCTCTTGTGAAGACTAGTCCAGTCGAAAGAACTCTAGCTTCCAGTTGAATCCACTATTGGAAAATCCTGCAAGTTTTCATACGAAGTCCTTGCAACTTCTACAGACGCGAGCTTTGATACGAAGAACACGACCAACTTCAATTGTGAAGAGTTGAATCTTCTACCAAGCCTCTGATTACAATCGCTCTTGAAACTTCTAGACCGCACCGCACTGGCAAATCGACTAGAGGATTGTAACTTGTCACGCCCCGCTCCCGTAGGAGCGATCGTCCTCGCTAAGGCGTGATGCCGCACGGGCCTAGGTTGCGCCCGTCAAGGCCAAGTCCATAAACGGCCGGTTTGAGCTAGGCCACAGAGTGTCCCCCATTTGCAGCGGAAAGTAAATGAACACAAGTTGAAGCGAATTCATTGATTCATTCATTCATACATTATACAACTCCCCGTGCGGGAGTCGCCTTAGCGACCCATCGGTCCCGAAACCTTTCAATGTTGCTATGCTCTACTCGGAACGACTATGTCGATAGTCTTCCGTTTTATTATTGTAACCCATTCATTGTTTCATTATTGAACGCGTAAGGGACTTGAACGTAAGCTCGTGCCTTAGCACGAGCGTAGAGCGCGGTGCGAGAGTTTCTATATTTGCCGAGTTCTTTTCCATGTTCTAAACAAGCATGCAAGATGGGATTATTCCCTTAGCTAGGTGCGTTTAGTCATTTATTAGCATGCACGGTGTTATCGCCTAGCGATTCTCGTGATAGTGTCCGTATTGTTATGTGTCTAGGCTAAGCAAAGACGGGTTCATCGGAGCCACCCACCTTAGCGATGTTCGTATCGGCCGAGCGATACTCCGAGCGCGCCATTGAAAGTCTAATTCTGGATTCATCTTGACGGGCCAATGTAAGCCTTGCATCGATTCTTCATCAGGTCGATGCCAACTCTTTGGGTCGACGGCTCGTTCGAGTCGTTGCACTTGCCGTTTGAATCGGCGTTCCGCTAGGGCGAAGCGGGTCGTTACATAATACACCACTCAAAATAAGTCTCGTCCTCGAGACTTCCTGAGTGCAGGTCATCCTACCATTCCTTAACTCGTGTCGTCGTGTTTCTTAGACAATCCCTATCGAATGGCTCTATCGTTCGATGGCATCGAACTATACTCGATACCTTTCCAAGTTCCGTGTTGCATACGCTTGAACGATTTTATTGAACAACTTTTCATTCATTTTAGAGTTGATGGTACTTATTCAATTAGCGTATTTCTTCGACTTGGTTGCTATTTCTTCGCGTCATGAGACTGAAATGGTCATACGAGGCACGTTGTAATTCGTCAAATGCGCGGGTCGTGGGCTGAGGCAAACTTACTTTCGTTTATCTCGATCATCGAGAGGACCCGATTCGCTTCTCAAGTGTTCTTGACCACGAAATCAGTATGATTTCTTCTTTGCGGGGTCGACCAAGTCTAAGTAATTTCCGTCCAATTCAAGACTAAGTATTGCACTATCGTCGAGCATATCTTCCTATCAATGGTTCAATTAGTTATACCAACTTTTACTTTCACGATATCGATTCCATACCATTCACTTGTTTAGGGCTAATCTCGTCGTCGTTCACGCACACTCTGCCTACACGTTTCTTGATTCCGAGCCACGCTCGTACTAGTATCATTCCTTTCTTTTAACACGATTTCAAGTTCTCGACACTCATCCATTCCTCAAGTCTCATTTGTACTCAATGTATCACTTAGCTGGATCGTGCACGCATTCCAGGCGTCCCCAGAATACATGCATTCAGCCAAGCCGCATGATAGAGAATTCGTCATTCTCACTCGAGTCGCATCGTGCACATACTCAGGCGTCCCTGAAATATATGCATGTCAGCCGAGTCTCGTGAGGGGTATTCCTATATTCGTGATTCACATTATCCATCCATGCCAATCCTCAAGATCAATCTTTCGATTGATAACTCATGAAACAGGACGTCTCGCCTAACCGCTAGGCCATCTTTTCGAGGCTAAGTCAATGTCAGGATTGGAATCATAGTACCCCAACAATAATGCCAACACTGACCCCAATCCTAGGTTCAAACCAAAGTCGGTAGTACGGGATTTTCTACCCAAGCTCGCGTCACTCAGATTTCTAAACATCGAGCACGATCACCTATTCGCATCAATGTATTCGTTGCGCATATTCGAATCCATTCAAATCACCCAATCGACATACTTCACATATCCATTCTAACCAATTCATGTATTCGATCACGAGTTCATCTAGCTTTGACAATATGTTGCGCCCCAATCTCACGCGAGTCCGATTATCCATGGTGGTTCATGAATCACCATGCAATGCTCCCGCGGAATAATCATTCTCATCGGGGCGTAACTCTTGCTTGCGTCTAGACTAATTCATTCTCGATACGCGGATTGGACCTACGCAATCCTCAAATTCGATCGTCATGCACGCTAAGTCATTTTCGAGTCCACCTTCGCGTCAAACCACAAGTTGAAGCACACAAGTTGCCACGCCATGCTAGTTCAATCACCCCTGCTGTATGAATCACCATACCAGCGCTCACGCGGAGTGATCGCCCTAATCGGCGCGACGCATGTGCGAGGCTAGAGTTGCACTCGCATAAGACAAGAATGTCGACGTTGGGGTTATCGTCGAAGCAAATCCAACATTTCATTTTCTATCCAAGCCAAGATCGATTCGACAGTCTGACCATCATGCGTTCAACTAGAAAATCCTCGAGCCAAGTCTATCTTTTCCTCGACACATTTTTAACATCCCAAGTATAGCATCCGACGGAACAATGACATTTGTACGATCCTCATTCGCCGAGTCAGAGTACCCCCGAGTTATCGCATATCGATCTTTGATACGCCTCAATACCATCGACGATATGCGTAACCTGACGATCTTCCTTTGCAACCAATTTCGTGTCGTGCGACTGATGCTATTGTCCGAACTGGATATACTATATTTTTATTCGATTCAATTCACGATCAAGTTCGATTGCTATTCCTCAAGCTAGTTTCAATATCGTTGTTCAAACTCAAGTCACAATTCATTTGAATCAATCTGAAATCGTACGCACGATCCTCTAAGTTTTCTCGATCAAGACCATTCATTTTCATTCATCGTTCCGAACCATTTTCTAACTCGTGTTGCCCATTGACAAGTTGTCCAGCGATATCTCGTTCGGGACTTTTGAAGTCACGGCCAACTAAGCGTGACACGTTCTAAGGCTTTGCGCGATCGCATCGCTTGCGGACATACTCGTATGATCCGTAAATCCTTTAGTCTTATTGCTCGAACAATTTCTATGACGTCCATACACCACTCAGGGTTCGAGCCACTCGACTAGTCGTCGACACTCATTCTTATTCTTCTCCGAACCTATCACATACACCACTCGGATTCAAGCCATTCTATAAATCCTCAAGAGATCATTCGCATCATTTGCCAAGACATATTTCAGATTCGTTCGACGAATCTCTAGCGTAATCGCTTACGTCGCCTCGACGTACTAAGTCATTTGCACAAATCCTCAAAATCTAAGCCAATCTTTCGGGTACGCCTAAGCGTTAACTCGATAGTGTTCCTATCGATAGACACTCAAAAGTGTATCTCCGTTCTCGATCGAGCGATACTTGATATCGCTCGCAACCCGATTGCACCCAAAAGTCGAGGTGCGCGACACGCGAACTAAGTTGTGCCGTATAACCATCCCGTGCGAACTATATTCAAGTTTGCACGCTCACTTGTTAGGTCGACGAAAGACTAGTCAGGCACGCACGCGACGTGTTAACTTAGCATGTGTTCTCTATCGAGTCAAGTTTAACATCGTTCGGCATTGTTAGCGTAAGGTTATTCAAGCACGCCTTGCGTTTGCTAACTTCTAGCATTTTAGTTTTCCTTCGACTCAAGTCGGTCGTGGTTTGGCACAAAGGCCTTCGCCTATCGATCACGTTCAACCGAGTACCCGTACGAGCTTTTGAAAATATTTAGACTTATTGTATGGAACATCCCAAGGCACAACGAGAGAGAGCGTACACTTCTTTTTCCCACGATGAGCTTTCAAAACTGAGAAATTCGACGTGAAGTCCAAGGACGTAAAGCCGTGCTCTGATACCAATCTGTCAAGCCCCGCTCCCGTAGGAGCGATCGTCCTCGCTAAGGCATGATGCCGCACGGGCCTAGGTTGCGTCCGTGCAAGGCCAAGTCCAGAAACGACCGATTTCAGCTAGGCCACAGAGTGTCCTCCATTTGCAGCGAAAAGTAAATGAACACAAGTTGAAGCGAATTCATTGATTCATTCATTCATACATTATGCAACTCCCCGTGCGGGAGTCGCCTTGGCGACCCATCGGTCCCGAAACCTTTCAATGTTGCTATGCTCTACTCGGAACGACTATGTCGATAGTCTTCCGTTTCATTATTGTAATCCATTCATTGTTTCATTGTTGAACGCGTAAGGGACTTGAACGTAAGCTCGTGCCTTAGCACGAGCGTAGAGCGCGGTGCGAGAGTTTCTATATTTGCCGAGTTCTTTTCCATGTTCTAAACAAGCATGCAAGATGGGATTATTCCCTTAGCTAGGTGCGTTGAGTCATTTATTAGCATGCACGGTGTTATCGCCTAGCGATTCTCGTGATAGTGTCTGTATTGTTATGTGTCTAGGCTAAGCAAAGACGGGTTCATCGGAGCCACCCAACTTAGCGATGTTCGCATCGGCCGAGCGATACTCCGAGCGCGCCTTTGAAAGTCTAAGTCTGGATTCATCTTGACGGGCCAATGTAAGCCTTGCTGTGAAACCCAATTTTTGAGAATTAATATTTGTGCTATATTATTATTATACTTATTATTTTTATTATAATTATTAGTATTATTACTGAGTGTTAAAATTATTTCAAAATTAAATTGGATTTTTGGATTCGAACCCAGACCCGAGTCCGAACCTAGACCTGAGCCCGAACCCAGACCCAATCTTACTCCTAATTCTGATTTGGTTATTATAAAAAAAAAAAAATTGTTGAGCTGGTCCACGAAGGACCAGTATACACGTTCACCCTCTCCCTATTCTTTCTCCCCCTCTCCCTATTCTTTCTCCCCCTCTACTTCTCCTCTCCACACAACAACTCCTCACTCCCCTTATTAAACTCCCACTCTCTCTCTCGTTCACAGAGAAAAACCCCACAGCACAACTTCCCTCTTCCTCACAACTTCCCCATCCCACTCCCTCACAACTCCCCACTCCCTCACAACTCCCCTCAGCCACCGCGGATCCGAAACCCCGAGCCCCTCCGGCCGACCCGCGACCGCGGCGTCTCCGCCCAACCACCAGGGCGCCACCGCACCCTCGCCGACCCTCGGCGCCACCGCACCCTCGCCGACCCTCGGCGCCACCGCAGCCGGCCCCGAGCTCCTGTCAGCCGACCCGCCGGTGAGCCCCTCTCCGCGCGGCCAGATCCGGCCTCCTCCAGACCCGACCCCCACTCCCCGCGAGCCAACCGCCGGCCTCCCGCCGACCCCCTGTGCGCCGACCCCCTTCGACCCCCGGCGCCGTGCCCTAGCTCCGGCACCGCCTCTGAGCACCATTCCCAGCGCTGTCCCAGCGCCCCGTCGCGCCTCGGACCCCGATCCAGCGCTTTCTCCGCTGTTTTCGAACAACGCTGTTCCGGATCTTCCCGACCTGCTGTTCGGATCTTTCTTTCTATTATTTAATCATCTGAGAGCTCTAGCCGAGCAACCCGAGGTATAACCCCTGTCCCGTCCTTTTTCTATACTATCTGTGATGAGAATGGTTCCCGATTCCCTCTTGGGAATTCAGTTTTAGCGACGTCGTATTTTTCGGAACCTTCGAAAGGTTCTGTTGGGTTGTTTGGATTTTCCGGAACTTTTCGGAAATTGGATTTCGGATATTTTAGGCTTTTCGAATTTTTTCGGTAGCGTGCTGTGATGTTTTGGTTGAATTCGGACTTCCGAAATTATTTCGGGTCGTTCCGAATTAATCTGTGGATTGGTTGTGGATTATTTTATATATATTTTTGGGATTCCCTGGTTTGGGATTTGCAGGAAAAGGTTACTGGCATATTTTTCAGTTTTTGGGTTGACCAAAAATAGAGGAGATGCTGCCAGATTTTTTCGTAAATTCTAGAATATTTTAAAATGAATTTAAAATGGATTTCGGAATTTTATTTAATATTTAGATTTTGGGCGACGACCGTATCGGTCAATGGGCCCCGGCTAAGTGCAAACGAAACCGGCTTCGCCCGGCACGTTGAGGCATTAGCCTAGTTGAAGATTGGACCATATCTGAGACTCAATAAATAATTATTTTATCTTTATTTTTTATCATTTAATTTTATTCATATTTAATTTACTTAAAGTTTAGAACTAACGGCAGTTTTGTCTTATTTCAATTTATGTAAATAAATTGTAATGGGCATAAGCCCAGCTGGTTGTTGGTCTGTAACTGTATTTGGTAGTATAGGTTTTGGTTGTTGCTGATTTTGCGAGTTTTTGTATTAAACGAATAAATTTAATAAAAGTATTTTCGTACAAAATTAATAAAGGTTTTCTCACCTAAAATCTGCAAGTTTTTATATTAATTAAAGATCATGTATTTCTCACTAATTAAGAAATTAGTTTTATATTTATAAATTGTGAAAATACAAAGTTTTAATAAATTAATCTGGTTAGCGACGAGTTTTCCAAATTCAAAGTATAAAACGGTCTTTCCCTCGTATTAAAAATCAAACGCACAAATAATCGTGTTTTCAGTGTTTAGTTAAATAAAGAATTAAAATTGGATTATGACACAAATAGAGATTTCAACTAGCGTAGCTAGATTGGTAACCTGGAATCTGAGTCAATTTCTCGAATATAGGAATTCGAGGACGATTCTGAATTTCCGTCTCGAAGTCTTCAACCTCTCCAGTCAAGTTCATTTTTGAGGCAAGTGTAGTTTGTGTTAGTTTTACAGTTATTTTAATAATCGCTTTACTGCAAGTTTAAACCACGATGCAAACACGAAACTCTCTCGGAGAGTACTGATTGTGACTACTATACTGATTGGGGACTGGGGGAGTAGAGTAATGTTTATGACCAAAGCCAATTGTAACTTAGAACTGTATTAGCTTACCCCTCATACACACGGGGATAAGCCGAATCGTATCAATAGGATACAACTGTACATCCCAAGCCGGTCATATTCATTGCCTATTCAAATCACACTGTTTTACTGCTAGAAAACTGTTCAATTTCTAAACTGTTTAAAAGTGCATGATTCTATTATTCATTTTAACTGTTTTAAATTAGCATAAATTGTACTTTGCTCCCTCCTGACTGGAAATACATTTTTAGGGGACATTGAGGATGCTGAGCTGTTAATCAGCAGCTACTACGACCCTGTCCTGTACCCAGTAGTGCTGCCAGAGTCCCCATTGGAGGACGTTGGGACTGAGGCCGATGAACCGGCTGATAGATAGATTTTCTTTTTTAGCATTGTTGTTTGTTTCCAATTCAGTTATTTATTTTCAGTACCTTTTCCCGGTTGTATTTCATTTCAAAGTTTAATAAAATTTTATTTCCGAATTTGAGTTGTGACAAATATAGTTGTTATTGTATGGTTACCTGCTAATGGATCCTACTGCCGCCGTCTCAACAACGGTGCAGGCTGGGCATGATCCGGTTCGACCCAATTAGTTGGGATCGGGTCGTGACATAGTTTTTAGTGGCGGCCCATGCAGGTTAAATACAACAACTTAGGAAAACATACCTAGAAACAATTAGAACACTAAAACATTGATTTGTCACGACATAGGACCGAATTATATATACATAAATATTTTTGTTTGATTATAGACTGGTAGGATACCTTGCTTATATTTGTACCCTAAACCTTCCAGATTATGACCAAGGAGAAGACCACCCCTGCTGGCGATGAGGTGTCATCATCTGAACACACCCCATCTCCCCCAGCACGTCCAGACCCTTCACCGTTGCAGCTGACCGACCGTCCCCATCAATCTCCAGCACTCCGCGGCGCTTACGCCACTACTTCTCAAGCGGCGAACCCTACACTTCCCCGGGCTGAGCCGCAGATCCCTGCGGTAGTACCCGCTACCAGCTGCCCCACCAGTGCCCGTGGATCCCACTGATCAGTAGGGAATGCTACGGGGAGTGCTTGAAGCCCAGAGAGCTCAAGCAGAAGCCCACCGAGAGTAGACTGCTACCCAAGCTGAAGCCCATCGCGAGCAGACCGCGATTATGAGAGAAGGCATGGAGAATGCCCACAACGTAGCTATGGCTGCCCTCGAGAGAGGAGGAACCACTTCATCAGAGCCACGACCTGCCAAGGTAATCATGATTCAGGAGTTAAGATTTATATCTATAAGATCATTCTTTTGATTAGAGGCGTATTATTACATGACGGTTGGAGATATAGAGAGCTTTAAGAAGCAATGCCCTCGACCTTTCAAAGGAACCGAGGGTATCATCTACGCCGATGAATGGCTAGACGGTATGGAGCGTCTCTTGAGCGTCGCTCGACTCCCAGAGGACCTCAAGACTGAAGCAGTGGGACTCCAACTACAGGATGTGGCGAGCACCTGGTACCGGAATAAACCCCGACTCCAGGACAAGCAGCTCGACTGGGACACCTTCAAGAGGTTGTTCCGCAGGAAGTTCTTCCCAACATCTGAGATGCGGGAGATGGAAAGGCAATTCCAGGACCTGAAGCAGGGGAACATGACGGTCAGCGAATATGCGGCAGAGTTCGACCGACTTAGCCGCTTTGCCCAGAACCTGGTAGCTGACCCCAAGGATCGTGCTGAACGATTCAGGTATGGATTAAGAGAAGAGATTCGCACCCCTGTGATCGCAGGTGGCGCCAAGACATATGAGAGGATCCTGATACGAGCTCAGGACGTGGAGAAGAGCCAGCTTCCTCGATCCAAGAGGGAGTATCCTGGAACTAGCAACTTCCAGGGTAACCAGAAGAGGCCCAACAACAACAACAACAGGCCTTCGCACCACCACCAGCAGCACCATCAGGCAAGGACAAATGACAGAGCACCTCAGAAGCAGATCCCTGTCTGTAATTTTTGCAAGAGGCCGGGACATCAGTCGAACATATGCAGGAAGAAGCTGGGACACTGCCTAGTCTGTGGGTCTGCCACCCACCAAGTGAGGGACTGTCCCTCGTCAGTCCACCGAACCGGAGCAACTCAGCAAAGAGCTCCCTACCCACTCAGCAACAACGGTTCGGACAGCACCAGCAGAAGACCGGGCGAGCTTTTGCCGTAACATCTGATGAGCAGGAACCAGAGCAGGAACCTACCGTAGATGTCATCACAGGTTCCATTTATGTGTTTTCACATCCTGCTCTAGCATTATTTGATTCGGGTGCATCACATAGTTTCATCTCATCAAAGTTTATATCTGCACACCACATAGATTCGAGACTTAGCAAGGTAATTAGTAGAGTTATGACTGGTGGTGGACCTATACCCATCACTGAGGCTTGTAATTGTCCCATAACTATCTCTGGCCATCAGTTCTTAACACCTTTACTAGTGATGCCCCTGCCCAATTATGATGTAGTCCTAGGGATGGACTGGTTAAGTGAACAGCATGCGCTGATAGATTGTCACCGAGGTTGTGTAATCTTCAGCCCACCAGGAGAACCGGAGTTTGAAATCTCTCGAGCTCCGGAGGACATGAAGAGTGTTACCTACTCCTCAATCACCGAAGAACCCAGGCCTCCTCACCCTACCATCGCGAATTTATGGACGTCTTTCCAGATAGTCTTCCAGGATTACCGTCGGATCGAGGTGTGGAATTCACCATCGATCTAGTACCCGGCTCTTCCCCTATTTCTCGGGGATGCTACAGAGTCAACCCCAAGGAGGCAAAGGAGATGAAGGATCAGATCGACGAGCTTAAGGCACAAGGATTTATCAGAGACGGGGCTTCACCCTAGGGAGCACCAGTTTTGTTCGTGCCCAAGAAGGATGGAACTGTGCGGATGTGCATCGACTACCGGGCGCTGAACAACATCACCATCAAGAACAAGTACTCTCTGCCCCGGATCGACGACCTGTTTGATCAACTGAGTGGAGCCAAGGTATTTTCAAAGATAGATCTCAGATCAGGCTACCATTAAATCAAGGTCAGGAAGGAGGATATTCCCAAGACGGCGTTTCAACACCAAGTATGGACAATTTGAATTCTTGGTCATGCCGTTTGGACTGACAAATGCTCCTGCGGTATTCATGAACCTCATGAACAAGGTTTTCCATGAATATCTGGATCAGTTTGTTGTTGTCTTCATCGATGACATACTGATCTACTCGAAGACGGAGGAAGAGCATGAAGAGCACTTGAGGAAAGTGCTGAGTACCTTGAGGAAGGAGAAGCTCTATGGTAAGCTATCCAAATGCGAATTCTTTTTAGACAAAGTGGAATTTTTGGGCCATGTTGTCACAGGAAAATGAATTTCGGTGGATCCAAAGAAGATAGCTGCTATTGAGAAGTGGACTGCACCAAGCTCGGTTGCAGTGATCAGGAGCTTTTTGGGACTAGCTGGCTACTAACGGAAGTTTGTGAAAGATTTCTCCAAGATTGCTGAACCAATGACGAAGCTTACCAGGAAGAACGAGGAATTCATATGGTCTGAAGCTTGCCAGTCAGCTTTTGAGGAACTGAAGAAGAGGCTTATAACGGCGCCAATACTTGCGCTACCCGCAGGTACCGGCGGTTTCTCAATCTATAGTGATACTTCCGGTAAGGGATTGGGCTGCGTTCTTTAACAACACGGGAAAGTAATTGCCTGTGCATCTAGACAATTACGGACTCATGAGAAGAACTACCCCACACATGATTTGGAGCTTGCAGCGGTGATATTTGCTTTGAAGCTATGGAAGCACTACCTGTATGGAGAGAGAGTGAAAATATTTACGGACCACAAAAGTTTGAAATATGTTTTCACTCAGAAGGAGCTGAACATGAGACAGAGACGATGGCTGGAGCTGATGAAGGATTTTGACATCAACCTGCAGTATCATCCGGGTAAGGCTAATGTTGTTGCAGATGCACTTAGTCGATACCCGATGGCAATGTTCTTGACCAAGGAGCACCATTTGCTGGAGGACATGGAGAAGCTTGGATTGGAAATTGTACTGTCCGCGGAGGAGATGAAGAAACTTGGAAGAGAAGCCATCGTACCAGGAGATGAATCATCTTTGATGCAGTTGCAAGTGCGTTCAAGTCTTATGGACAGAATCAAGGAGGCACAATTCCAAGACGAGACGCTTTGCAAACTCAGAGACCAAGTGCTGGCGGGAACACTTGAAGGATTCTCAATCGCCAGCGACGGAGCACTGAAGAATGGTACGAGACTGTGCGTACCAACTAGCGAACTGAGGAACGAGCTGATGCAAGAAGCGCACCAGTCGCAGTATTCCATACACCCTGGAGCCAACAAAATGTACCGGGATATGCGGACAATAGTATGGTGGTACGGAATGAAGAAAGATGTATCCAGGTATGTGGCAAGATGTTTAATTTGTCAGCAAGTTAAAGCTAGCAGGCAGAGACCAGCAGGATTATTGCAGCCGCTTGACATTCCAGAGTGGAAATAGGAGCACATAACGATAGATTTTGTATCGGGACTGCCTCGATCCCAAGGAGGGAAGGATGTCATTTGGGTTATCGGGGACCGACTGACGAAGTCAGCTCACTTTATCCCCTTCAAGGTTGGTTTATCCACCGAGAAGTTGGCAGCACTGTACATGCGGCACATCTACCGGATTCATAGAGTTCCGGTAAGTATCGTATCTGACAGAGATACTAGATTTACCTCTCACTTTTGGAAGAGTTTGCATGACAGTTTGGGAACCCAATTGAAGTTCAGCACCGCCTACCACCCTCAGACTGACGAGCAATCGGAGAGAACAATCCAGACGCTAGAAGACATGCTGAGATCCTGCGTTCTGGAATTTGGAGGGTCTTGGGAAGACCATTTGCACTTGGTAGAGTTCTTTTACAACAACAGCTACCAAGCTAGCATCGGGATGACACCGTTCGAGGCACTCTATGGACGTCGTTGCCGCACTCCACTTGCTTGGGACGACGTCGGAGAACGAGTGTTGCTTGGACCTGAGATGGTGACCGAAGCAGCAGAGAAGGTGAGAATGATCAGAGACAAGCTCAGGATTGCCCAGGACAGACAGAAGCATTGGGCCGATTGCAGCAGACGACCTTCGGAATTTGAAGAAGGCGACAGTGTGTTTGTGAAGATCTCGCCTACCAGAGGAACAATCCGTTTCGGCAGAACAGAAAAGTTAAGCCCCATGTACATTGGTCCATTTGAAGTACTTAGCAGGATTGGAGAAGTGGCTTATCGGGTGGCTCTACCCCCAAGTCTCGAAGGCGTCCACAACGTCTTCCACGTTTCGCAGCTGAGACGCTACATCCCGGACCCGAGCCATATCTTGGACCATTCAGAACTGGAGATTGGACCCAGCCTCACAGTGCCGGAGAGCCAGTGGCGATATTAGACAGAGACGAGAAGAGAACCAGGAACACCGTGACGCCGATAGTCAGAGTGATGTGGCGGCACAACTCACCAGGCGAGTCGACCTGGGAGCGAGAAGACCAGATGCGGGAGCAGTACCCGTACCTGTTTGAGACTTAAGGTAATCCCTAACCTTGTCTTTAATTTCGAAGACGAAATTTTCTAAGGAGGAAAGATTGTGAAACCCAATTTTTGAGAATTAATATTTGTGCTATATTATTATTATACTTATTATTTTTATTATACTTATTATTTTATTATAATTATTAGTATTATTACTGAGTGTTAAAATTATTTCAAAATTAATTAACTTGGATTTTTGGATTCGAACCCAGACCCGAGTCCGAACCCAGACCTGAGCCCGAACCCAGACCCAATCTTACTCCTAATTCTGATTTGGTTATTTAAAAAAAAAAAATTGTTGAGCTGGTCCACGAAGGACCAGCATACACGTTCACCCTCTCCCTATTCTTTCTCCCCCTCTACTTCTCCTCTCCACACAACAACTCCTCACTCCCCTTATTAAACTCCCACTCTCTCTCTCTCTCTCTCGTTCACAGAGAAAAACCCCACAGCACAACTTCCCTCTTCCTCACAACTTCCCCATACCACTCCCTCACAACTCCCCACTCCCTCACGACTCCCCTCAGCCACCGCGGATCCGAAACCCCCGAGCCCCTCCGGCCGACCCGCGACCGCGGCGTCTCCGCCCAACAACCAGGGCGCCACCGCACCCTCGCCGACCCTCGACGCCACCGCAGCCCGGCCCCGAGCTCCTGTCAGCCGACCCGCCGGCGCGCCCCTCTCCGCGCGGCCAGATCTGGCCTCCTCCAGACCCGACCCCCACTCCCCGCGAGCCGACCGCCGGCCTCCCGCCGACCCCCCTGTGCACCGACCCCCTTCGACCCCCGGCGTCGTGCCCTAGCTCCGGCACCGCCTCTAAGCACCATTCCCAGCGCTGTCCCAGCGCCCCGTCGCGCCTCGGACCCCGATCCAGCGCTTTCTCCGCTGTTTTCGAACAACGCTGTTCCGGATCTTCCCGACCTGCTGTTCGGATCTTTTCTTTCTATTATTTAATCATCTGAGAGCTCTAGCCGAGCAACCCGAGGTATAACCCCTGTCCCGCCCTTTTTCTATACTGTCTGTGATGAGAATGGTCCCCGATTCCCTCTTGGGAATTCGGTTTTAGCGACGTCGTATTTTTCGGAACCTTCGGAAAGGTTCTGTTGGGTTGTTTGGATTTTCCGAAACTTTTCGGAAATTGGATTTCGGATATTTTGGGCTTTCCGGATTTTTCCGGTAGCGTGCTGTGATGTTTTGGTTGAATTCGGACTTCCGAAATTATTTTGGGTCGTTCCGAATTAATCTGTGGATTGGTTGTGGATTATTTTATATATATATTTTGGGATTCCCTGGTTTGGGATTTGCAGGAAAGGTTATCGGCATATTTCCCAATTTTTGGGTTGACCAAAAATAGAGGAGATGCTGCCGAATTTTTCCGTAAATTCTAAAATATTTTAAAAATTAATTTAAAATGAATTTCGGAATTTTATTTAATATATAGATTTTGGGCGACGACTGTATCGGTCAATGGGCCCCGGCTAAGTGCAAAGGAAACCGGCTTCGCCCGGACGTTGAGGCATTAGCCTAGTTGAAGATTGGACCATATCTGAGACTCAATAAATAATTATTTTATCTTTATTTTTATCATTTAATTTTATTCATATTTAATTTACTTAAAGTTTAGGACTAACGGCAGTTTTGTCTTATTTCAATTTATGTAAATAAATTGTAATGGGCATAAGCCCAGCTGGTTGTTGGTCTGTAACTGTATTTGGTAGTATAGGTTTTGGTTGTTGCTGATTTTGCGAATTTTTGTATTAAACGAATAAATTTAATAAAAGTATTTTCGTATAAAATTAATAAAGGTTTTCTCACCTAAAATCTGCAAGTTTTTATATTGATTAAAGATCATGTATTTCTCACTAATTAAGAAATTAGTTTTATATTTATAAATTATGAAAATACAAAGTTTTAATAAATTAATCTGGTAGCGACGAGTTTTCCAAATTCAAAGTATAAAACGGTCTTTCCCTCGTATTAAAAATCAAACGCACAAATAATCGTGTTTTCGTGTTTAGTTAAATAAAGAATTAAAATTGGATTAGGACACAAATAGAGATTTCAACTAGCGTAGCTAGATTGGTAACCTGGAATCTGAGTCAATTTCTAGAATGTAGGAATTCGAGGACGATTCTGAATTCCCGTCTCGAAGTCTTCAACCTCTCCAGTCAAGTTCATTTTTGAGGCAAGTATAGTTTGTGTTAATTTTACAGTTATTTTAATAATCGCTTTACTGCAAGTTTAAACCACGATGCAAATACGAAACTCTCTCGGAGAGTACTGATTGTGACTACTGTACTGATTGGGGACTGGGGGAGTAGAGTAATGTTTATGACCAAAGCCAACTGTAACTTAGAACTGTATTAGCTTACCCCTCATACACACGGGGATAAGCCGAATCGTATCAATAGGATACAACTGTACATCCCAAGCCGGTCATATTCATTGCCTATTCAAATCACACTGTTTTACTGCTAGAAAACTGTTCAATTTCTAAACTGTTTAAAAGTGCATGATTCTATTATTCATTTTAACTGTTTTAAATTAGCATGAATTGTACTTTGCTCCCTCCTGACTAGAGATACATTTTTAGGGGACATTGAGGATGCTGAGCTGTTAATCAGCAGCTACTACGACCCTGTCCTGTACCCAGTAGTGCTGCCAGAGTCCCCATTGGAGGACGTTGGGACTGAGGCCGATGAACCGGCTGATAGATAGATTTTCTTTTTTAGCATTGTTGTTTGTTTCCAATTCAGTTATTTATTTTCAGTACCTTTTCCCGGTTGTATTTCATTTCAAAGTTTAATAAAATTTTATTTCCGAATTTGAGTTGTGACAAACATAGTTGTTGTTGTATGGTTACCTGCTAATGGAACAGCTTACTGCCATCGTCTCAACAACGGTGCAGGCTGGGCATGATCCGGTTCGACCCAATTAGTTGGGATCGGGTCGTGACACTTGCATCGATTCTTCATCAGGTCGATGCCAACTCTTCGGGTCGACGGCTCGTTCGAGTCGTTGCACTTGCCGTTTGAATCGGCGTTCCACTAGGGCGGAGCAGGTCGTTACATAACTGGCTTGGGATTTGAAAATGAAAGCTTTTAAGAACTCTTTGGAAGAATGTAAGCTTAAGAAGAGAAGAGATTGAAAGTGAATTGGTGATTTGAAATAATCGAAATGCTTCTCTATTTATAGTTTTTCCAAATACAGAACTCTGACAGAATTCAGGCAGAATTCGGACAGAATTTTTTGTAACAAACCGCAACCGAAGGATGACCATGTTCAAAATCAAACGTTCACTAACGTTCTACTTGGCCGAACTCTGGCCGAGTTCTGCTAGGGTTCTGCCAGTTCATTTTTGAGAAAAAATCAATTTTGGCTTTTTGAAAAGTCCTTCAGAAGCTTTTTGTAAAAAGGATATTTTTCAAAAATATAGGTCATTTTTAAAGAGATAGGTCAGTTTTGAAAAACGATTCCGGACAGCCTATTTGCCAGTACGACTTGGTGTACAATGTATTCCTAGACTCAATAAAATGAAAAATTACATTGCTTTGACAGAAATACATTTGGAATGGCAAACGGCTTCAGTCTTGAACATCGTAGATATCCATTGTTGAGCAGTATCCAAAACGTCGTAAGTAAACATCTGAATTGACTTGCATTTATATCGAGACAGAGTTTGATCAATTATTAAAATCAGGTTTGACCATGACCAATGGGCCAACAGATTTGGTGCTGGATCTCGACCTAAATAGGTCCTGATGAGGTCCCCCACATGTGCACTCTCATCAAAATAGATAGGGGTACTGTTTAATTGGTAACCCCAAGATCATCGCCACGTCAGCCAAGGTGATAGTCATCTCACATACGGGAAACTAAAAAGTATTATGTACCGGCCACCACCGCTCGACCAAACTCAAAATGAGATCCCTATCGTGACGTCTGAGACGAACTGCGTCGACGTAGGAAAATCCAAATGACTCCACCAGTTGTTTTTGAAGAAATGATAGCTCCCAACCGTGACGCCATTCCCCATGCTCACGTAACTTAACGTCTAGATAGCCATATAACTGTAAAATATTTTTGGTTAATTCGTGAGTATTTTAATTCTAAGAGGCATAATTTATTCAGCAGAAAAATTACCGATCCTAAGAATACGCGCTCAGAAATGTGTGAATGTCGCTCCTCAACGATAGTCGGTGTAGTGGGTCCACCAGGAATACGTCCATCGTTTTGTGTTCCCATCTAAAATATGCCATAGTTAAAACAATATTTAACTAAATTATTTCTAATTATTTCTACAATATGTCACGAATATATCTAATTATTTCTACAATATGTCAAGAATATATCTGCAATATGTCACGAATATATCTAATTATTTCTACAATATATTTTACAAATTTCTTCATTATTTTTAATTATTTCTTTCAATATTTCTAATTATTTCTATTTATTTTTTAACAATTATTTCTACAATATATCTAATTTTCTTCATTATTTTCTTAACACTATTTCTAATTATTTTCCTAAAACTTCTAATTATTTCTCCAATATTTTTAATTATTTGATTTCCTACAATATTTTTTAACACTATTTTCTACAAATTTTCGTAATTAAAATAATGTCATAAATTTTTCTACACTATTTCAACACATCTTTTATAAAAAAGAATCTACAAATTTTCTAATAGATTTTCTAAATAATTTTCTACAAATATTTCTACAATATTTCTAAAAAAAATTCTACAAATTTTCTACAAATTCCCCCCTACAAATTTTCTACAATATTTCCTAATATTTTCCTACTAATTTTTCTACAATATTTCTACAAATTTTTATACAGGATTTTCTACAAATTTTCCCCCTACAAATTTTCTACAATATTTCGTAATATTTATCTATAAATTTTTCGTAATATTTTTTTACCATTTTGTCTACAAATTTTTCAACAAATATTTGTACAAAGAAATTAACTATAATAGCAGTAAAAATTCAAATTTACAAAGAAATAACCTTCCGGTTGGTCCTTCTCCTTCTCCTCCTACTGTCTGTACAAGTTTTTACCCCACCACCCCCCCCCCCCCCCCCCCCCCCACCCCCCTCCGAACACATACTCGTATTTACCACCCCCAACCGCTCAACCACCCATATTTACTCTACGTTGGGTCAAACACACAAGCCCACAACCGGACTTTAGAAGATCGGTTGCACGCGTCAGCTGACGTCAGCAACCGGTCTTTATAAGTCTGGTTGCAACATGGTTAACGATTTATCCCCTTTAATCAAAAACCTATCCCTAATCACAAATGATGTCACCAACCGGACTTTAGAAGTCCGGTTGGATATCTAAGATGCAATTTTGAAAAATTCAATGCTATTCTTACAATATATGTAAAGTTTGATGCTTTTTATACAATTTTCTGAAGGTTTTACTATTTCTGATGGGGCATGCACATATTTGGAGAATGGGCCCATTTCCAACTTGTTACTATCATTACTGTAACCATCATCATCCACAATGCCCAAAATAAATATTAGACTGGACCATGTTCTGCATGTACCACTTGAATATATACAGTATACAAGTTCCCACACACATCAACAACTTGATATATATTGTCAACAACATCTTCTAATGCCTAATACTGAGAGTCTGGGTGCACATCACCTGGACTGAAAGTCTGAAACTCTACATTTTCATTAGCTCCCAATAAAGCTAAACAAATATTTATTGCTCAAGTACCAACCCCTTCTATTATTCTAAGATTAACAGAATCTGGAGAATTGATTAGTCAAATATATAGATATAAACATTCATCTTGATGTTAAACAGATAGGGGGTGTATTTGGAGCCATATCATCTAGTTCGGATCCGGACCTGATCACGGATATGGGTCTATTTGTTACTAAAGATACATCAATACTTGTACATAAAATAAGTTAAATTTAGTTAATATACATACAAGTAAACCTATACGAAATCCTTACTTCAATTGAGAAATCATACCTCAATTTCTCAACAACCCTATTATATCCTATCTGTATTTGTTAGCACCATATCCATATTCGTTTGTTCTTTATATACGATATGCAACCAAATCTTCTTCTTCATTTTTGCAAATATGATTACTGACTTTTATTTCTGAACAATATATATATATATATATATATATATATATATATATATATATATATATATATATATATATCTGTATTTGCCTCATACCAAATACTCTCTACAAAAAGAGATTGCCCATATTATAAGTTTGAGTGTCGGAAACAGCCTCTACATATAGAAAATGAGTAAATCTCCATCCTCATCTTGACCTTACCTGGACCCCAATATTGCAAAGAGCCTTGTACCAATGAGATAACCTATTTAATATAACCCAGATGTTCATAAGTATGTGCATGGATACCCACTTAATTGATTACTTGGACCTTTTGCCAATTACCAAAAAATAAGGGAATTTAAATCAAAGTTTGAAGTGTATATTTAAGAAAGAAGCCACTTGCTACTGGAATAAAAACATATAGCTGTAACACCTTATAGAAGACAAGTTGTCAACAAAAGCCAAGATATAGGACATAATATCTAAGCAAAGAAAGAAGAATAAATATCTAAGCAAAGAAATGACCCCCTTGTCCTCCTGATAATGAGGGTTCAATGCATCTGGGAGCACTAGTAGGTGACAACATCTGAATAACCTTTCACCACAAACCAATGAAAAAGAGGGGCCCATTTCTTACTTCACTGCCTCTCCCCTATTCTTTCCTTCCATCTTTTGGACTGGAGCCAGAGGCCAAGAGGACCACCCATTCCCCATATGCCGATAATATGAATATATAATCCTCAACCCTCATCACAAGGAGTCTATGCACTGGCAGTCGCATAGACCTCAGTAAGTATGGTATCGGAGCAATCCAGATTCATTCTCGTCCAATACCAGAGGTTGCTCCTACTTGAACGTGAATTGCTCCGATACCATGTTAGAGCCCCTACAATACCAAAACCTTAACATGGTATTGGTGCAATTAATATTAGATTGTGTGTACCACCATAGGTTGCTGTGATACCATAGGTTGTTCAAGTTCCTACCATCACACCAAAACTCGGATGAAGGTTGTATATTTATATTATTCTAATGCACCATAGGAAATAGTCAAGCCTGCCCATATTAGAAATGTGCCATATACATCAGAAGGTTAATGGTCAATTAGAATGTGAGAATTTGACCAGGGCCAATTTTCTGACTCAACTAAACCAAATACAGGTCCTGCATTTCCGAAGTATTTTGTGCATAAACTAGATAGATACAAGTCTAATAACGTCGTCAAGATTGAGTTGATGAACATCCAAAACAGAAATATATGAACAAAGTAGTATAATAATCATATGTTGTCAGATGAGAAAAGACACCAATACAGGGTTTAAATGAAAGGGGACAAAACACAATCTAGTGTATTGTATAACACTGGAGATCTCAAGGTGTGCAAAGTTACAAGAGTTGTTGATTATTGAATAACAACTTGACAGGACAGTATTAAGAATAGCCTCAAAAAGATACTAAGAGAAAGAAAACATGCTGCAATCTGCAAATGGCACCTTAAAGAAGAAACCAATTCAAATGCAGCAATTTAGAAGTTACAACTCCCATCCCAAATTTTTGGTGTAACCTACATAAATCATGTTATTCTATTCATCCCGTATACTAGCCAACTCCTCTATAACATTAAGCATGTCAGTCTTTTAAAGCCTCAAGCTAGATAATCCAAAATCTGTCCAAACCAAATTAAATTTACACGACAAGATAACTCATAGTCATCCCCTCTGAAACATATATACATTTTACTAAAGTCTCTATCTAGACACTCCCAAATATCTGCCACTCCGGAAATATACACGGACATCACAGTATCAGTTCCACCTGCATGTCCACATCACTGACCATTTAGTGTCTACAAGCATGTTAGTCGTCATGTCCTCTCTCTAAGCATCAAACCCTGTTGATTTTGGTTGAACACTAATCCTCGCAACAGTTCCAACTATTCTATCACCCCTAATGGGTACTTTTTAGCCTCGATCATTCCCAATAGGCACATAATTTGAAAGATTAAGCCTCTGACTCGGACAAAATCCTCCCATATTCAGCAAAACTTGGTTCCTTTCTGTGTTCCTCCGGAGCATAACAGGTTGGTGGGTTACTGACTCCTTAGTCTTGCACAACTCGCCTTACGCAAATCTACCACTGAGTAATGAGTTCATGGAAGCACATAGCGAAGCAAAGCATCCAACGAAATTCAACAACAGTGAAGCTTCACACAAAACCTTGTGTTTGCCTTCCCCTGTAGCTTCTCAGACAATCCAGGCCAAAAGATATCGACTAGTGAGTAGTGACTACCACAGAATCAAGCATATTGGGCAAAACTGCACGAGCACCATCGTGTTCACAATCTTAACATTCATAGAAACGAAGTACTGAAATGCAGGGAAACACAACATCTTTTATCAGTTCCATGCATAAGTAACCTACCAAGTTTTCAACAATAGAACACACGAACTCGAGAACTTGAAACCAAAATATTTCACAAGGCAAACAGACAGATCCAAAACTAGATACAAAACATATGGTACCTAGATTAATGCATAACCAAACTTCTAGCATTCCATAGAGCTGAAACTCTAGTTGCTCCATCTCACCTGAAACAAGAAAGAAAGAACGAAGAAAGAACTTTTATTTAATAACGAGAACGAGAATTCAAACTCAAATTAACAGGATCGCTTGCTTACATAAGTCTCTATTTACATAAAAGCAGTAGACTGAAATTGGGTTCCTCAGAAGGTGCCCCCCATTGGCAGGTCATCAAAGCTCCACAGTCCCAACTCATCCTGAGTCACATCATTGTTCAGAAGGCTGTAGATTGACTGATCAGAGCTCCCCTCGAGATAAGGGATCTGAAGAAATTTCATGTAGGATTCGAAGGCAGAAAGCTCTTCGGATAGCTCCATTGCAGTGTTCTTCTCTCCACTAGGCACTCCATCACAAGAATTATTCTTCAACTTCTTTGGTGAGCCACCGACTTCCAGAAAGTCCGATTCATCAGTTTCAGTTATAACTGGGGCAAGAAATGATGTGCTCTCTGGAGTCTTAGCCTCAAACGAGTTACTCCCTTGATTGGAATCAGAAGTGAAGCCAGCAGGTGCCTCAGGCGTAAATAGTTTAATGCCATCAAAGGAATTCAAGTACTCGGTTGGTTCTTCTTGGAAATCGAAACAAGAGTAGTTATCATTATCTTGGTTGTTGAGGTAGTTGAAGGACAGGTTAGGATTGAGCCTTTCAGATGGTTTTGGCTTGGATGATTTCTTCGGTGTCTCTTGCGGGAAATTCACCTTGGCTTTCTTGCCGCGGATCCTACGAGCTTCTGCATCATAAGCTCTCGCTGCTTCTTCAGCAGTGTTGAAGGTTCCGAGCCAGACACGAACACCTTTGTTGGGATCTCGGATCTCAGCAGCCCATTTGCCCCATGGACGCTGACGGATTCCCCTGTATTGATTCTTACGCTTCCTCTTTGCTGAGCGGTCCACAGGTCCATCAAGCTCTATAGGTTTCAGATATGATCCTTCTGCAGTGCAAAATACTTTTATCCCTCATATTACCAACAATCTTTACAGAGTTCAAAACGGGAGCCAAAAATGACAAACAAAACCTAGCAAAATCTAGATTCTGAAATCAGTAACTCGTTCTGTGATTTAAATACTACTTTAGCAACTTATTTCATATAATCATTTAAAATATGTACTTTTTTCACTGGTGTTCAATTGTTGCCTATAACTATCATTGATCAATGACAAAAGAAAAATTCCTATGACAAGTTTAAGATGAGAATAGTATAACTTATTGAACTGCGATAAGCAATGTCCATGTCTACTTTCCTAATTGATCACCACAGTAATTCCAATAACTTGTAAGAGTTTGCGCAAAAATATATATATATTATTACATTTGTCCAGCTTTACAAATTTAAATTTGTTTGAAATTGAGCTACATATTGAATAAATTGCTCAAATACTGTCACACCCTGTATAAGTCTACAATTATGAACAAGGGATATTATATTCTCCTCCTATATCAACAGCATATCTAGAGAGTATTTGATACAATTTACAGAATTAATTGTGTATGGAACACAAGAATCATACTTATAACAAATCTTAACATTTACATCCAAGCATAGCACATAATTATATTTATAACTAGTAATGATATGGCAGAAAATAACATTTCCAGTATTTAAAAAGGAAAAAATAGAAGGAAAAAAACTGTAAATTACAAATATAGCTATAAATTGACATCTTAGAAATTAAGAAAAGATTCTGTAAATTACCAAGGAAAAAAGGACAATTCTCACAAACAACGAAATAGTCCTGAAAAAGTCGATAAATTGTATATCACATAAAAACACCCAAACAAAAAGCTAATTTTTCATATGGGTACCTGAAGAAATAGAAATTTTCGCCATAACTACCAGATATAAATCTTATCAATTAAGAAAACATGCAATAAACTAGGATCCCAGAAACAACAAATTAACCCTAAAACATCTCAATATATTGTAAATTAAACAAAATAAAAACTCTAAAAATTACATTTGGTACCTGGAAAAACTTAAATTCCCCAAAATGTGCTGAAATATCATGAAATTGAGCATCTTAATAATTAATATGCTATAAACAATACATAGAACCTATTTCTCACTTCCCATAGGGGTACCTCGAAAACAACAAATTAACCCTAAAAACCTCGAAATTTTACATAGATCTCCCCCAAAAAACTAATTTTTATACGGACGGCTACCTCGAAAAAGGATTAGATCCCAATAAAAACCTCAAAAAATTGCAAAGCACGTACAAAAATCATTAACAAAATCCCAATAAAAACCCCCAATAAAAATTCTTAATTCACGTAAAAAAATTCTAATTTTTCCATATGGGTACCTCGAAAATTGATATTTTTGCTCTTGGACCCTGCTCCGAACCCCCTGGCACCAATGACCTTCGACTCCTCGTCGAACTCGTCGAAGTCGGCCTCGAACTCCTCCTCGAAGCTGCTGCTGTTCTTCGACTTCTGGGACTTGCGGTTGGGCCATAGGTAGTCGGCGGTGAGCTTCCTGGAGCTCGCCGGCGCTATGAAGTCGGAGATGATCGCTCCTCCGCACATTTTCTTATTTTTGGTCGGTGGGAAATTTGGGTTTTTTAAGGGGGGTTGCGAAAAGCTTGAATAGAGAGAGAATGGTTCAGGTTTGCTGGGAGAATGGTGTGGGGGTTTTATAGAAAAGAGAGGGATATATTTATTTATTTATTTAGTATTATTATTATTATTATTGGCTAAAGTTGGGAATTGGCGGGTTAATGGTGGTGGCTAGGAGATCCACACTAGCAACACTCCAAATTATATTCCAAATTATTTCAAACCATATTTTATAGAAGTGATTTATAGTTTCGATTCGGTTTTTAATAATTCGGCTTGAATTTCTGTTCAAAATTCATAAATTTTTAAATTTAAATTAAATTAAATTAAATTTAACTTTCCTTGGGATTTAGAATTTGATTTTCGATCCAAAGCGATAATCAATCATAAAACTTACAATTATAAGTTTACCCCGAACCGGAGCGATGAGATCGTGTCTCCATAACCATCATGAAGACAGATCAAAACAAGAAGTAATCTCTGAGAATGAAGCGAAAATTCAAGGGAGGACAGTTTATATTCGAGGGAAGTCAATAAGCAATAATTTAGATAAAAGGAATCTGATTAAGAGTTTTTCTAGTGTGATTGAGTACCCTCAAAATATCCTAATCCTACTACAGGCTGTAGTGATACTCTAGTTCAAATACCACTACATAAACTCGACCTGCATGAGCCACCACTAAAAACGTGTCACGACCCGCACCCACTGTGAGGGTACGAGAACGTAACAACGCCCAGCCTACGCCACAGTGTCGGCGGTAGAACGCTGTCCTAGTTCAATCATCTAGCAATATAAAGGTATATGTACAGTATATACACTCCGAATGGAGGTGACATAGCAATACAGTCTCAATCACATCTAAGGTAGAATACGATAAAAAGATAGAGAGATAATGAACGAAATGAATTTACAGAGATACAAACAAATAGAATCCAAGTGTCTATGATAACATCTCCACAACATCCAGATAAAACAACTCCCAGTGTATACAATAATGTATCATTGAGAAAGACATGGTAAAAATCTAAGCTAGCAGTCTAAACCACTGGTGGCAGATCCTCTACTGCAAGTGGGTCCAAGTCACAAGTGTTGTCTAAAGCTGCACCATAATGGTAGACACCATAGCCTCATCATTCTCTGTAAAATTTTAACAGGTCCAGTCAGGACGGGAGCGAGCACAATACATCTCAACAGTTCATAACAGGTTAGAAAATATAATCATGCAGTAAAGTAAGATACAAGAACTGAAAGAAAGTACAGAATGTAAACAGAGAGAGAACTGTAGTAGAAATATCTACTATAAGTAGAGAACTAACAGTGGCTAGTGAGTCAGAGTACAATATAAACATGTGAATGGCATAGGAGATTCTAGGAACTATACTATGGAGTGATTCTGGGAACTACACTACTTGGATATTATTCACATGTCTACTTCTACTCTCCCGTATCCCCAATCAATACACAAGGATCCAGCTAGGTTATGTTATGATTCCATGCAATGGCCCACAAGGGGTGATACATGGTAGGCCCATAAATGGGTGATTCTGGGAATGCCCATAAATGGGTGATTCAAGGAAGACTTTGTGATCATGAGAGTACATGTCACAAGTGATCAATGAACCGTGAAGCATAGTGATACACCATGTAAGTGAAACGCACAGAACATGTAGTATCCGATGCTCCCTGAGGGGATAACATCTCAAGAAGGGATCAATATAGTACTAATCCGTGTGACCAACGTGACAGTATCAAGTAAAGTAATTTAAAGAAGGAAAATAATTCTAAATAGGATATGAAATAATCAGAGAATGTACTCGCCTGTATCCTGAGTGTCTGAAGAGAATATAATGTCCGAAGAGTGGTGTCTGCCTCCTATAGAACAGTACAAGTCACTACATGTCTAAAATAGTAAAATAGACTGCTACAATGCATCTACATGATGTCTGAAGTTAATCTGGGCTAAAGTCAACCCTTGGTCAACTCTAGGTCAAACCAAGTCAATATCTAGCTAAATTGTCAAACCTTGGTCAACTCGTCAACCTAACAGTCAAACTAGGTCAATCCTAGTCCAGTCAAGTCTCACTAAGCCTAACCAAGCCTAGGCTAGCACACAAGCACACTCACAAGCAACCATAAGGCAACACAAGCATACATATTACATATTGGCATTAGGCAAACATAACATGCATGTATTCATTCATTGCAAGATTCTATATGTATAAACATAGGTATTCTCCATAATATGCTTGTATTCATATGTTGCATTAAGTAAGGTATCATAGCACATATACATTAATTATATAGGGTAAGCTATAAGTAGTGTTCATGCTTGCATACATATATACATTCCTACAATATCACATTCGTACATTCATTTGCATATATTCACCATATACATACATGCATATTTACATACTTTCATACATAGATATATATATATATTGAGATAGAGAGGGCTAAGGTTGTGTGTGTGTGTGTGTGTAGTGAATATATGTGTCCAGGAATGGAGAAATCAGTGATGTGTCAAATGTGTGAGTGAAGTCTGAAATCAGTGATGCAAATGTGTCAATATCAATGTGTATGTTCAGGATTTAGTGTGTGAATCTGAAAACAGGAACAGTGATGTAGTTAATGGAAAACAGGGAATGGTACTCAAGTATTTGGCCTCAGGTTAATGACAGTTTACATACTAAACTAACAGTGTACTAACATGTGGGTGAATGGAACATTAAAATGTGTTTATAGGGGAAACAGTAAGCAACTTCATATTTGGTTTTCATGAAGAAAATTTCAATACAATTAACCTTAGAAACTCAGGAATTCAGTGTTAGAAATTTCTAGCAAATGGTTCTCAAGAACCTGAGATTAATTCAACAGTTCATGAATCATTCCAACCTAAATTCGAGAGTCCCATTCTCAATACCAATCCAAAATCCATTTTGAAATCCCTATTTGTCCAATGCAAATCCAATCCATAGTAGCTAACACACAGGTGAAAGTATTTAACATGAAAGTTAACATCAAAATTAGTTTGAGAACAAGGAATTAAAATCAGAATTTTAAACTAACAGGACTGTTCAGTCTAAACAGCCCATTCCCATATTCGAATCTAAACAAGACCAATCGAAATCCCATACTGACATATAATCATCCTAGCAGTAAACTAACACACCTATGTAAGAATTAAACATGGCAATTTGGCAATCAATTTCAGTTTAAAAAATAAGGAAATCAATTTTAGGATTTCAAACTGGGACTTAGTATCATGAATTATACATTCAAGACAGGAAAATACCATTTTCGAATCCAAAACTTGAAACCTAACATGCATTTATATAAACCAGTCATGTGAATTTATGATACATCATCAAATGAACATTCATTTACAGAATTTAACAATTAAAACTGATGATAAACTCTGAAACCATACAACTGAATCCAGTATCAGAAGTTCATGAATTTGCAACCGAAACCAAAATCAATCATGCAATCCTTAAAGCTCAGCTTGTAAACTAAATCCCAGGTATGTAAACATGTCTCACATTATCAAATGAAACCTAATTTACATATTTTAACAGTCAATTCAACAATTAAACCATTTAATAAACTAAACTCTGTAAGAAAACAGAATAAAACAGAAACACGTATCAGAGAATTATAGGAACCTAAATTGACATTCGAATATACCATAAAATCCCATTCAGTCACAACCCGAGGTTAGACAGGCGTGTTCGTGTCACGTAAGGGTGTTCTCGTGTCCAAACAATAGACACGAAGTGTCCAAATCGTGCAAAATAGGTTGTGTCAGACTGTGTATACAGACAGGCTCGTGCAGTCGTGTCAAGCTCTCGTGGACACGACTCACTACACTAGACACCTCGTGCACGTGTCTAAGTGTTCGTCAGAACTAGGAGAGTGTGTCCCACAGCCTGCACAGTGTCTACGTGGATCGTGTCGCGTGCACAAGATGTGTATCCGACGCGATTCTCGCGTTCGCACAGTCTGGGCATAATCCAGTACGAGTGAGATTTCTCACTAACCACTCGACGAAACCTGACCAAATTTTATGAGTGTCGTGTCAGACACTAGGCGCACGTTTCCACCAAAAATCAGGCCTTTAGAGGCCGTGTCGTGTCATGTGTCGACCCCGAGCAGCAGGGCAGCGTACCGGGGCCTCGTGCGTGCGTGTGTGTCTAAATTTGGACACAAAACGTGTCCAGAAATGTGCTCAGTAAGACATGAAATAAATAAACACATATAAAACAATATTTCCATTCAAATAGTTTTCAAAAACAATATGAAATTTTTTTCACAAACATTTCATCAAACACTTGTAAACAGGGACTGATACGTGTCCAATAAGGACACGAAATGGACACCACTCGACACCAAACCTATGCTAGCAGCTAGGGGACTCCTAGGGCTATGCACTTATGCAAAGAAATCGAAATTTGAATGGGTTTTGAGAGTTTTACCTATAGGTTTCAAAGCTCCTTGAAAAGCTCCAAAAGAGGGGTTTCTTCTAGCTTCCCAAACTTCACCAAATTGTTCACAAACTGAGAAAAACTTCCACAAACAGCAAGAACACACTAATTAGAACCTATTGCAATTTGTTTGGATTAAAAAGAAATTAAAATGGATTTGATATAAATTTCTAAAGTTGGGGATTTACCTCTTTCTAAACTTGAGATCTATTTCCAAGGGAGGCTAACCCTAGATGAAGGAGGCATTAAATAGGGTAGGATTCCCTAGGTGGCTGGCCATAGTGGGTTAGGGTTAGGGTTTAGTGATGGGCTATGGGCCTTGGGCCAAGTTTCACAAGCTATGGCTAAGTGATTATCTATTGGTCTCAAAACCATAAGTCATGACTTATGACTTAACCCTCTCTATTCTAACTCGAGTCTAAAAGAATAAATCATGGGTTAACTCTAGTTAGTCTAGGGTTACTTAACCTAACCAAGGCAGTCCCAACTAGGCTTAGCTTCTAGACTAGTCTACCAAAGTCAATGCTAGTCAAAGTCAACCTAGTCAACCATCATCCAAAATAATTCCTAAAAATTTCCATAAATTCAAATAAATAATATTAAATCAAATAAACCCAAAAATGACAAAAATACCCTCAAGCTAAAAATGATAAATGAAATACCCTAATCACAAGGCTAGGCTCTAGATCACTATCTCTAGGGTTACACTAGCAAAACACCAAATCACAAGTCATGATTTTAAATAGTTTAAAAATGATTAAAAATCACCAAAAATCATAATATGAAATAAATATCAATAAATAATAATTATAATTATAAAATTTCAAAATTACCCTCATCTGGAAAACTTGGTGTTACAATCCTACCCACCTTATAAAAATTTTGTCCTCGAAATTAAGATGATCGCACCCCTTCTAGGTCAAACATAGACAAGGGTCAATCACTAGTCAATTTCTCAACATCCAAGTACTTGGTCATCAGCTGGTCAACTTCTTAGGATTTTACCTATGCTAGCTACCTAGTGTTGGCAATCAGAATTTAGCAAAAAGAGAAACTCTATAATAGGCTAGCTCTTAACTTTCCAATCCTATCAAGTCACCCATAACTAAGTACCTACAAGCTAAGCACACCAATCCCAAATACCACATATATATATGCTCAAGAACAATAACCCATCACATATATCCTAAGTATATATATATATATATATATATATATATATATATATATATATATATATATATATATATATATATATATATATATATATATATATATATATATATATATATGACTGATCAACCAAGGGTTAAAGTAGACTAAACACATAAGGGACTGAAACAAAAGCTTAGAATTAGGCTAAGGATGAATGGTCTGAAACATCAATATAGGCAAAAGGGAATGATGCCAAGGGGACTGAAATTATAAGCTAAAGGACAGGACATTTGGGTCCACTTGTAAAGTCAAAGTGAAAGGAAACCTACATGGTGACTGAAACATGCCTCTAGATCAACCTGGCCCCTCCTCTATATCTGGCTGAACTAACTACATGCATGACAATGGTCTGAAGAAGTGAACCAAACTGGTGTACAAGGAATGCAATAGGCAGTATACTGCAAACGAGTGCAGGCTACGTACCAATCAAAATACATTACATATATATACAAACTATATATATTAACCCTCATCACCTCAATTCTACTCAGGGTCTAAAACACACACTCCCTACCACATGCCTAGCACTCCAATGAAGGGGTCAGATACTGTAAGGTGTACTGGGACAGAACAGTGAACTGTCCCAAGTGGTGAGTACAGGCCTCTAGTATGCATGATACTAACTCTCCAGATATGCAGAATATGGTAAGGGGTTGATGGTTATATTGGTGAGTCAATAATTGGGGTCTGAACTATGGTCCAGTGAAACCTATGTTACAACATGGTAGGTAATGAATTTTGAGTGCAGTGAACAACTTGTACAAGTCTGAACCAAGGGGACAGGGTATCTAGTGAAGGGTCTACACACTGTCTATAAAGGTTGATCAAACATGACTGAACTCAACACAAAGAGAACTTAACTAAAAATAGAAACTGGACCAATATAGGCTAATCAACATGTCAATAATCCTATACAACAATGACCTATAGATACCAACCAAACCCATATCCCATATGCCAATACCATCTGTAATCTATATGTTTATATACCTCTCAGTCTTAGGTAAAACTACCACTATATTCAAGGACATGCTCTGGTCATTGGTGTCTCACTGGAAAAGGTAAGGAAAGTAATAACAATCATGAAGGCTGTAAGGCATACTAACATCGTATATGTAAAATAGTTGGTATTATAAACAACAGAGAAATCATCTACAATGGTTTACTATTCTAATACCACTACTAACTATCATCTCTAGGGTACAGACACTCTACAAGTCATCATATCATTATAATATGAAGGAACTACCTATGAATAAGCTCTACAAAACTAAAATATCCCTACTCTTAAGTTATTAGAACAACAGAAGGGTATGATGTACAAAAACCTTCAAGATACAATCTGATAACCATATGCGTCTGTCCAGAATCATGTTGTCCAGAGTCTTCGTCATGCTAGTGAGCAAGGCTACGATAATCACAGAGTCCTTGACTAAGGTACATACCTCTAGAATTATGATATTTAAAATTTTCGCATTGCCGCATGCGACGGCAAAAACCTTAAATTCCCACACTAGAGAAATACGTCCAAAATCTGACTATATGTCCTCACTATGCCAACTAACACGACTATCGAAGATTCTAGATCCCATAACTGTAGTGACCTAGCCCATATGATTTATCTCAAGGAAAATCAAACATAACACATGAACAACAGGACAAAATTGATCAATCAACAAGGAACAGAGGGAATCAAATTTCAAGATAGTTATAAGAGACAATTGCAGGAATGGAATCGAGAAGAACAAAACTTGCAGCAAGATCTTCAATGGTCTGTGCATCATCGGCTGTCCTGACGATAGCTCGCCCATGCTGGTTTTCCCTGGTCTGCTGCTGATGCTGCATGAACCGCTGCTGCTGAGAGAAATTGAAAATGACGGAAGAAAATCTCTGTACAGGCAGAGGTGCACCTCCAATGTAGCAGAAATGCCAACCTGAGTCGGCACAACAGGAGCTGCGGTCTCGAGGTACTGATGAACATGACGAGAGGTGGCCAGCCTCTCTATAGTATTCCCCGAACCGGAGCGATGAGATCGTGTCTCCATAACCATCATGAAGACAGATCAAAACAAGAAGTAATCTCTGAGAATGAAGCAAAAATTCAAGGGAGGACAGTTTATATTCAAGGAAAGTCAATAAGCAATAATTTAGATAAAAAGAATCTGATTAAGAGTTTTCCAAGTGTGATTGAGTACCCTCAAAATATCCTAATCCTACTGCAGGCTGTAGTGATACTCTAGTTCGAATACCACTACATAAACTCGACCTGCATGAGCCACCACTAAAAACGTGTCATGACCCGCACCCACTGTGAGGGTACGAGAACGTAACAACGCCCAGCCTACGCCGCAGTGTCAGCAGTAGAACGCTGTCCTAGGTCAATCATCTAGCAATATAAAGGTACCTGTACAGTATATACACTCCGAATGGAGGTAACATAGCAATACAATCTCAATCACATCTAAGGTAGAATACGATAAAAAGATAGAGAGATAATGAATGAAATGAATTCACAGAGATACAAACAAATAGAATCCAAGTGTCTATGATAACATCTCCACAACATCCAGATAAAACAACTCCCAGTGTATATAATAATGTATCATTGAGAAAGACAAGATAAAAATCTAAGCTAGCAGTCTAAACCACTGGTGGCAGATCCTCTACTACAAGTGGGTCCAAGTCACAAGTTTTGTCTAAAGCTGCACCATAAGGGTAGACACCATAGTCTCATCATTCTCTATAAAATTTTTAATAGGTCCAGTCAGGACGGGAGCGAGCACAATACATCTCAACAGTTCATAACAGGTTAGAAAATATAATCATGCGGTAAAGTAAGATACAGGAACTGAAAGAAAGTACAAAATGTAAACAGAGAGAGAACTGTAATAGAAATATCTACTATAAGTAGAGAACTAACAGTGGCTAGTGAGTCAGAGTACAATATAAACATTTGAATGACATAGAAGATTCTGGGAACTATACTATGGAGTGATTGTCACCCTCATTTCCCGTATTTTCCATATTTCGTATTTATACTCGTATCTGGATTTTGGCATGTATTTTTATTTTTCTCAACTTGTGGAATTTCGGTATTTCTCGTATTTTGGGTTTTGTCATGGCTCGGTTTTAATTGGTTTGGGGTTGGTTTAGTTTGGTTTAATGTGTATTGGAACACCTTTGCCTAAGCTCCACCCTCAACACACCACATCCCACCCACATTAAAAACTCCACCAACACTCTCTCTCTTCATTACTTCCTCCATTAATTTCTTCTTCTTCCTCCTCCACCCAACTCTCCACACCCATAGGCAAGTGCAACTTGCTTCTACAAGAGAGCCCATTTTATTGTTCCATTAGCTTCTTTTTATGTTTCTAAGACACATTAGAACTTGTCATTTTCCATTTTGAGGCTTTAAATCTTGTAGATCTAGAAATTTATTATTTTCGGATTTGGTGGTTTTGATCTATCAAACTTCTTTGTTTTCAAGTTTTGATGGTTCCATGTTGTAAGAAATTTTCTTCTACCCAATTTTGACCTTTGAAAAGTTGGATTTAGACTTGTTTTGAACAAGTTATGAACTTTTGAAGCTTTGGGTTTAACCATGGAGTTCTTGCTGGTCTGGAGAAGACATTGAGCAGTGTGCAGAGATTTTTAGCTTACGCCACTGAGCTGCGCGTGCTCTTTAGCGCAGCGTACACAGACTTGGGTACGCTTCCTGTTGGAAGCGTGTCTCTTGCATACGCAGACTTGAGTACGCTTCCTATTGGAAGCATGTCTCTTGCGTACGCAGACTTGGGTACGCTTCCTGTTGGAAGCGTGTCTCTTGCGTACGCAGACTTGAGCGTACGCAGACTTGAGCGTGCCCTGGCCTGAGCGTACGCAGACTTGAGCGTGCCCTGGCCTGAGCGTACGCAGACTTGAGCGAGCCCTGGCCTGAGCGTACGCAGACTTGAGCGTGCCCTGGCCTGAGCGTACGCAGACTTGACTTGCGTACGCTGTCCTGAGCGTACGCTACCCTTTGCTCCCCCCTTGGGTGCCTTATGTCCCCATATTCCCCTTTAATGAATTTGCATCCATTTTATATCCTTACGCCTTTGATGTAAACTTGACATGAACCCGATATGATCATGACAGTATTTATGAATGTTAATCGGAACAAGGCTTACTGATGGAATTGCATGATTAGTGACCCGCCGTGGCGCACTCTTGACAAGTAATTTGACATGATAATTCTTGATAGTGGTCCGTCGTGACGCACCCTTGCCTTGATAAGTAATCTTGATAAGTAACATGACATGATGGTGACCCGTCGTGGTGCACCCTTGACAAGTAATCTTGACACGATGACCTTGATACGCTGTTGCGACGGCTAACTTGACATGCTAAGTGAATTCTTGACACCGTGGGTGATTGTATTGAATGTGCTTGTGTAAGCAACCAGTCTTGTCTCGCATCATGTCTAGGACATGAATCCCTGGTTTCCCACGGTCAGGGATTCATACTGAATCGGGCTAGGTTAATGACTAGATGGTTCAAATAGTTCATGGAGAATTCCCCAGTTACCTGTTGCCCCTTTAGTCCCGACCTTATATATATATACATGGGATTTGTTGCTATCCGTCGAGATGAGCGCACTTCCAGCCCGCCGTCGAGTGTGGTATCTTAGGACACATGTATCTTACTACAGTGTGTCTGCTATATCCTGCTATCTTTTCTTTTTCTTGCTGGGATCACTCAGGTAGTAACAAACAGGTAACCGAACTTGGAATTCCCATTGCATCTTGCTAGTAACTAGGCCTGTGATAACCCTAGTTAGTTAAAGTAGCAAGCCGTACTTATTGCTTGACCGTGATTGATCGTATGAGAATAACCTGTCTAGTCTTGTCTTGATTCCTGCACAAGAATTGCTACCTGTCGTAATTTTCTTATATTTTGCCGATAAATGGTGGGAGAATCCAAGTTCCGTTCAGACGAAGGGTTACAACCCCGGTCCTTGTTTGGTTTACGGGTTGTAAACTGGTTATCTGAATAGTTCCATGGTTATCTCATCGTATATCACCTGTTATGTTTTTCCTTAATTCCTGTCTTTATTACCTTATTATTATTGTGCTAATTGCTGGTTTTGGTTCCTAAGTGAAGCCTCCTTTGTGGTACTTGCTCTTTCTGGGGTCTGACCCAGCTGGTTTTGTATGGCCAGATACCGGAGCAGCAGCAAAGGATCTACCTGCTTTCCAGCCAGATGGTAACCACTAGAGGGAATCCTGGCAACGAGTGGGTTTCTTTTGTCCTCCCACTGTAATTGTACATTATTCTTTTGAGGTATTTAGCCGACGAGCACCTGTTAGCTCGATGCACTTTACTTTCTGTCTGCCTACGGGCTGTAAACGTGATTGGCCACTCGAGGTTGATCATGTATGACTTAACTCTTGCTAGCTAGTCCTTATATTTTGTACGACTAGCTTTATGATCATCTGGATATGTAATGTTTGGGACGCCTTATAATTGTATATTTGGTGATCTGATATCTTGTTACTATTATTACTTGTTGAGATTGGGACATTAGGCTTGTTATTGACCCTAAGAGGCTGATGGCTTGTAGATAAACCCTCATATTTCTAGACAGCCGTGACCGTATAGTGAGATAGATTCCATTTCATTATACGTAGCTGGCTATGTCCGCCCCCGCTCTCCAGTATTTCGGTTCTGGGGCGTGACACGGTTTAAGTGGTGGCCCATGCAGGTCTTGTCAATCAAGAAATATGAGGGTTTACCGGATAGATGTCTCAATCTGTACTCGTCTTTGATCTCCACTCGTATCTTCTTATCTCATTGGATCCCTGACTTGATAACATGCTTGTATTATTGTTCTATCCTGGTCCTTCCTTAATATTCATGACGTCATTGCTTCAGTGGCATCATTCCTGTTGATCAGCCAGAAGAAGTTCGGCCGGCAGACCAGCAACAACAAGAAGATCAAGATCAGTCCTCCGCAGCCGCCTTCCGAGCCATGCCTTCTGTAGCCTCCCTTCTCGAAAATTTATGAAAATATTTATTATTATTATTATTATTTATTTGATTTAATGGTAATTGTTATTTGATATTATTATTTTTGTAACACCCAGTTTTCCAGAAGAGGGCATTTTTGAAATTTTGTGATTATAATTATTATTTAATGATAATTATTTCATATTATGATTTTTAGTGAATTTTAATTATTTTTGAACTATTTAAATTCATGACTTGAGATTTTAGGTGTTTTGCTAGTGAACCGTAGAGACTGTCTACCCTGGAGCCTAGCCATGTGATTAGGATATCTCATTTATCGTTTTTAGTTTGAGGGTATTTTTGTCATTTTTTAATTATTTGAATCTAATATATTTTGTTAGGAATTTAAAATGATTTATTTGAATGGTGTGATTTAATATTATTTGATTAATCTCCATGTGGTTTATGGTTAGCCTAACCTAAATTGGACCTGACCTAGATGAGTCATGACTAACTTAGTGAGCCACTTTGAAATTAGATGAGTTGGTTAAGGGGGTTAAGTCAAGTTTAGTCATGGTTAAGTGATTTGCAAGGACTAAGATAGAACCTTTTGTTCTAGGCCATCTATTTTCCCATGATTCAATCCTAGCCATAGGATGACACCTAAAAATCCTAACCCTAACTATTATGACCAGCCAAGAGACTTTTCCCTTTGCCTATATAATGTCTCTATGGGGATTTGTGCCTCCTTCTTCAATAGTTCTTCATTTCTTAAGGAAATAGGTAAGCCTTCATAAATTTCTTCCTAGTTTAATCAATATGACTCCTTTTTGATTGAAATTTCTTCCATTAGGATCTAATCATTGTTCTCTTGCTGTTTGTGGTGCTCAAACTCAGCTTTGGGGCAACTTGGAGAAGTTTGCTAGCAAGAGGAAACCCCCCATTTGAGACTTTTCTTGTATTTTGACACCAATAGGTAAATCATTGTAAACACCATTAAAATTCTAGTTTCCTTGCATGTAGACCTAGCCCTAAGTGTCCTGGTCCGGTAGGTATTCCTAGACCTAGGTTTTGTGTCCATTTCGTGTCCTAAATGGACACGTATCAGCCTATAGACATAGGTGTTTGATGAAATGTCCCAAAGGACATTTCGACCTGATTTTATGAAACTTTTTGAATAGGAATTTAGGATTTGTTGTCGCTTATCATTTTCTGTAGGACTGAGCTTGTGATTGTGTCGTGTCGTGTCGAGTTCTGGATACGAACACGCTGTTCTGTCACAGTGCATATTGCCCTGCTACTCGAGGGCAATTGCTCCCTGTACACAACACGTGGACACCTAGGATTTGACACAGCCCTAGGGGCAGACACTGACACGAGGTCCTCAAAGTTTGAGACACCCTCGTGTCGTGTCGGACACGCACTTGGCCACACACGGGTTTTGCTTTGGTCTGTGCACAGTTAAGTTTGGGTTCTGATACTTGCTTCGTGTCTCACCTTGACACGACGAGGACACAGGGAAGGTTGCCGACCTAGTAGTCCTATAGGTTACCTATCTTCTGACACGAGCACGTGTCCTCTAGTGCCTGGTGTCGCGAGCACGGGGGCTCGACACTGCTCGACCACACTGTCTGTACACAGTTTCTGTGGTTGAGTCCTATTTTCGTTTGGATATGTTTGTGTCCATATTTTTTTACACATTATGGTCTGTTGGACACGAACACATGTGACACAGTTATTACCAACCTTTGTTTTGTAATTTTAGTGATTAATTTGAGTTCGAATTCCTGAAATCCCAATTTTCCTGATACTTCACTGATGCCATGTTTATTTTTCAGTTTCAGAATTCATGTGATATTCAAATTGTTAATTCAATGTTAATTTTGATGTTAATACATGATTAACATGTCTGGATGATTATATACTTGTTTGGGTTTGATGTTAACATGAGATTGGGTTTCCAAATTGCTTTGGGACTCTTAATTGGAACTGTCATTTTGAGTTTTAACTAATATTCACACATTAGTAAACTAAAACCTGAGATTACCTATATATCAAACCTGAGAGTTCAGGACTTGTTAACCTGAGTTTGTATTGAAATGTGAACCTGGGTTCTTTTCACTTAACTGTTAACCTGTGTACATTTCATTTAAACTGAGAATTTGGGTTCAGTTTTGACTGTTAAAATTGAGTTTAATATGTCTATAAAACTGAGTTTTTGTTATGAGACTTGTGTAATGTTTAACTGAGTTCACACCATGAAAACTGAGAATTTGTGGATAACCTGAGAATGTGTTTAAGCTGAGAGTTGAGTTTAATATGTCAAAAACTGAATGTAGGTTGAGATTGACATGAACCTGAGATTCACAGATGAATGAGGGATATATGTATGCATGTTATGTTAAGATGTTGTAAAGAGGTTAGAAGGGATAGGCTTGTGCAGTAGTGAAGAGAAGTTCACTGATAGTCATTAAATTGGTTTTTGGTTTTTAATTGAACTCAAGTTATGGAAATTTTTATGTACATGGCAACTTAGGAATTGTTGACTCAATTGTATGATAGAGTGATAACTGAAATGAAACAGGGACTTTAGTTTTGATACTTGATAACTGAAATTGATTTGAATTTGGATTGATTTTCAAATACATGTAACTGTCAATTGTTTCCTGCAAACACAGGACACTACTACCCTCACATTGACACAATTTCTGAGATTTTACCTATGCCTACATGAACCTGAGAACTCAAGCATAAACTGAGATTTACTTGTTGTAAAAAAAACCTGAGATTAGGTTGTGTAGTTGGTAATTATGTTGTATGTATACAAGAATCTATGTATAGGTAATAGAGTTACAGTCCTATGGACATTGGTTCACTGTTTGTTTAACTGTCAACCTGAGATTTCCTTATGTATATAATCTGAGAATATATTGATAAGGTTGAGTTTCTTTGTATAAGGAAAACCTGAGAATGCATCACTGTTTTGCCTTACATTTCACCCCATCTCACTGTTACACAGTACACTCACACACCCATTGTATAACACAGCCACACAAGGCTTCCTACACTATCAACCCTCACATTTCCCTCATCACTCATACACCCTCACACACACAAGTTTATCTCATAGACACACACAGACCTTCCCTCTCTCTTTATGCATATGTATATATACATAGTATATATGAATACCCATATATGAATGTGTGTGAAATATTTATGTATATGTGTACACATATGTACCTATGTATTATGAGATGTCTCATGGATAGCCTCTAGGTATATTCCTAGATTAGATGATAAATCCTAATCTATGAGTGTATGTATATGTATTTCTGTGTTTAGCTTAAATGTTATATAAGTTGTGTGAAGTTGGTTTGACTTGTATTATATAAGTTGTAAGGACTTGGTATGCTAGCATAGGCTAGTTTAGCCTTGATTAGACTAGTATGGTCTTGTTAGACCTAGTTTGACTATAGTTGACCTAGTTTGACTTCCAGGGTTGACCAGAGTTGACCAGGAGTTGACTTTGGCCTAGATTGACCTAGAATCATGTAGAAGGCATATTAGGACTTCATTATATCATTTTAGACTTGTTGTGACTTGTGCTGTTCTGATTAGGAGCCAGACACCTCTCCTCGGACAGTACATTTACTTCAGACATTCAGATACGAGGCGAGTACATTCTCTGATCATTTTATATCCTGCTTAGAATTATTTTCCTGCTTTAAATTACTTTACTTGATACTGTCACGTTGGTCACACGGATTGGTACTATATGGATCTTTTCATGAGATGTTATCCCCCTCGGGAGCATCAGATACAGCATGTTTTATGCGTTTCACGAACCATCACGTATCTCTATGCTACCTCTGATTCACGAACCGCCTGTGACACATGTACTCTCATGTTCACAGAGCCCCCATGAATCACCTTCACGTACCACTCATTTTATGAGCCATGTGAAGTTTCACGAAACTTAACATAACTTGAACGGATCCTTGTGTATTGATTGGGGTTGGGGGAGTAGAAATAGACAGGTGAATATTATCCAAGTAGCTGTAGTCATGAACCACCCTCTTAGCTGTAGTCATGAACCTCCTATGCCATTCACATGTTTATATTTTACTCTGACTCACTAGTCACTATTAGCTCTTTACTTATAGTAGATATTTCTATTACAGTTTCTCTCTCTGTTTACATACTGTATTTCTTCAGTATCTATATCTTACTTTACTGCATGATTATATTTTCTAACCTGCTATGAACTGTTGAGATGTACTGTACTCGCTCCTGTCCTGACTGGACCTGTTGAAAATATTACAGAGGACGAGGAGGAGGCCTGGGAGGATACCTTCTTCGGATAGCTCTAGCTGAGGACATCACTCCACTGCCTAGACTAGTTTAGTTAGGCCTTATCTTATTTTCATGTTGTCTGGAGACTGTTTAGCTAGATTTTACTTCTGTTCAGAGATGTTGAGTTGTATATATTCTTTCTTATTCAGTAGCTGAGATATGTACTCTGGATATTTGCTAGGATATTATCCTAGACTTTTCTATATTCAGTATTTCCTTGAGTTCTATATCATATCGTGTTTTCTCTCTCCTTAGTTGTGATTGAGTTCATTTACTGCTTAGTATTATTTTGCTAGATGTATGTTGACCTAGGACAGCGTACTACCGCCGACACTGCGGCGTAGGCTGGGCGTTGTGACGTTCTCGTACCCTCACAGTGGGTGCGGGTCGTGACAATTTTATTGGTTATACTATTTTAATATTAAAAATGTGTGTATTTGTATGTGTATATAAATATATACAATAGTGTATATGTGTGTGTATATATATATATATAAATGTATATGTGTATATGTGAATTTATAGATATATATTAGGTGTGTGTATATACATATATATATATATGTATACTCGTACTTAGAGATTTATATATGTATATAGATATATATGTAAATAGAAATAGAAAGAGAATAAATATATATATGTATAATATATATAGAGAGAGAGATAAATGTGAGTTGTGTATATATATATATATAAATATATATAATATCAATATTATTAATGTTTGTTGGATGCTTTATTTTGGAACTATAGTATCATTGCTAAATGTATTATTAGAATTTCTCTAAATTAATATGCCACACAAAAGTAGTTTTCGGATCTACTTTTGCCACATTTGACCCTTCCCTTAATATCTTCTTGTTACATCCTCAATTTTATTATTCATGAGATCGTATCTCCTTCTAATATACAGATGTAATTTAGTTCTGAACACCCTCAATTTATTTATAAGTTTCAGGAGCAGATATGAGCATTTGAAGAACAAATGTTTCCTGTGTTCCTCTACTACATGATAGAGAGGAGAAAAAAACCAGTTCAGATCTATTGGCATTATAGTCCTAGTCAACCTGATCAATGTCTACAGCCCTGGGGCCAAGCCCAAACCGAGCTTGAGCACCCCAGTACCCAACAAAGTCCCCACAGCCGATCCCAACTGTTCTAACAGAACAATAAATCCCAACCCAGGTGAAACCCGAGCCTCACAACATATATACACTCGTGTATATAAACGGAGAGGAGCGATCGAGAGAATGGAGTTTCCTCTCGAAACCCTATCGAGACACACGCCGCCACTACCACCCCTCCTCCCCTGGGCGACCCTCGTGCGCGCCCTCGGCGCCGCCGCGCGCCGCCAGGCCGGCCGAAGAGCTCCGCGCGCGCTCGCACAGGCGCGGGTGGCACAGCGACAGTCGCAGCCATGGGGGCAACTTTCAACGCAGATTTCGTGACGAGGAGTTGATTATCCTCCGATCTTCCTTCACAGGTTTGTCGACAACCCTACCAACTCCATATCCCAATAGATAGATCAGAGTAGAACCCCTCATAAACCCGTGGAAAATCGAACCAAACATCGACGAAAAATCTGACCAAAACAGAATGAAACCCAGTCCCAAACAGCTCTGTTCGAGGATCGATTCCGATCGATCCAGTACAATTTTAGAAAAACTTTTTAAAAGACAGTCCTAGACACCATGTAGGGCTTCACAACCCTTTTTGCAGAATTTGAAATCATCGACTATGCGTCGAGAAATCGAATCCCAAAGTTTCCCAAAAATCTGTTTTCAAAACATTGAAATCGCTCCACACGACGTGCGTCCCGCCAAACCGGGCGACATGGTCACGCACCGAAGACATCGAAAGCTGCGTAACAGCTTCGTGGTCGGGTGGGCTTTGATGAAATTCAAATTGGTCACGTGTTCGCGACGAATTTGATGCGTATCCGTCGAAATTCCCCGTATCGACCTCTGTGCAAATTTCCTAATTACTTCATGCACGCTCGTCAGATCGAGACGAAACTTGCGCCAACAGAACCGTATCGTTTTTTTGGTCCTGCATGCCAAGTTTGGTCCAATTCTGAGACAGTTGAAATCGACGTCGTTTTGCGAGCCCCACGGTCCCACTCAACGGGCGATTTTGTGCACGGCCCGCCGGAATCCAACTTTGGACATACGGTTGGATTCGTATCGGAAAACCGGATCTGTAGACATGTATTTTGATGACTTTAGAGACCATTGACTTTGGTACGCTTTTCGGTGCAAAGTGGGTCCAACGGCGGACATCGTTCTTGTTCGAAATTACCGTTTTGCCCCTGTGTCCAGAATTAGACTTAAAGACAAGCAATCCTAGCTAATTTAACTATTCTGAGACTGTTGGCATTGTCTGTTTCAGCTTTCAAAGATATTTGTGAGGACTTGGACTGCATGGCTTGTCAATTGACTGTATTTTGTTAGATCTGCGTGCAACCTCCAGGCAAGTATACCTTGCCTTCCTCTATAGTTTTATTTACATGCATTTTCTTTCGTTTTTCAGTCATTTGATTGTTTGTCGATATGTGCTTTTCGTGTTATTTTCTGTGGAGTTGTTTTATTGTTTATAGCCATGTTCATGTTTTGGCCTTGTATTTCACATTTGGAGTTCTCGTCAGTACCTTGCTTGAGTCGTGTCATAGAACGAGTACGTGTAATTGAACTGATAAATCCTTGATATTGTTTCCTTGGCACCAGAGAGTCCACGCTCGGGACGAGGGTGTTTTTCTTGATCTGTTTACATCAGTGAGTCCACACTAGGGACTAGGATGTCGATTATTTGCATCAGAGAGTCCACGCTCGAGATGAGGGTGTAGACTTGACTTGACTTGCACCAGAGAGTCCACATTCGGGACGAGGGTGTTTACATCAGAGAGTCCACACACGGGACGAGGATGTAGTATTTGCACCAGAGAGTCCACACTCGGGACGAGGGTGCCTTGCCGTGAACTAACCAGAGAGTCGACACTCGGGACGAGGGATAGTACTGACCAGAGAGTCCACACTCGGGACGAGGGTTAGTATTGACCAGAGAGTCCACACTCGGGACGAGGGTTAGTACTGACCAGAGAGTCCACACTCGGGACGAGGGTTAGTGTTTAGTTCAAACCAGTGAGTCCACACTCGGGACGAGGGTTTGGTTTCTTCCATTGATCATCGTGTTTCGTTCATCCGGCAGTTCATTTATGCGTAGTTATTCTAGTGTTCGTATTCGTGTTCGGGTTTGTGTTCGTAGTCATTTGTCTTGTCATTGTTCTTTCTTGTTTATTTCCTTGCGCATGATAAAACTGCTAGATAGGCATGTATATTATATATCTTACTATGTCCTCTGAGGACCTGATGATCTCCTCAGGTTTAGCAATTGCATGGAGTTAGCTAGTAGTTCTGGATGACGGAGGATTTGCGGTTCTTGCGGGATTCAGGTATTGTTATCGTATTTATTATCCGCTCATGCTTTTCATTCCATATCATGAGATATCCTGTTCCTTGTTTCAGTTGTAGACTCTTGTTATATTCCTTAGAGTCTTATCGAATATTTATGCTAGTGGGCTGCAGACCACGACCCATAGTGTTCGTTCATGTTTCATATTCTTATTATGGATTGAGATATAGATTACATTGCCATGATTTGGCAGTAAACCATAGCCTTGACAGCGTTTACGTATTCGAGATGGGCTGGAGTCTGCTCGATGCGTAGCTGGGCTTGCTCACGCTCTCGCGTCCGAAAAGCGGGTGTGGGTCGTGACACCTTCTGGAGAACCAATGCCCCCAGTCCAGCCAGTTCTGCCAGTAGGGTCAGAGGATGGGGTCTTGACAGGGCTCATCCGTGAGTTGCTTGCATCTCAGGACCGTCGAGGTGATGTCTTGTAGCAAGCAGTATAAGATGCTATGAGCGGAATTAGTCCTCGAGGGAACAGTGCGGTCAACAATTTCAAGCACCTGAACCCTCCCTTCTTCGATGGCAGCAAGGATGCTATTGCTGCAGATGCCTGGCTACAGGACATTGAAGTTATCTTAGAGGCAGCCAGGACTCCTAAAGCAGAGAAGGTGGCAGTGGTGCGCCTGCAGTTACTAGACCTAGCCCACAGCTGGTGGGCTATGCAAGCAGCGAGTTTAGGTATGCCTATCATGTGGGCGGTATTCAGTGATATGTTTCAGACCAAGTACTTTGACGCAGTGGCTAGATATGACCTACAGACCAGGTTTAGTAATCTCAGGCAGATGAACAGGACGGTCGACGGATATGCGGCCGAGTTTTCAAGGTTGAGTCGGTTTGCTCCCACCTTGGTGGCAACCGAGCTAGATAAAGTACAGCGATTTCAGCAGGGGCTCCACTTGGAGATCATATTGGCAGTAGAGCAGTTCGAGCACAGAACTTTTGATGCCATCTTGCGAGCAGCGAGGAGGCATGAGTACACTTCCCGAAGGATAGCTGACCGGACCGGAGATCGAAAACGGTCTCACGACCAGATGAACCAATCCTCAGCACCGGCCCCGGCAGCTAGGGCCCTGACCATTGGAGCTACGAGAACAGATTCGGTTACCTCCTTACAACATTCTGCCCCGACCTATCCCCAGCAGCAGAAGCAGAAGCGGCCTTTGAAACGGGTTGTTCTCATTGCGGGAAGCCAGGGCATGTTGTTACTGAGTGCCGCAGAACACAGAGATTATGCTTGGTTTATGGTTCGCCGGACCACATGATGGGATCTTGTCCATTCAGAAACAGATCATCGTCGATAGTAACTAGTCCCTCGGTTATGGGACCAGCACCAGCACCAGAATCAACTACAGTTCACCAACCACAGCAGCTCCCGTTCCCGGGTCCATTGCCATCTCAGGCCCAGGCCTTCCAGCAACAGAGGTCACAACAGTTCGCCCTGGCCCAGGCCCAGATCCAGAATCGGCAGAGAGGTATCTGTGTCCTATTGTCTTACTTTCTACCGTCGTTATGCGGGACACATGTCATGTTTCATGTATCCTAATTACAACAGTATATCCTGGCCCGAGCCATGTCCTAGATCATTCGAAAATGGTTATTGGTACCAACCTTTTCGTATAAGGAGAGGCCCGTGTCCCTGTTTGACCAAAGAGATAGACCTTAAGTGCAAGACTATCAGTTTAGTTCGTGTTGCTTGAGTTCATCGCTCCTTAGGAGAGTCAAACGTGAGAGTGTGAGGATGATATCCGATCACGTTATCCCAATCGGTTTGGCTCATGAGGTGTAATATCTTCCTTATGCCTTGCACTTCGATTCCTTGTTTGTATGTATGATTGTATGATTGATTGGTAGCATAGATTTCTTGCGATAGTATAGCTATCCCGACATCTCTAGCCTCTTGATTAAATTCCGAGGACGGAATTCTTTTAAGGTGGGTAGAGTTGTCACCCTTATTTTTCGTATTTCCCGTATTTCGTATTTATACTCGTATCTGGATTTTGGCATGTATTTTTATTTTTCTCAACTTGTAGAATTTCAGTATTTCTCGTATTTCGGGTTTTGTCATGGCTCGGTTTTAATTGGTTTGGGGTTGGTTTGGACTTGTTTTGACCAAGTTATGAACTTTTGAAGCTTTAGGTTTAACCATGGAGTTCTTACTGGTCTGGAGAAGACAGTGAGCAGTGTGCAGAGCTTTTTAGCTTACGCCACTGAGCTGCGCACGCTCTTTAGCGCAGCGTACGCAGACTTGGGTACGCTTCCTGTTGGAAGCGTATCTCTTGCGTACGCAGACTTGAGTACGCTTCCTGTTGGAAGCGTGTCTCTTACATACGCAGACTTGGGTACGCTTCCTGTTGGAAGCGTGTCTCTTGCGTACACAGACTTGAGGTATGCAGACTTGAGCGTGCCCTGGCCTGAGCGTACGCAGACTTGATCGTGCCCTGGCTTGAGCGTACGCAGACTTGAGCGAGCCCTGGCCTGAGCGTACGCAGACTTGAGCGTGCCGTGGCCTAAGCGTACGCAGAATTGACTTGCGTACGCTGTCCTGAGCGTACGCTACCCCTTGCTCCCCCCTTGGGTGCCTTATGTCCCCATATTCCCCTTTAATGAATTTGCATCCATTTTATATCCTTACGCCTTTGATGTAAACTTGACATGAACTCGATATGATCATGACAGTATTTATGAATGTTAATCGGAACAAGGCTTACTGATGGAATTGCATGATTAGTGACCCGCCGTGGCGCACTCTTGACAAGTAATTTGACATAATAATTCTTGATGGTGGTCCGTCGTGACGCACCCTTACCTTGATAAGTAACATGACATGATGGTGACCCGTCGTGGTGCACCCTTGACAAGTAATCTTGACAAGTATTCTTGACACGATGACCTTGATACGTTGTTGCGATGGCTAACTTGACATGCTAAGTGAATTCTTGACACCGTGGGTGATTGTATTGAATATGCTTGTGTAAGCAACCAGTCTTGTCTCGCATCATGTCTAGGACATGAATCCCTGGTTTCCCACGGTCAGGGATTCATACTGAATCGGGCTAGGTTAATGACTAGATGGATCAAATAGTTCATGGAGAATTCCCTAGTTACCTGTTGCCCCTTTAGTCCCGGCCTTATATATATATATACATGGGATTTGTTGCTATCCGTCGAGATTAGCGCACTTCCAGCCCGCCGTCGAGTGTGGTACCTTAGGACACATGTATCTTACTACAGTGTGTCTGCTATATCCTGCTATCTTTTTCTTTTCTTGCTGGGATCACTCAGGTAGTAACAAACAGGTAATCGGACTTGGAATTCTCATTGCATCTTGCTAGTAACTAGGCCTGTGATAACCCTAGTTAGTTAAAGTAGCAAGCCGTACTTATTGCTTGGCCGTGATTAATCGTATGCGAATAACCTGTCTAGTCTTGTCTTGATTCCTGCACAAGAATTGCTACCTGTCGTGATTTTCTTATATTTTGCCGATAAATGGTGGGAGAATCCAATTTCCGTTCAGACGAAGGGTTACAACCCCGGTCCTTGTTTGGTTTACGGGTTGTAACCTGGTTATCTGAATAGTCCCATGGTTATCTCATCGTATATCACCTGTTATGTTTTTCCTTAATTCCTGTCTTTATTACCTTATTATTATTGTGCTAATTGCTAGTTTTGGTTCCTAAGTGAAGCCTCCTTTGTGGCACTTGCTCTTTCTGGGGTCTGACCCAGCTGGTTTTGTATGGCCAGATACCGGAGCAGCAGCAAAGGATCTACCTGCTTTCCAGCCAGATGGTGACCACTAGAGGAAATCTTGGCAACGAGTGGGTTTCTTTTGTCCTCCCACTGTAATTGTACATTATTCTTTTGAGACATTTAGCCGACGAGCACATGTTAGCTCGATGCACTTTACTTTCTGTCTGCCTACGGGCTGTAAACATGATTGGCAACTCGAGGTTGATCCTGTATGACTTAACTCTTGCTAGTCCTTATATTTTGTACGACTAGCTTCATGATCATCTGGATATGTAATGTTTGGGACGCCTTACAATTGTATATTTGGTGATATGATATCTTGTTACTATCATTACTTGTTGAGATTGGGACATTAGGCTTGTTATTGACCCTAAGAGGCTGATGGCTTGTAGATAAACCCTCATATTTCTAGACAGCCGTGACCGTATAGTGAGATGTATTCTATTTCATTATACGTAGCTGGCTATGTCCGCCCCCACTCTCCAGTATTTTGGTTCTTGTCATGACCCGTACCCACTAAAAGGGCACGTGACGCGACAACGCCCAGCCCTCACCGAAAAATCGACGAGGAACGCCCAGCCATCGCAAAAGCCCTGTCCTGGCGGGGTATATCCCGCTGCTGGTGGAGGGCGTGATGCGGTGCCATAGGTGGCCTACCCTGTGCTCCTTGAGCTGCACGGCGACGGTTCGTAGGACAATCTCTCAACTGATGTCCAGCCTCCCCGCAATAGAGGCACAAGCCCAGCCTCTTCCGGCAGACCTCCCAGATGTGACCGAACTTCTTGCAGTAGCCGCAAGGAGCCCCAGGCTGTGCCTGCCTCTGCTGAGTGTGCTGCACCTGCTGCTGGTGATGCTGGAATGACTGATGCTGAAGCTGAGGGCGCTTAGCAGGCCCTGCGCTGCTACTGGCCCCTGAAAACAAATCTCGATCCCTCTTCGGCTTCAAGCCCCACTCCCTCTCCACCTTCCGAGCCTCCGCGTAAACCTCTGCGTATGTCGCATAGAAGGAAGGGATCAGGATCTTGATATCCCATGTCAATCCCTCCCGGAAGTGCTCCGTTCGGATCACCGGGTCACTCACCATGTACTCGGCGTATCGGCTCAGCCGGCCGAACTCCGCCGCATACTCCTCTACGGTCATACTGCCCTGCTGCAGGTTCTGGAACTGCCGTACCAGGCCAATCTTATCCGTGGGGAAAAAGAACTTCTCTCTGAACAGGGCCCGAAACTCAGCCCAAGTATGGCCCTCTCCTACAAGAGCCGGCTCGTTCCGGAACCATGTCCGGGCAATATCTAACAACTGCAACCCAACCGCCTCGACCCTCAGGTCGGCTGCCAGGCGGCAGGCCCTCATCTGGCGCTCGATATCCTCGAGCCAGTCATCAGCATAAATAATGCCCTCTGTCCCCTTGAAATCCCGGACCAAGCTTCTTGAAAGCCTGGATATCCCCGATCTACGGCTGCTGCTGAACCTCCCTCTGTGGAGCCCCACGCTCCACTGCCGCCATAGCCAATCTGTGTGCATCCTCCATGCCCTGGCGCATGGCCTCTGTCTGCCTCAACTGAGCCTCGTGCTGGGCCCGCTGGGACTCCAGCACCTGGTGAAAGAACGCTAGCATCTGCCCCATGTCTGTGGGCAGAGAAGGCAATGGAGGAATAGCTTCCATCATCACCGGAGGAGTCCCCTGCTGAGGAGGAAGAATACCCCCGGCAGCTCCCGCTGTAGCCCCCGGCACTACGGGAAGAGCACCCGCAATGGCCCCAGGGACGGTCATCGAGGTAGCTGGAGGAGTACCTCCGAGAGCCCCAACAGAAGTCCCATCAGCCGGGAAAGTGACCGGAGCCTGTCCGCCAGAGGTGGCAGACCTCTCCGTCTCCCCGTGCTCCTCGCCAGGAGAATGAGTCATCACTATCCTGGAGACAAATTGAAAAGAAGATATCAATATGGCACAAGAAAGATTATATCAAAGGAGGACAGCTAGAATGCAGTAAATCGATATCAAAGACGGTAAGCAAGATAAGCAAGAAAAGATCCTACTGTGATTGAGCACCCTTAGCCTATAGCCTATCCTAGATACGTACCGCAGGCTCGTAATAGCACTCGAAGTCGAGCGCCACTACGACATCGTACTAATTGCGACTTCAGGACCTGCATGGGCCACCACTAAAACGTGTCACGACCCGTACCCACTAAAAGGGCACGTGACGCGACAACGCCCAGCCCTCACCGAAAAATCGGCGTGGAATGCTGTAGATTTTTCTACTCTAAACAGTTTATATATATAACAAAAACCTGTCGAGAATATGGTCAACTCCGAACGGAGGACAAGCAATGAATATATATACGAGTACTCAATCACGACTCTAAGATAACAAAGTAAAGACTGAAATAAAAAGACAACAAGACGATAAAATAATATATAACCTGTCAAGTCCAACACAAAGAATATATACAGTCCAAGTCTCTAATACAGTCCATAATAAAAACAGTCTCAAAAGTAGCTGGAGACAAAGTCCAGTATAAAAGACCTACTCTAACTAAGCAAGGGGTAAGGTCTCGTCAGGCGGAGCTAAGCCCTGCTGGACCAAAGTCTCCAGGTCTAGGCCCACTACGTCATCCGGACCGTAGTAGGTAGAATAGTCTCCCTCGTCTGCATCTGTAATATCTTCAACATATCCTGTCAGGATGGAACGAGTACAATCTACTAACAACAGTTCACAAGATATGACAAAAGCTATAAGACTGTAAATAGAGAGTATATACAAGAAAATCATGGAATGTACATGTGAGTATCATGGCAAGGTAAGCTGTAAAACTAGAGCTAGAACAAGGCAAGTAAACTGATCATGGCATGTACAAGAAATCAAGAATCATATCTCTAGGTGTGTGAGTACTAGCTACAATATGTGGCCGGCTTGGGTCTGCACAAGGTTATGATCAGCCAATCCTGTGTGGAGTGTAGGATTGGTAGCATTCAAGGTCTACAAGAATAAATAAGGTGGATAATGACCACACATCTACACTAGTACTCCCCGTCCCCGACTGGTAGAGTGGATCCAAGCAAGACACGTTACGACACGGGATTCTACGAGAAGGGAGCAAGTCTCCTCGAGAATCGGTGTCCATATACTGCACAAGAACTACAAGGGGGCTTGCATAAGATATACCAAGATAACGAGGAATAACATCTCATGTCGGGATCCATGAATACCAATCCGTGTGACCAATGTGTCGAGAACAAGCATATCCACACTAATTATTTGAATCATAACAATCATTATAAATTGAAAAAGTGTCAGAGAATGTACTCGCCTGAAATATGATATGGTATATCAACTGGAGCAAATACAGCGTCTCGAGGACCTATAGAGAACAAGACGTATCAATACTATGCTTAGGAAATAAGTCAAATCAATTTAAACCCTATTTAAGTCATTCTAGGTCAAGGCATGTCAACTAGGTTGTACGGGGTCAAACTAAGTCATATTAGGTCTAACTGGTTCAAACTGGGTCAATGCAAGTCAAACGGAATCAATCGGGATCGATTTGAGTCAACAGTTGACTTTTTGGTCAACCGGTCAACTCTGGTCAATCATGGTCAACTGTGGTCAACCCTAGGTCAACTCTAGGTTACTGGTGACTAACAGTTGACTTTTGGTCAACTGCACAAGTCTAATGGAATTTGGGACTAAATTGGGTAAAGTGTTGACCCATAGTTGACTTTTAGTCCAAAAAGTCAACCGTAGTCAACTGGGGTCAAGACTAGGTCTAGACGGCTATTTCTACCCATAACCAACCTCTACAACCTATATCCAAGTCCATCTGGGACTTGGAAACTCATTTCTTGGCCATAGGCCAAATTTCCTAATTTACCCTTTTTAAGGGTAAAATTCTACCTTCGGCGATTATCTAGATAGCCTACCTACGCTTGATATTTTGACCCGTGCTCCCTAGGGTAGTAGGGTACTATCCTATAGGTTCGTTATCTACCATAATACCTAGATAAAGTGGACGTCTAGTCCACCTTACGGCCCGTTGCAGGTATCTTGAATATTTCAAGATACGCGCTGATACGGCGTGATACCGGCGCCCTACGACCCCGATTTCCACTCGGGAGCTTACCCGCAAAATCTAAATCACGTAACCTAGGCCTATGTCAAGTTTCATCGCGATCCGATGCTCCGGGCTCAATTTCGCCCTCTAACTCGACGTCTACTAAAACCCCCTCTTTTTACTCTCATTCTCAATCTCCTCTTTAGATCTCAATTCTAGTTCTTCTTCTTCTTAACTTCTCTAATCTTCTTCTTCTAATCTTCTTCTTCTCATTTCCTTCTCAACTTCCAATTCTAACTTTTCTTTCCTAACTTCTAATTCTTTCCTTTTTCTCCTTCCCTCTTCTCTCTAATTCCTAAACCTTCTTCTTTCTAACTTCTAAACTCTAATTCTTCTATCTAACCATCTAATTATCTATCTATACATATATATATATATATATATATATATATATATATATATATATATATATATATATATACATTCATATAGGTACTAGAGGGGTTAATTCGGGTGTACAGGGGGGTGTATGGGGGGGGGGGGAAAGGAGCTGCTAAGGCAGCTCCTGCTGCTGTTGCTACTGCTGCATCTGCAGCTACTGCTGCTACTACTGCAGCTCCTGCAGCTGCTGCTGCTCTCCCTTTCTTCTCCTTCTCTTCTTCTACCTCCTTCTCTACTATATATATATCTTCCTATATATATATATATATATATATATATATATATATTTTTTTTTTTTTTTTTTTTTTGAAGCAAAGGGTTCTTCTGATTAAAATAGAAAGAATTATACATCCATCCACAGCAGTAGCCTTAGCAAAGGCCTGCTGATACCTCTCGACCTTATTTACCTCCTACTCCTAGCACTGGAACAAAACAAAAGACATCCTTTCAATCATCCGGCCTTCGTCGCCTCTCTTCTACGATCAGGATATCAGCATTGATATTATTAACTAGACCGAAGTATGAGAGAGAACGACCATTGAACAGTCGACTGTTCCGCTCTCGCCATATATGCCATACCACAACAAGTAGTCGGGTTCTCGCCTTCCGGAAATTCTGTTTGCCTTGAGCTCCTCTTACACTGATCTCATCTACCACCGCCAACAGTGTAGGGTGGCTAATATTCAGTAAGCCAACCTCTTGACTGTAGGTTTGCCAAACCCTGTCCGAGAAAGGGCACTCGAAAAACAGATGATCTCTGGATTCGGTGCCTCCTCCACATAATACGCAGCTTGTATCAGGAATGTGTACTCCGAAGCGAAGCAATCTCTCTCTTGTCAACAACCTGTCCCTGATTGCTTTATAGAGACACAATTTCCACTTATTCGCCGCCTCCGTAGCCCAAACCACCGTCGACCAAGTAACCAAGGGAAAAAACATTCGCAGTCTTTCGTAAGCCTGTCCCTGTGCGAACAGGCCGTCATCCGTGCCGTCCCACATCCAGTAGTCATCCCCTTCTTCGTTAAGAATAGGTACTCTGCTAATTTCCTCTCCGAACCATAGCTGAATATGACGATTATTCACCCGCCACTCTCCACCAGCTATGATGCTCCTAAGTGGGACATCATTCCCGACCATCTCATAAGTAGGCCAGCCTAGACGGTCGATGAAGCTCTGTTTATTTAGCCATGGGTCTTTCCATAAATTGGTTGTAGCTCCATCTCGGATGATTCTAGTAACACAGGATTTCAATATCAATCTTTGGTTAAGAATTTGCTTGAACGTAACAGAGAAATTATTGTTACTCTTCATCACCCAGAAGTTGCCAGCGTTGTCATAACGAGCCCTCATCCAGGCGGCCCACAAGGATGTCCCTGTCAGATAACGCCATACGAGTTTGAGTTTTGCCACCTCCCTGAGAGTTCGAAGAGATTGGAGGCCAATGCCACCCTCTTCCCTAGTCTGACACAGCTCCTCCCAAGCGATTGTGTGTAGTCCTCCTTTCCAAACAAAATTAGCACACACTTTCTCGATTTCTTTCAGTGTTCCGAGGAGTATAATGACAGCCTGGAACCAATAGCCTGCGATAGCCCAGATTACTGAGCGCACCAGCTCTATACGTCCTCCGAATGAGAGTAGTTGGGACTGCCATCCCTCCAACCTTGCTTGGACATACCGCACCATCCCCTTGCAGTCCGAGTTGGTTACATAGTGAATTGACAGAGGAATGCCAAGGTATCTCACTGGTAATTGGCTGTGTTCAATCCCAAGCCTACCCGCCCATGTAGCTTGCTGCGGGCAGCTCTTATTGAAAAAGATCTGTGACTTGTTCTTGTTTAGTTCCAAACCCGAGCCACGCCTAAACATGTCCAGGACTGTCTCGAGAGAGGCAACTCCCCTTTCCGTTGGCACCATAAATACAAGCAAATCATCGGCATAGATGAGGTGAGACACAACCGGTTGAATGTGTCGGAAGAGTGGCGTGATATTCTTCCTGTGTACTTCTTCATCCATTAAGCAGGTAAAAAACTCCATCACAATAGTGAAAAGGTACGGAGACAGTGGGTCGCCCTGCCGCAAACCCCTACTGCTATTGAAATACCCGTTTGGTTGGCCGTTGAGAATGACGGAGAATGACGGAGTGGTAATACATTCTTCAATGCGGTCAACCCACCAATGATCAAAACCCATAGCCAGGAGGATTTTGCAGACAAATCTACGATTCACCGTATCGTAAGCCTTTCGCAAATCCAGTTTAATGCATCCCTTGCGACCACCTTCCTTGTTGAAATCGCGCACCATTTCGTGTGCGAGGAGGCAGTTGTCTGCGATAGCTCGTCCTTTGATGAAGGCTGCCTGGTTCATAGAGATGAGACTCTTCATAATTTCCTGCATCCTGTCACACATAATGTGAGTTATAATTTTATAAATGAAATTACAACAAGCTATAGGTCTAAAATCTCCCAATTCGGTCGCTCCTTCTTTCTTGGGGATGAGGACGAGAAATGTGTGATTCAATTCTCTGATGAGGCGACCTGTGGCAAAGAAATCGTCCACTACATGGAACAGGGGCTCCTTCAGTTGGTGCCAGTGGTGCTTAAAGAAGGCAGCGTTGAAACCATCTGGTCCGGGGGCTTTATTCGGGTCAGCATTCTTGATGACGTGTTCGATCTCTTCCATCCGAACCCTCCTCCTGAGCCCTGCATTACCTGTTTCAGTGACAATTCTTTTGCAAATAATTTCCGGGATTGCTTCCTCCTCAACAGGCGCTGTGTAAAGCTTTTTGTAGTACTCGACCGCTCGCTCCTTGATGCGATCGGCCTGATCAATTCGAGAGCCCTCCGAATCGATCAGTGTAGCCACCGAGTTCCTGTTTTGCCGTGACTTAACTGTTGCATGGAAGAACCTCGTACACCGATCTCCATCTTGAAGCCAAGAGCATTTAGCTCGTTGTTTCAGATGGACTTCCTCCTGGAATCGGAGCTTGCGAACTTCTTCCTGCAATCCCGCTTCTCGATGTGCCAAATCCGCATCAAACGGGGAATCTTTGAGTTGTTCTTGCACTTCCTGAAGGTGCTGGGTCTTCTCCTCTAGCGACTGGGGTGGTCGCCGCTTGTTCCACGACCGGAGGTCCTGCTTAACTTGCTTAAGCTTTCTAATGATCTTAAATTGCGGCGTACCTGGGATGTCCAGTTGGAGGCCTCTGTCCACCGCCTCTTTATATCCATCGATTGAGTTCCAAGTATTTGAGTAACGAAACGGTCTTCTTCCAGTTTTTGTTAGGGGAACCAGTCGGATGAGTATGGGAGCATGATCACTAGTTCCTCTCTGAAGACCCTCCGCCTTGGCGTTCGGGAACTTCTCAAGCCACAGCACATTACATATAGCTCTATCCAATTGGCATTGGACCCTGTTGAGGGTGGAACTATTGTTCCACGTCCAGAGTTGCCCCATTCTTTCCAAACATACGAGTCCTGACCCTGACAAGCAGTTCTGAAAGTCTGCCAGTATATTAGGCGGCACTGGTCTTCCTCCTACTTTCTCATGTCCTGCAAGCATAGCGTTAAAATCCCCACTAATGAGTAATGGTGAGTGATTCTGTAATTCAAGAGAAATTCTGATGATGTCTTCCCATAACCGCCCACGAAGACGCCGGTCGTTATGGCCATAAACAGCCCCAAAGGTAATATCGAGCCCACCTTTGTTGACAAAGTTGAGTACGATAATCTGATCCGAGGAGAAACGTATGCTGCTCGTCCATTCGCGAGCATCCCACATAATCCATATCCGCGCCGAACCACCAGGGGGAAGATTATGCGCATACTCCCAATTAGTAGG
>JANAVB010021600.1:35570394-35805394 GCA_029216955.1 Iris pallida | reverse complement strand
TTGGTTTGGTTTAATGTGTATTAGAACACCTTAGCCTAAGCTCCACCCTCAACACACCACATCCCACCCTCATTAAAAACTCCACCAACACTCTCTCTCTTCATTACTTCCTCCATTAATTTCTTCTTCTTCTTCTTCCTCCACCCAACTCTCCACACCCATAGGCAAGTGCAACTTGCTTCTACAAGAGAGCCTATTTTATTGTTCCATTAGCTTCTCCTCGTGTTTCTAAGACACATTAGAACTTGTCATTTTCCATTTTGAGGCTTTAAATCTTGTAGATCTAGAAATTTGTTATTTTCGGATTTGGTGGTTTTGATCTTTCAAACTTCTTTGTTTTTAAGTTTTGATGGTTCCATGTTGTAGGAAATTTTCTTCTACCCAATTTTGACCTTTAAAAAGTTGGATTTTGACTAGTTTTGACCAAGTTATGAACTTTTGAAGCTTTGGGTTTAACCATGGAGTTCTTGCTGGTCTGGAGAAGACAGTGAGCAGTGTGCAGAGCTTTTTAGCTTACGCCACTGAGCTGCGCGCGCTCTTTAGCGCAGCATACGCAGACTTGGGTACGCTTCCTGTTGGAAGCGTGTCTCTTGCGTACGCAGACTTGAGTACGCTTCCTGTTGGAAGCGTGTCTCTAGCGTACGCAGACTTGGGTACGCTTCCTGTTGGAAGCGTGTCTCTTGCGTACGCAGACTTGAGCGTACGGAGACTTGAGCGTGCCCTGGCCTGAGCGTACGCAGACTTGAGCGTGCCCTGGCTTGAGCGTACGCAGACTTGAGCGAGCCTTGGCCTGAGCGTACGCAGACTTGAGCGTGCCCTGGCCTGAGCATACGCAGACTTGACTTGCGTACATTGTCCTGAGCGTACGCTACCCCTTGCTCCCCCCTTGGGTGCCTTATGTCCGCATATTCCCCTTTCATGAATTTGTATCCATTTTATATCCTTACGCCTTTGATGTAAACTTGACATGAACCCGATATGATCATGATAGTATTTATGAATGTTAATCGGAACAAGGCTTACTGATGGAATTGCATGATTAGTGACCCGCCGTAGCGCACTCTTGACAAGTAATTTGACATGATAATTCTTGATGGTGGTCCGTCGTGACGCACCCTTGCCTTGATAAGTAATCTTGATAAGTAACATGACATGATGATGACCCGTCGTGGTGCACCCTTGACAAGTAATCTTGACACGATGACCATGATACGCTATTGCGACGGCTAACTTGACATGCTAAGTGAATTCTTGACACCGTGGATGAATGTATTGAATGTGCTTGTGATTGTATTGAATGTGCTTGTGTAAGCAACCAGTCTTGTCTCGCATCATGTCTAGGACATGAATCCCTGGTTCCCTACGGTCAGGGATTCATACTGAATCGGGCTAGGTTAATGACTAGATGGATCAAATAGTTCATGGAGAATTCCCCAGTTACCTGTTGCCCCTTTAGTCCCGGCCTTATATATATATACATGGGATTTGTTGCTATCCGTCGAGATGAGCGCACTTCCAGCCCGCCGTCGAGTGTGGTACCTTAGGACACATGTATCTTACTACAGTGTGTCTGCTATATCCTGCTATCTTTTCCTTTTCTTGCTGGGATCACTCAGGTAGTAACAAACAGGTAACCGGACTTGGAATTCTCATTGCATCTTGCTAGTAACTAGGCCTGTGATAACCCTAGTTAGTTAAAGTAGCAAGCCGTACTTATTGCTTGGCCGTGATTGATCGTATGGGAATAACCTGTCTAGTCTTGTCTTGATTCCTGCACAAGAATTGCTACCTGTCGTGATTTTCTTATATTTTGCCGATAAATGGTGGGAGAATCCAAGTTCCGTTCAGACGAAGGGTTACAACCCCGGTCCTTGTTTGGTTTACGAGTTGTAACCTGGTTATCTGAATAGTCCCATGGTTATCTCATCGTATATCACCTGTTATGTTTTTCCTTAATTTCTGTTTTTATTATCTTATTATTATTATGCTAATTGCTGGTTTTGGTTCCTAAGTGAAGCCTCCTTTGTGGCACTTGCTCTTTCTGGGGTCTGACCCAGCTGGTTTTGTATGGCCAGATACCGGAGCAGCAGCAAAGGATCTACCTGCTTTTCAGCCAGATGGTGACCACTAGAGGGAATCCTGGCAACGAGTGGATTTCTTTTGTCCTCCCACTGTAATTGTACATTATTCTTTTGAGGCATTTAGCCGACGAGCACCTGTTAGCTCGATGCACTTTACTTTCTGTCTGCCTACGGGCTGTAAACAAGATTGGCAACTCGAGGTTGATCATGTATGACTTAACTCTTGCTAGTCCTTACATTTTGTACGACTAGCTTCATGATCATCTGGATATATAATGTTTGGGACGCCTTACAATTGTATATTTGGTGATCTGATATCTTGTTACTATCATTACTTGTTGAGATTGGGACATTAGGCTTGTTATTGACCCTAAGAGGCTGATGGCTTGTAGATAAACACTCATATTTCTAGACAGCCGTGACCGTATAGTGAGATGGATTCTATTTCATTATACGTAGCTGGCTATGTCCGCCCCCGCTCTCCAGTATTTTGGTTCTGGGGCGTGACAGTGATTCTGGGAACTACACTACTTGGATATTATTCACATGTCTACTTCTACTCTCCCGTACCCCTAATCAATACACAAGGATCCAGCTAGGTTATGTTATGATTCCATGCAATGGCCCACAAGGGGTGATACATGGTAGGCCCATAAATGGGTGATTCTGGGAATGCCCATAAATGGGTGATTCAAGGAAGACTCTGTGATCATGAGAGTACATGTCACAAGTGATCAATGAACCGTGAAGCATAGTGATACACCATGTAAGTAAAACGCACAGAACGTGTAGTATCCGATGCTCCCTGAGGGGATAACATCTCAAGAAGGGATCCATATAGTACTAATCCGTGTGACCAACGTGACAGTATTAAGTAAAATAATTTAAAGAAGAAAAATAATTCTAAACAGGATATGAAATGATCAGAGAATGTACTCGCCTGTATCCTGAGTGTCTGAAGAGAATATACTGTCCGAGGAGTGGTGTCTACCTCATATAGAACAGTACAAGTCGTTATATGTCTAAAATAGTAAAATAGACTGCTACAATGCATCTACATGATGTCTGAGGTCAATCTAGGCTAAAGTCAACCCTTGGTCAACTCTAGGTCAAACCAAGTCAATATCTAGCTAAATTGTCAAACCTTGGTCAACTAGTCAACCTAACAGTCAAACTAGGTCAATCCTAGTCTAGTCAAGTCTCACAGCCTAACCAAACCTAGGCTAGCACACAAGCACACTCACAAGCAACCATAAGGCAATACAAGCATACATATTATATATTGGCATTAGGCAAATATAACATGCATGTATTCATTCATTGAAAGATTCTATATGTATAAACATAGGTATTCTCCATAATATGCTTGTATTCATATGTTGCATTAAGTAAGGTATCATAGCACATATATATTAATTATATAGGGTAAGCTATAAGTAGTGTTCATGCTTGCATACATATACATTCCTACAATATCACATTCTTACATTCATTTGCATATATTCACCATATACATACATGCATATTTATATACTTTCATACATATATATATATATATATATATATATATATATATATATATATATAATATATTGAGATAGAGAGGGCTAAGGTTGTGTGTGTGTAGTGAATATATGTGTCCATGAATGGGGAAATCAGTGATGTGTCAAATGTGTGAGTGAAGTCTAAAATCAGTGATGCAAATGTGTCAATATCAATGTGTGTGTTCAGGATTTAGTGTGTGTGAATCTGAAAACAGGAACAGTGATGTAGTTAATGGAAAACAGGGAATGGTACTCAAGTATTTGGCCTCAGGTTAATGACAATTTACATACTAAACTAACAGTATACTAACATGTGGGTGAATGGAACATTAGAGTGTGTTTCTAGGGAAAACAGTAAGCAACTTCAGATTTGGTTTTCAGGAAAAAAATTTCAATACAGTTAACCTTAGAAACTCAGGAATTCAGTGTTAGAAATTCCTAGCAAATGGTTCTCAAGAACCTGAGATTAATTCAACAGTTCATGAATCATTCCAACCTAAATTCGAGAGTCCCATTCTCAATACCAATCCAAAATCCATTTCGAATTCCCTATTTGTCCAATGCAAATCCAATCCATAGTAGCTAACACACAGATGAAAGTATTTGACATGAAAGTTAACATCAAAATTAGTTTGAGAACAAGGAATTAAAATCAGAATTTTAAACTAACAGGACTGTTCAGTCTAAACAGCCCATTTCCATATTCGAATCCAAACAAGACTAATCGAAATCCCATATTGACATATAATCATCCTAGCAGTAAACTAACACACCTATGTAAGAATTAAACATGGCAATTTGGCATTCAATTTCAGTTTAAAAATAAGGAAATCAATTTCAGGATTTCAAACTGGGACTTAGTATCAGGAATTATACATCCAATACAGGAAAATGCCATTTTCGAATCCAAAACTTTAAACCTAACATGCATTTATATAAACCAGTCATGTGAATTTATGATACATCATCAAATGAACATTCATTTACAGAATTTAACAATTAAAACTGATGATAAACTCTGAAACCATACAACTGAATCCAGTATCAAAAGTTCATGAATTCGCAACCGAAACCAAAATCAATCATGCAATCCTTAAAGCTCAGCTTGTAAACTAAATCCCAGGTATGTAAACATGTCTCACATTATCAAATGAAACCTAATTTACATATTTTAACAGTCAATTCAACAATTAAACCATTTAATAAACTAAACTCTGTAAGAAAATAGAATAAAACAGAAACACGTATCAGAGAATTACAGGAACCTAAATTGACATTCGAATATACCATAAAATCCTATTCAGTCACAACCCGAGGTTAGACACGCGTGTTCGTGTCAAGTAAGGGTGTTCTCGTGTCCAAACAATGGACACGAAGTGTCCAAATCGTACAAAATAGGTTGTGTCAGACTGTGTATACAGACAGGCTCGTGCAGCCGTGTCAAGCTCTCGTGGACACGACTCACTACACTAGACACCTCGTGCACGTGTCTAAGTGTTCGTCAGGACTAGGAGAGTGTGTCCCACAGCCGACACAGTGTCCACGTGGATCGTGTCGCGTGCACGAGACGCGTATTCGACGCGATTCTCGCGTTCGCACAGTCTGGGCATAATCCAGTGCGAGTGAGATTTCTCACTAACCACTCAACAAAACCTAACCAAATTTTGTGAGTGTCATGTCAGATACTAGGCGCACGTGTCCACCAAAAATCAGGCCATGAGAGGCCGTGTCGTGTCCTGTGTCGACCCCGAGTAGCAGGGCAGCGCACCGGGGCCTCGTCCGTGCATGTGTGTCTAAATTTGGACACGAAACATGTCCAAAAATGTGCTCATTAAGACACGAAATAAATAAACACATATAAAAGAATATTTCCATTCAAATAGTTTTCAAAAACAACATAAAAATTTCCTCACAAACATTTTATCAAACACTTGTAAACAGGGACTAATACATGTCCAATAAGGACACGAAATGGACACCACTCGACACCAAACCTATGCTAGCAGCTAGGGGACTTCTAGGGCTATGCACTCATACAAAGAAATCGAAATTTGAATGGGTTTTGAGAGTTTTACCTATAGGTTTCAAAGCTCCTTGAAAAGCTCCAAAAGAGGGGTTTCTCCTAGCTTTCCAAACTTTACCAAATTGTTCACAAACTGAGAAAAACTTCCACAAACAGTAAGAACACACTAATTAGAACCTATTGCAATTTGTTTGGATTAAAAAGGAATTAAAATGGATTTGATATGAATTTCTAAAGTTGGAGATTTACCTCTTTCTAAACTTGAGATCTATTTCCAAGGGAGGCTAACCCTAGATAAAGGAGGCATTAAATAGGGTGGGATTCCCTAGGTGGCTGGCCATAGTGGGTTAGGGTTAGGATTTAGTGATGGGCTATGGGCCTTGGGCCAAGTTTCAAAAGCTATGGCTAAGTGATTATCTATTGGTCTCAAAACCATAAGTCATGACTTATGACTTAACCCTCTATATTCTAACTCGAGTCTAAAAGACTAAATCATGGGTTAACTCTAGTTAGAATATGGTTACTTATCCTAACCAAGGCAGTCCCAACTAGGGTTAGCTTCTAGACTAGTCTACCAAAGTCAATGCTAGTCAAAGTCAACCTAGTCAACCATCATCCAAAATAATTCCTAAAAATTTCCATAAATTCAAACAAATAATATTAAATCAAATAAACCCAAAATGACAAAAATACTCTCAAGCTAAAAATGATAAATGAAATACCCTAATCACAAGACTAGGCTCTAGATCACTATCTCTAGGGTTACACTAGCAAAACACCAAATCACAAGTCATAATTTTAAATAGTTTAAAAATGATTAAAAATCACCAAAAATCATAATATGAAATAAATATCAATAAATAATAATTATAATTACAAAATTTTAAAATTACTCTCATCTGGAAAACTTGGTGTTACATAAAGCAAGGTAAAATTGCAGTTATATTCAATTGGTATATAGATCACAGCATTACACATGGCAACTGTGGAATTCACAAATAAAATCCAAGCCACAAATAGACCTCCACTGTTTGACGGTACTAATTACACTTATTGGAAAACATGTATGAGTTTTTTTCCTGAAATTTTTTGATTTTGACTTATGGTCTGTAGTTATTGATGACTATAAAATGCCCCCTCGTATTAATGTTGATGGTATTTTAGTTGAAAAACCCCATGACAAATATACAGAGGATGAAAAAAAAGGCCAGTCTTGACGTACGTGCTATTAACGCTCTACTTTGTGTTTAGACAGAACTGAATTCAATAGGGTGTCTACTTGCACAACATCAAACGAAGTATGAAAACTTTTCGAAGTAACCCACGAAGGAACAACACAAGTCAAGGAGTCAAAGATTAGCAAACTTACTTAGGAGTACGAGGCGTTCAAAATGAAGCCAAGTGAATCAGTCACTCAGATGTTTACAAAATTCTTTGATATTATAAATCCGTTGTCTTCACTAAGCAAGGATTACAGTAACCATGAGAAGATTCATAAACTTCTACGAGCTCTTACAAAGAACTGGATTCCAAAGGCTACAGCAATCTTTGAAGGGAACGACCTCTCAACAATGTCTCTGGAAACACTCATGGGTAAGCTACTCACTCACGAGTTAGAACTTCAAGACTTGAAGATGCTACACCAAAGGAGAAGTCAGAAAACTCGATCGCTCTCAAGGCTCAACTTATAAAAGCAGTCGAAGACGACTCTGATGACAGCGACTCCAACTCTGAAGATCAAGCTCTTCTGGTAAGAAAATTCAAAAAGTTTATGAGATTTAACAGGAGAACAAAAGACAGCAACAACAACAACGAGGAAGATCCTATTTGTTACGGATGCAAGAAGAAATGACACATGAATAAAGATTGTCCCACAGCATCATCATCAAAGAAAAGCAGCAAATATAACAAAGGCTACCTGAAGAAATCTACATCAAGAAAGTACGCCAACACAAGCATATGGCATGAAAGTGAAGCCAGCGACTCAGAAGACGAACAATCAGATGACGCTGCAAATGTATGCTTGATGGCTTACAATCAGGTAATCACTAATCCTCTATTTGATCCTTATGATGATTTCCCTTTTGAGCAACTAGGAGAGGCTTTCAGTGACCTGCTAAATGATTACAGAAAACTGCATAGTAAATATGAAACCTCTAAGAAGGTACTCAAAGAGTACAAAGGTGAAATAGGAGGACTTACCAACCTACTAGATCATGTTAGAGATAATGACTCTTCAAATGAGTCTGGTGAGCTTTCTTCTATTAAGTTATTGTTACACGAGACAGTTAAGCTATCCGAAGAAAAAGATCAAACTATCATCCAGTTAAAGGAAGACCTATCTAAGGAGAGAAAGAGTCTCCAGTGTGCACAGGTCAGATTAGAATCACTCACATCTGACTATACTAGATTATATGACACTTCCAAAAAGTTGAAAATTAGTTTATAAAAATGGTCTGAAGTTGCTGTTTCATATTCTAACACGTGTCAATTACCGAATCATCGAAACACGTCCAACACTGTCAGACCAAACCATACCAAAACTATGCCCAAGAAGACAAATAGGCATGCATTCATCTATACTAGAAAACCAAAACCTACCAATCATGCACCTCACACTACTTTCAACACTCAACATGCTAAATGTCATTATTGTGGCCTCATTGGTCATATATCTTCTGCATGTAGAATTAGAAAGTTAGTAGGTTTATATGTTTATGCATGGATACCAAAAACTAACCAGTCAGGACCCTACAAGAAATGGGTACCAAGAGTTTCATCTGCAAATTATTTTGTAGGTGGGACGCCCTTCAAATGCTAGGAGTGTAACTCCCTGAATCACATTTGGTGAATTTTGAGATTTTTTTTTATTTTCCTTGGATTTAATATTGTTTCTTATGAAAACCTAATTTTCAATTGAATAAGTTGATCAAAATGAATTTCGGGTGTTAATAAATTTTCCACAAATTGAAAAGTATTTTTGAATACTAATTTGACGTAATAATGATTGATTTATTTTATGAATTGTTTTGCTAAATTGAAACAAATTTTGTAGCTAAATGAATATCTATGTATAAGTATTCAATTTCCTAATAATAATTTTGTTGATTTCTTAATAATATTATTTGAAAGACAAATAATGTTATTATCCATTTTCAAAATTATTTATTATTAAGTATTAAGAAAACTGATTTTATTAATTAGTTAATTATTAACTAATTCTGTAATTAGTTGAGCGTAATTAAATTTGTTTGAATTTGAAAATTAGTTAGAATTTGAAAAAACCGTTAAGAGGGAATGTTTGAAATTTCGAAAATCTGTTATCTGTTCTCTAACTAAATTTTTTTAGCAATTTTGAAAACCTGTTTTGAAAACAATTCGAATTTGGAATTCTGTTAGAATTTAATTGAAATCTGCTCTATTTAATTTTTGAAATCTGTGGATGTTTTAAATCTATTTTTGGAAAACTATTGGAGGGAATAATTAGATTTTTGGGATCTGTTGAAAATTTGAATTTGGAAATCATTTGATTTTGAAAAGCTGTTAGTGATTTTCTAAAAACACCCAGATCTGGTGGTAATTACCTATACTGCCATTATTGAAAACCCTCAGATCTACAACTAATTACCACTCTGCCATTCCCAGCTCTCACTCACACATACACCCACTAAATTATTTTATTATAAATATTCTGACAAACACAGAGAGCAGTCCACATCATTACACGTTTTCCCATACCACTCTCTCTCTACACTGTTCACTTTCTCTCCTGTGCCCTCTCACCGGAGAGCCACCGCCACACACTATCGTCGGAGATCCGCCGTCATCGAAGCTTTCCGCCACCACCACGGAGGAGCACCATCGCAGCTTCGCCAAGCACCCTTCGACGGCCGCCGATCGAGGCAGAGAAATCAGATCGGGTGGTTGACCGACCAGATCTAGAAGTCCGCCGGATTCGTCGTGGTTGGCCGATCAACGCCATACGCCATCCTCAGCACGTCTGGAGACGTGTGCGCCACCGAAGCTCGAGTCACCGTCGCTTCCGCCACTGCAGAGCCGGATCTAGCCGCCCGGAGTCTCGCGTCGACATCGGCCGACGTCAATCAGGTCGCCGCCGCCACCGAGTCTTCAGATCCGTCGATTGGACCATCGCGCGCCACCGGTAGCTTCCGCCTCTATCCTCTCAATCCCTCTTCTCACTTGATTGTGATAGATATTAGGGTTTAATGTTTATGTTGGGGTGGGTGAGTTGTTCGGTTGGCCGAGAAGAACTGTAAGAGTAGTGTGAAGTGAAAAGAAGTCAAGAAGAAGAAGAGTTAGGTGGAAGGAAAGAGAAGGCTGGGAATTAGAATGGAGAGGCCGGCTATTTGAGAAGAACCTTGGGTGGGTGCTTGAGTAGGCTGAGCCATGAGAGCGGGTTGGGATTTAGTGAGCTGAGCATATAAAAATGGGTAGGTGGGTTCTGTCGGCTAGCTAATTGAGTGGGAAGTGAGAAATTGAAGTGAGAAATAGTTAAGAAGAAAAAGAAGCTTGGGTTTCATTGCTGAGAGTGGAGGTGTAATGATTATTGAGAGTAATGTAGAGAAGGTGAAGGAATAGGAATTATTATTATTTGGCAGAGGGGGGTTCTTTGTGTAGGCTGAGAATAGAGAAGAGTAGGTGAGAGAATGAAAGAGTAGTGATGGAGTGTGGGAATTAATGATTTTGCTGTGAGTGTTGGAAAGTGGGTTTTAATTGTCCGGCTGTGAAGTTGAATGGAGAGAATGATGACTTCTCATCCTTTTTGTATATTAAATTGTCTTGGGACCAGATGATTTTTTTTCTTAGTCCCATTGTTCGGCTGAAATAATGAATGGAGAGAGTGGCTCTTCGAGGATTGTGCCTAACACTTTGACTCTTCAAACCTGAGATGTGAATGAAGTAAGAAATGGTTAGCAATGCGTGGGTCCCACACAACCTGCTGCTTGCAGACTTGATTAGTGAAGTCGATCTGTACTACAATTCCTTCAACTTCTTTAGGCATAGCTGTTGCGTATTGATCATATATTTGCTGTCATGGCAACTACTACTGGAAACCATATTATCAGACTATTTTAGTGATTGCAATTCTTCGCAGTTCCATTAATGTTTCTTTTCTTGTCTTGCATGACTCTCCAATTTCGAGAGCAGCAGAGAGTCATCAGTTTCTCATACAAATATGTCAGCAACTAGAAAGGAGAGATTATATTAGCAGTAGAATTAATTTTAGAGTTGGGCTATCCGTTTAGTTGGAATATATAGCAGGGGATTATTTTGTGGGCTAATAGTTGCTAATAAGTTTGGACTTAGAATATTCTAAATAATAAATGTTAAATTCTTGTTAAATTATATTATTATTATTATCTATGTAGTTAATAATATTTGATTAGCTAGTAAATATTTAGTTAATTTTGTTCACTAAATATTTTGCTAGAAAATGTTCTATTGTTTCTAAAATAAATTCTTTACTAGATATAGCCAAAACATTATTTTGATTAAGCTACATTCTATATTTTCAAAATATTGTTAGCTGCAAATATTTTCTAAAAATATTATTTTGCAAAAACATGGTTAAAATATTTATTTTGATTTAAAACTAAAATATGGATTAGTAATTAGTTAATTTTATTTTGGATAAAGTTATATATAATAGTTCTAAAATATTGCTAGCTTAAATTAATACCTATAATTTACTAGAATTATAGTGATAGCTAACAAGTTTTGGTTAGAAATGATTTAGTTGACCTTGTCCTTATTTTTAAAACCCTAATAACTTGTACAAATATTACCAGGTGATTTACAACCATGCAGTACTACTCTCATGCAACCAAACCGAGGCAAGTACACTGATTCGACTTGTACTCTGTATTCCTGTCTTACATTCCTGTGCCATGTTCTCATATCGGACACGAGATACACACGATTGCCTTGTACATTGTTTATTGCTTGTGAGTCATTGTTTATTGTAGGATTGGGAGAAATATTAGCTTTTGTGTGACCACACCCAACATAGGTATTGTGGATAGCCTAATCGTACACTTCACGTACGATGAAGTTGTACCTTATAGAATTGATTGACTCATTGATTGATTGTGCTCCTAAGCCAGTCACACATTAGTTTTAATATTTTAAATTGTCACACTTGTATATTGATTATCGTGTTCATTGCCTTGTACATTGATAGCCGTGTTCATTGTCTAGCATATTGATTGTCGTCCATTACCTGCAGTTTCATATTTCATCTCTGGTACCATAGTTTTATTTTCTGTTCTGGTATTCTAGTATTCTAGTTTCACCTTGTGTTCTGTACTACAAATTATATTGTATATTGCTCTTGTCAGGGTTGTACTTTGCTCTTTTCCTGACAAGATACGTTGCAGGTGAGTGGGAGGCTACATGGAGCATGTGATTGCATTGAATATTGCAGCTTTTATTTTATTTTATTTTCTGAAGATTGTATTTTGGATATTCATTATTATATCTTTATTTTATTTGACCGAATTTGTCTCAGGCTGATTTTGTATTTAAAAGACTTGGTGGATACTGGTGATCATTCTGGAAACGTTATAAAAGCTGCGTTATTTATATTTCATTGTGACTTGGAGTTTTCCATAGTATTGTACAGCTTACTTCGTCGTATCCTCCGTACCCTTGAAGTCCCATGGCCTCATCTTCTGGAACTCCTGAATACCTGGAGTCCTCGGCTGGTATGGCTAAATCTGCCCTCCTTGGGGTTGGGCAGTCACCTTCTCCGGGTCATGACAAGGAGCAAATGGATCCTCGACAGCGGTTGCTCACGGCACATGACCGGTGACGCTTCACTATTCGCAACACTGTCGAAGAGGAATAAAAAATGATACGTCTCCTTCGGTAATAATTTAAGAGGGTACATAATCGATATCAGTGACATTGGTAAGGCTCCCTATCCAGTGATTAAAGATGTTTGTCTAGTTACCGAGTTAAAACATAATCTGCTCAACATAAGCCATTTAGCTGATCACGGTTATGGTATTAACTTCATCAAAGATAAATGTACTATAGTTGATAGTTCAACTGGTAGTACTATAATTGAAGGTATTAGGGAAGACAACATATATGTTTTCTATTTGTTGGAAGATGCTAACAAAGCAGGTAGATGTTTGATAGCCAAAAGCATTGAGAGTCAACTATAGCATATGAGACTCGGTCATACAAACATGGATACAATTTCAAGACTATCTACAAAGAAGTTGGTACACGACTTACCGGACATTTCTTTCAAGAAGGATACGGTATGTAGTGAATGTGAAAAGAACAAAACTACCAAATCCGTATTTAAATCCAAGAATGCTGTAAGTACCACTAGGCCTTTACAACTGTTGCATATGGACTTATTTGGACCCAGTAGAATTGCTAGTCTAGGTGGTAAGTTATATGCATTTGTCATTGTAGATGATTTTTCTAGATATATGTAGCACCCATTTTTCCAAATGAGGATAATTTTGAAATTTTAAATTTATAATTATTTTAATAATGATATTTAATTTATGATATGATTTTTGGTGATTTTAAATCATTTTAAAATTATTTAAATCAATGACTTGTGATTTTGACGTTTTGCTAGTGAAACCCTAGAGACTGTTTGACCTAGAGCCTAACCATGTGATTATGATATTTTAATGTCATTTTTGGCCTAAGGATATTTTGAATTTGACCTCTTTGAATTATTTTGATATTATTTTATTATTTATGATATTGTTTTGGGATTATTTGAGTCGGGTTCGAATTTCATCTCAATCCGACTTGTAACGGGGATCCGGGGTAACTTAGACTCTAGTTGGACCCATGCATTAGTTAGCTATGGCCCACATTTTAATTAGTTATGTTAGAAAGATTAATCATAATCCTAATTATTTGGTTAACCATTTAGAGTTTTTATTTTGACCCTTTTACCCCCAAACTCTAACCAAAATTGTTTTAAACACTTGTAACTAAGGGAGGGATAAACTTGTAATATTCAATGGGGGGATAACCATTGTGGCCGACCCTAATTGGACTCCCATCTCATTTCCTTTCTTTGAGAAGTCTTCTTCCCCAAGTGCTCTCAAGCTCTTCCAAGGAAGAAGCCTTTCTCCTTGGATTTTCTCTCCTTTAGGTAATATTTCCTTCTCTTTTATTTCTCTACTTTGCATTTAGAAAAGTTTTAATCATAGGAATGACCCCCATTGTTGTGTCCCTATTTTGTGTCCTCTTGTGTCCATTATGTGTCCTTTAGGGATTTCTATTGTATTATTGTTGTGTCTTGTGTTCATGGGGAAAACCCCCAAACTTGGACACACTTTATATTTAAATATTGATTAAGTGAACTAATTCATATTAAATCTCAGATTTGAATATGTAGAGATGTGTTCTTGAGTACTTTACATTTATTCATGTATCTCTTATAGATGTGTTCATGTTACATATATAGATTTGTGTATGTATATATATTCTGTAATTAAATAGAGAATGCAAGCATGAGTAAATGGTTAAATAAATGATGTATGAGGTGTAAGTATCCTATCTAATGTAAGCATGTATAAGTATGGCTTGTAATGAATATGTAGGTTCCATAGTATGTAATGTATGGTGCATATAGTAGTGCAAGAGAATAAATGAATGATGAATGAATGTAAGCATAAATGTAATGTAATAATAGATGTAATGTATGCAATATACAAGTTAATGAGATGTAATGTTCTATGTTAACACAAATCCTATATTACCTCATGTACCCCCTTATACTATGTTGACACTATCACACTTGACACTTTGTTCACTTACACTTTGATACTCTTTGATATGTATACAATATATATGCCCATTTAACCCTCACTTGCCCCTTTGCCATGTTCTCATACACACACATAGCCTCTTAAATAAGTATTTATGAATATAGTTAACTTATCTATGTATGTATATTATATATATGTTAGCATATTGTGTTGTAATATATAAGTTTATATAACCATTTGAAATGCCATGATTATAGACCTAATGTTGAATACCAATATATGCATGTGTATATATGTGTAGACATATATAGCTTAAAGTAATAGTTATCTAGTGTATATCCAATGTGAATTCTTGCCTATTTGAGTATTGAATAATTGCATGCTATATAGAGTTGGGTGTATGTTGGCGTGTATAGCCTTGTATTGATGTGTGCTTGCTAGGATAGTCTTGGTTAGGCCTAGTAAGACTTGCTGGGTAAGGACATGACCTAGTTTGACCTAGTTTGACTAGTGCAGTTGACCAGAGTTGACCAAGGGTTGACTTTAGCCTAGTTTGACCTAGTTTCATGTAGAATGCATTGTAGTGCTTTATATTACCCTTCTGGACATGTTGTGACTTGTGCTGTTCTAATTAGGAGCCAGACACCTCTCCTCGGACAGTATCTTTACCTTGGACATTCAGAAATCAGGCGAGTACATTCTCTGATTATTTTATATCTTGTTTAGGATTATATTTCCTGCTTTAGATTACTTTACATGATGCTGACACGTTGGAAACACGGATTAGTACTATATGGATCTTGTTGTGCGATGTTATCCCCTTAGCGGATACATCGGGTATTCATGTTCGTGTACTTTATCGTGAGCATCGTGTACTCCTTGTATTCGTGACATTCGTATACAAATCGTGTAAAATCGTATATATTCATGTATTCACATGATCTCGTGTGCGACTATACTTCGTGTGCAATAACATAACTTAGCTTGATCCTTGTGTATTGATTGGGGCGGGGGAGTAGAAGTGGTTATGTAATCAATCCAGTAGATTACTCGTGTACAACCTCTGTAGATTACTCGTGTACAACATCGTGCCATTTACATAACCATCTTGTGCTCTGAATCACTAGTCACTGATAGTTCTCTATATATTGTAGCTATTTACTTACAGTCTCTCTCTTTTTTATCATGTTATTTCTTCAGATCTTGTATCTTACTATCTAGCATGTTTATATTTCCTAACCTGTTATGATATTGTTGAGATGTACTGTACTCACTCCTGTCCTGACTGGACCCGTTGATAAATTTTACAGATAGCTTGGAGATTGACTCTAGCGTAGAGGAGACACATTAGAGGTTGTTTAGATAGTTATTTAATTATCTGGAATTGTATTTACTTTATGGATTACTGTATCGGAGTTTGGAGATATGAGAAGTATTTCTGGATTTGTGTATCTTAGACACTTAGATTTCTCTCTGTTGTACCTCTTTTGGATTTTATGTTTTATCTATCCTTATCATGCTCTACCTTAGATGTGATTGAGTCTGTACCTGCTATGTTACCCCATTCGGGGAGTATAAACTGTTTAGCCTTATACTGTTAGATGCATGAGACCTAGGACAGCGTTCTACCGCCGATACTGCGGCGTAGGCTGGACGTACCCACTTTTCGTGCCCTAACTCTAGGGTGCGGGTCGTGACATGTTTTTAGTGGTGGCCCATGCAGGTCGAGATTCGCATTAGTGCAATTTTATAGTAGCGCAAGGACTTAGTTGTACAACTACGAGCCTGCTATAGGATATATAAATTAAGATGTTAGGATGAGAGGATACTCAATCACTGTTAGGATTCCTTGAGAGATTCCTGGGATGACCCTTGAGAATCTCATTTTGAATTCCGATTTAAACTCTTTTCCTTGTTTTGATTCACCTTTTTCCTTGATTTGAATTTGATTTTGTGGATTTATTGTAGAACTTTGAATCCTGGTATTAGTTGATGATTTTGATAAAATTTTGTAGTTGTTGATTTAATTTTGTATTTAGATTAACATTTTCAAATCCAAGGTACTCAATCACACTTAGGATTCTTTGAGAGATTTCTGGGACGACCCCTGAGAAACTCATTTTGAACTTCAATTGGAATTCCTTTTCCTCTTATTTGGATTCACCCTCATTCCTTGCTATTGAATTTAAGCTTGATAGGTTCCTCTCGTTTGAACCGATGAGAAGGAACATATCTTATTATTCTTTCTCGTCATTATTCCCTTGCATTCTTATTTACCTCTTATCTTAAACTCTGTCTCATTACATTAATTACCCATATCTTGTCGTCCCTACCAGATGTACTTCGAAACCCTTGAATCTTCGTATCTTTTGCATGGGGAAGGCTAAAGAAGTGACGTAAATTATGTAGCTCAGAGAAGACGTAACTGGTTATTTTATGATGATCTAAAGGAAATCAAATGTGGAGTGTTCCATATGGAAACTTGAGATAGAAATGTGGTAAAGGTCTCGAATAGAATAAAGAGATGTATACTGCCAATCTGGAAACAATTACATTTAGAGAAATTTTGGGGTTATGAGATAGTTTATAGGTGTATTCAAAACTAATGAGGATATCAGAGGTCAACCTAGTTTTGAGAACGTAGAAAATCTTGGTTATTGGTTCTGGGGAAAACTTTTACTCTGAGGCTATGTAGAAGGTTAGTAATGGAAAAGAGAAGTTAATTGTGTTTAATAAGGATATTAAACAAGATGTTGCGAGGAAATGACTAGGGATAGAGAGAACACAAAGTTATGGAAGTTTAGAGATTGTTGTGAAATATTTTTAGGAGAATAATATTCAAGGGTGTATGTCGAAGAAAATACGGAAGTTGATTTTATGATGGAAGATAAGTTTTGTAAGGCCTAGAGATTTAAATTAAATAATACGAGGAGAACAATTTGAACAAGTTCAAGGAATTCAGTAAACGGGATTTAGAGGTTTTGGGTCAAATTTAAGACAAGGTGAAAGAACTTGGAAATTTAAATAAATGGTTAATATTGATTCCTAAATGTGAGGGCTGTGCTTCAAGAGTGATGTTTGGAAATTGGAAATTGCCTACGGTAGTCATGGTAAAGGTTTAAGTAAAGGTTAAATTTTCATATGAAGACTGGTGAGATAAAGATATGATTGGCAAGTTATGACCAGATGAACTTAAGAGTATCAGAAGCAGATGACTAACTCGATCTTCATTATTTTTGTCATTATTTTTGTGCATTAATTACCACCTCTTGAACTCCCACTTTCTAATTGAGATCCTTGATGTTCCTTATCGTGAATTTGATATTCGGAATGTAATACTAGCTGTTACCCTCCAACAAATCTTATATGCAAGACCTAGACGAGCTCACCTTCGTGTAGGTATATCATGTCCCACTAAAACCCGTCTTCTTGTACTCTATTTTCTTGATATGATTTTTTGGTCAACTGGCTAAACTATAACCTCTACCATTATACTAAATTTCTTCTTATTTCAATTAGAAATCCAGCCTTGACTCAATTCTTTCGACCCGACATGTGATGGTGTTCTGCTTGTTTCCTTAGATGCTTAACCTTGTACCTTATCTGATTACTTGACCCGTTGGTTAAGAAACTTGGACTATGTAATTCTTTTCATCATTACCACCCTTATATCTTGTGCTGCTAAATTAGCCTTAGTTTTGTAAGCTTATCTATTTTCGAGATTGGTCATGACATATTTTATTGGGTGGCCATCCACTAACATATTGTCTAATCAGAACCGGTACATGATGGTCTGATCAACCTATTGCACTTTGGTTCGCTTTTTCATGTATCAATCTACGAGAATGGAGACATAGTTAAACTTGACCCTAGAGTCTCATTCGCGACAGCCTTGACAATTCTTCTTGAAATCTTTTCATCGCCTATGAACCTCGTATTCGTACTCAGTCGAATTAAATTTAATCATGACATGAACCTCCATCATTGGATGCTCGTGCTCATACTTTAATTTCATTGATTTCCCTTCTTGCCCAAATCTCGTTTTATCCCGAAATTGATCAACTTAGATCGTGTCAAGACAAAAATCTATTTGTGATTTGTTGTGCCTAAATTTTCAATTTTTGCCATTTTATGGAATAGTAATCTTTTAATAATTTCTTAGTTGCTTGTTAATGACCAATTTTTATATAGGATGGTAGACAGCCCTACAACCTTGATGATTGTTGTTCCCTTACCTTTCTATTTAGGACACCCTAGATTGTTTGTGTGTTGATACCATAGTACTGTTTTGACCTAGAATGATTAGTGTACCTAGGTGAGACTTCCAACTGCTACGGTATGCCCTGACCTTGTATACTATTCCTTCAAATTGCATGATTTAGATAAAAAAAAAAATTTGACCATGATTGTTGAAAAATAGGGACGTTACCCCATTAGTATCAGTTGTAGATATATATAGGTTAGTCCTTGATGTGGGGATGTGTGTCTATAAACATGTAGCTTATGAGATTTATGAGAGATTATAGTATCAGCCTTGATAGGATGTACTAGTCGTTTGGTGAGTATAAATGTGTTATGAGAGATAGGGGCCTATATGTCTTAGTAATGCATCGTTCCTATGGTAATAGAATGTATTAATAGATGGTTAATAGGAAGATAATAGTTTGAGCATACCTATAGCCTATGATCAGTTCCTTTTCATCCTTAGTTAAGACCACTTTAAAATAGGTCCAGTCCCTTGGATATAGGTTCTAGTCCATATTTTATTGAAGTTCCATTACCATCGTACAGCAGAGCAGTGTTGGAGGTATTCCTAGATTGATACTATTTAGATGTCCGTTTATTATTCCAGTGTTAGGAAGTGTTACCTTAGATATTGGGTAGGTTAGAGGCTCTAGAAGGAGTACTATCGATCTTAAATTTTGAGGACGAAATTTTTCTATGGTGGGTAGAGTTGTAGCACCCATTTTTCCAAATGAGGGTAATTTCAAAATTTCGTATTTATAATTATTTTAATAATGATATTTAATTCATGATATAATTTTTGGTGATTTTAAATCATTTTAAAATTATTTAAATTAATGACTTGTGGTTTTGACGTTTTGCTAGTGAAACCCTAGAGACTGTTTGACCTAGAGCCTAACCATGTGATTATGATATTTTAATGTCATTTCTGGTCTAAGGATATTTTGTATTTGACCTCTTTGAATTATTTTGATATTATTTTATTATTTATGATATTGTTTTGGGATTATTTGAGTCGGGTTCGAATTTTATCACAATCCGACTTGTAACGGGGACCCGGAGTAACTTAGACTCTAGTTGGACCCATACATTAGTTAGCCATGGCCCACATTTTAATTAGTTATGTTAGAAAGATTAGTCATAATCCTAATTATTAGGTTAACCATTTAGAGTTTTTATTTTGACCCTTTTACCCCCATACCCTAACCAAAATTGTTTTAAACACTTGTAACTAAGGGAGGGGCAAACTTGTAATATTCAATGGGGGGGGGGGATAACCATTGTGGCCGGCCCTAATAGTACTCCCATCTCATTTCCTTTCTTTGAGAAGTCTTTTTCCCCAAGTGCTCTCAAGCTCTCCCAAGGAAGAAGCCTTTCTCCTTGGATTTTCTCTCCTTTAGGTAATATTTCCTTCTCTTTTATTTCTCCATTTTGCATTTAGGAAAGTTTTAACCATAGGAATGACCCCCATTATTGTGTCCCTATTTTGTGTCCTCTTGTGTCCATTATGTGTCCTTTAGGGATTTCTATTGTATTATTGTTGTGTCTTGTGTTCATGGGGAAAACCCCCAAACTTGGACACACTTTATATTTAAAATATTGATTAAATGAATTAACTCATATTAAATCTCAGATTTGAATATGTAGAGATGTGTTCTTGATTACTTTACATTTCATTCATGTATCTCTTATAGATGTGTTCATGTTACATATATAGATTTGTGTATGTATATATATTATGTAATTAAATAGAGAATGCAAGCATGAGTAAATGGTTAAATAAATGATGTATGAGGTGTAAGTATCCTATCTAATGTAAGCATGTATAAGTATGGCTTGTAATGAATATGTAAGTTCCATAGTATGTAATGTATGGTGCATATAGTAGTGCAAGAGAATAAATGAATGATGAATAAATGCAAGCATGAATGTAATGTAATAATAGATATAATGTATGCAATATACAAGTTAATGAGATGTAATGTTCTATGTTAACACAAATCCTATATTACCTCATGTACCCCCTTATACTATGTTGACACTATCACACTTGACACTTTGTTCACTTACACTTTGACACTCTTTGATATGTATACACTATGTATACCCATTTAACCCTCACTTGCCCCTTTGCCATGTTCACATACACACACATAGCCTCTTAAATAAGTATTTATGAATATAGTTAACTTAGCTATGTATGCATATTATATATATGTTAGCATATTGTGTTGTAATATATAAGTTTATATAACCATTTGAAATGCCATGATTATAGACCTAATGTTGAATACCAATATATGCATGTGTATATATGTGTAGACATATATAGCTTAAAGTAATAGATTACCTAGTGTATATCCAATATGAATTCTTGTCTATTTGAGTATTGAATAATTGCATGCTATATAGAGTTGGGTGTATGTTGGCTTGTATAGCCTTGTATTGATGTGTGCTTGCTAGGACAGTCTTGGTTAGGCCTAGTAAGACTTGCTGGGTTAGGACATGACCTAGTTTGACTAGTGCAGTTGACCAGAGTTGACCAAGGGTTGACTTTGGCCTAGTTTGACCTAGATTCATGTAGAATGCATTGTAGTACTTTATATTACCCTTCTGGACATGTTGTGACTTGTGCTGTTCTAATTATGAGCCAGACACCTCTCCTCGGACAGTATCTTTACCTTAGAAATTCAGATATCAGGCGAGTACATTCTCTGATCATTTCATATCTTGTTTAGGATTATATTTCCTGCTTTAGATTACTTTACATGATGCTGACACGTTGGAAACACGGATTAGTACTATATGGATCTTGTTGTGCGATGTTATCCCCTTAGCGGATACATCGGGTATTCGTGTTCGTGTACTTTATCGTGAGCATCGTGTACTCCTTGTATTCGTGACATTCGTGTACAAATCATGTAAAATCCTGTATATTCATGTATTCACATGATCTCGTGTGCGACTATACTTCGTGTACAATAACATAACTTAGCTTGATCCTTGTGTATTGATTGGGGTGGGGGAGTAGAAGTGGTTATGTAATCAATCCAGTAGATTACTCGTGTACAACCTCTGTAGATTACTCGTGTACAATATCGTACCGTTTACATAACCATCTTGTGCTCTAAATCACTAGTCACTGATAGTTCTCTATATGTTGTAGCTATTTACTTACAGTCTCTCACTTTTTCATCATGTTATTTCTTCAGATCCTGTATCTTACTCTCTAGCATGTTTATATTTTCTAACCTGTTATGATATTGTTGAGATGTACTGTACTCGCTCCTATCCTGACTGGACCCGTTGATAAATTTTACAGATAGCTTGGAAATTGCCTCTAGCCTAGAGGAGACACATTAGAGGTTGTTTAGATAGTTATTTCAATTGTCTGGAGTTATATTTACTTTATGGATTACTGTATCTGAGTTTGGAGATTTGAGATGTATTTCTGGATTTGTGTATCTTAGACACTTAGATTTCTCTCTGTTGTACCTCTTTTGGATTTCATGTTTTATCTATCCTTATCATGCTCTACCTTAGATGTGATTGAGTCTGTACCTGCTATATTACCCCTATTCGGGGAGTATAAACTATTTAGCCTTATACTGTTAGATGCATGAGACCTAGGACAGCGTTCTACCGCCGCCACTACGGCGTAGGCTGGACGTACCCACTTCTCATGCCCTAACTCTAGGGTGCGGGTCGTGACAATATACATAGGTTTATTTTCTTGCACGCAAGAACGATGCATTATCAGAATTCATCACCTTTTGCAAGAAAGTACAGAATGACAAAGGGTTCATGATTACTCGTATTCGTAGTGATCATGGCGACGAATTTGAGAATACAGAATTCAAGAAATTTTGTGAGACACACGGTTATTTGCATGAATTCTCTTGCCCTAGGACTCCACAACAAAATAGAGTTGTGGAACGTAAGAACAGAACTCCATCTGAAATTGCTAGAGTAATGTTAAACCAGTTTAGTCTACCTAGATACTTATGGGCTGAAGCTGTAAATACAGCATGCTACATTCTCAATAGGGTTCTAATTCGACATATATCGAAGAAGACTCCCTATGAACTATGGCTTGATAAAACACCAAATGTTTCATATTTCAAGATTTTTGGTTATAAATGTTTTATTCTCAATACTAAAGACAATTTGAGTAAATTTGATAAAAAGGCCGATGAAGGTATATTTTTAGGTTATGCAGCAAAGAGCAAAGGATACAGAGTCTTCAACAAAAGAACCATGAACATCGAAGAATCAATCAATGTCAAGTTTGATGAGCTAAATCAACACTTAGATGATGATGACAATGAAGACATAATCACACCAAGTACAGCTACTGCAAAACCTTCACACAAAGATGCAGAACCATCACATCAAGCATCAGATGAACCTCCAAGCAAAGAAGTCGAAACTAGCAATCCTGAGACTACACCAAAAGAGATGAGATTCTTGGCTAATCATCCAAAGGACTTGGTAATTGGTGAGATTACCAAGGGTGTAAGTACTCGTTCCTCTAATAAAGATATAGCTTCTTGTCTTGCTTTTGTTTCGCAGTTTGAACCCAAAAATATTGATGAAGCATGTAGTGATAATTTTTGGTTAAATGCTATGCAAGAGGAATTAAACCAATTCGAACGGAATCAAGTTTGGGAACTTGTTCCCAAGCCCATTGATCATACGGTCATTGGCACCCGATGGGTATTCCGAAACAAACTGAACGAGAATGGTTTAGTGACTCGTAATAAGGCTCGACTCGTAGCTCAAGGATATAATCAAGAAGAAGGTATCGACTAAGATGAGACTTATGCCCCAGTTGCGAGATTAGAATCCATTCGCATGTTATGTGCATTTGCATATTTTTATAATTTTAAGTTATTTCAAATGGATGTCAAAAGCGCATTTTTAAATAGTTTTATAAAAGAAAAAGTTTATGTAGCTCAACCTCCTGGTTTTACTGATTTCAAATTTTCGGAATATGTTTTCAAGTTAAAGAAAGCCTTATACGGTTTAAAATAAGCCCCTCGTGCTTGGTACGATCGTCTAAGCTCTTTTCTACTTGATAACGGTTTTTCAAAGGAAAAGGTTGACACTACATTATTTATAAAATCTTTGAATAACAACATTCTTTTGATTCAAGTCTATGTAGATGATATTATTTTTGGATCTACTGATGAATCTCTTTGTCAAGAATTTTTAAAGTGTATACAAAATAAGTTTGAGATGAGCATGATGGGAGAGCTGAAATTCTTTTTCGGACTGTAAATCAAACAAACCGACAATGAGACGTTCATAAATCAAGCAAAGTAAACAAAGGATCTATTAAAGAAGTTCGACATGGAAGTAATCAAGCCACTTAGCACTCCAATGGCGACTTCAACCAAGCTTGATATTGATGAACAAGGCAAACTTGTCGACATACGTAAGTATCGAGGTATGATCGGTAGCTTACTGTATTTAACTGCTAGTCGACCAAATATTATGTTTAGAGTTTGCTTATGTGCACGTTTTCAAGCTAATCTTAAGGAATCACATTTGTGCGCAGTTAAGCATATCTTTCGATACCTTAAAGGCACTTCTTCTATCTGCTTATGGTATCCCAAAACCACGTCGTTTGACCTAACTAGTTATTCTGATGTTGATTTTGTCGGATGCAAAGTAGATAGAAAAAGCGCTAGCGGCACATGTCATTTCCTAGGAAAAGCTCTAGTCTCTTGGTTTAGTATGAAGCAAAATTCTGTTGCATTATCAACAACCGAGGCTGAGTATATCGCTGCAGGACATTCTTGTGCACAAATTTTGTGGATGAAGTAAACTTTAGAAGACTATGGATTGCATTTTACATATATACCCATTTTCTGTGACAACACTAGTTCTGTTAATTTGACTAAGAATCCAGTATGTCACTCTCGTACCAAACATATCGAGATTAGACATCACTTTCTTAGAGATCATCAACAAAATGGAGATATAGATCTTGTATACATAGACACACAGAATCAATTAGTTGACATACTCACAAAACCTCTAGCGGAAGATCGTTTCAATTATTTACGTCGAGAATTAGAAATTTTAGATATCAATAATATTAATTAATTTTGTTTTATTAATTAATTTATTCGATACTCAATAACTGTTTTCGGGACAAGCCTAAAAAGAGTCTGTCTGTCACTACGACTACGGTCGAAGCGAAGCGGTACTTAAGAGTTCTCCAGTGAACCTCCGTTAGCTGGGATAGTACTCCTACAGCTAATCTGAGATAGATGCTGAGTAAAGAGTATTAATTTATAAAATAATATTAATTATATTATTTTGAGATTTAAAATTACTAAACTCTGAATTAAACATTTGAAACGAATTAATGAAAAAGATGTGGCCCCATTATTTTTTTTATATACATATATAGCCAGGCAACCTTGGCGAATTAGGCCCGAGTTCGGTCCGAATTCGGCCAGAGTTCGGCTGGGTATATATATGTACCAGTCAGAACCCGAGGCCCCCTCTTCTTTATTCTTTAAAACTTCATCAAAATAGCAACAGTCGTGCCCCCTAAACCCCAGCTCTTCTCCACCTTCCTTCTTCCAATCCGCGTGGAGATCTCCGTCCAAAATTCGGATTCGTGCAGAAAATTTCGTCCTCTACAGCATATCCAATTCTCGGGAGGTATAATTTCTTCTTTCCTCCACTTTCAAATTGTTAGGGTTTCTAGTTTTTGGGATAGAATGCCTAAGGGATTCAATCCTTTCAAGAGGAAGAAGACCCATGCTTGTGAAGAGGCATCGTCTTCGGATCCGCATACGGATTCCCTCTTTTTGTTGGTCCAATCGGATGACGGTGCATCAAACGAGTTTTATTTCAAAACTCCCGACCAAGCCCTACTTTGGTATGCCGATTCATTATGCGTACAATTTGTATCGGATCTCCGATCAAATGGACTATCTTTTCCGACCACCGTCCTTACTTTGAGGCATTATGGTTACAACGCTTTGCTACTTTACAATTTCCTATAGCTACTAATGCCATTAGAATATTTTACTATAATTTCATATTAGACACTTTTACCGTGAGAACACGTGTCGGCGGGATAAATATCGAGTTTACTGATGAAACGTTAGCGAAAATCCTTGGTATTCCAAACGAAGGTGCCCCGCTCGATAACATCACTGATTTCGATTTTTTCGATGGTACGACTCTCGTTAGTTTCAAGAATGAGCTTTTTGCGCCCGCACGTGCTCGTCGTGGAAAGTTCAAGGCCAAAAAATTGAACTTGTTTAACTACGAATTACATCGCATCATATATTTCACTCTACTTCCAAAATCCGTTTTAAAAGATGATGTCACTGCACTTGAGCTTTCTGCTTTATATCACATTCTTAAGGGAATTTCTTTCTCTGCCCCTAAGACTATCATTCAGATGATGGGTAGATATCGCGGAAGAGACCGCAACCTCTCTTATGCGATGATCATCCCACACATCTTTCAGAGATTCGATATTGACTTATCCACTTATGCTCTGGACCCTGAGCCCAAGTTCCTCAAACTCTCTCGTCGCAGCATTGCCACTGTTCCTCCACCTACAGCATCTGCTCCTCCTGCACCTACTCCCACAGCACCTGGTCCTCCTTAGTCTTACCCTATGATATTTGAGGGTATTCATCAGCACCTATCAGATCTGCAGTCTTTTTATGTTGACACTTATAGGGAACATGAGTTCCATGACGTGACTCAGTTCCAAACTATTGCCAACTCTTTTGCCTATATGAGATTTGCGCAGACGGGTTACTCTGCTAGCTCTCTACCTCAAGACCCTTCTGTTTCTGGCTACCGCATTGATGATGAGACGATCCACTCCCTGTTCCAGCCAGGGAATGCATACAATTGGTATCGTACTTCTGGTGCCACTCCTCATACTTCTGGAGCTGGTACTTCTGGAGTTGGTCCATCTGGACATACTGGCGCTGCAGCCGATGATGATGATGATAAGATTTTTGAGATGTTACTATTTGCGACTGTTTATTTCTGTCTTATGTTTACTTGGAAATGCTCCGACATTCTAAGATATTATCAGTACTCTTTTAGTTATGTGACTCTTCATAGGCATGTTTTTATGCCTCAGTTTGGCATATGTTTCACTTATCCAGCTTAGCATTTTATTGTTTCAGCTATACTGCCTATGACAAATACCATTCATCTGTTGTTTATACATTATTACACGCCTGTGATGAATATTTATATATATTTTTTATTGTGTTTTTTACTGCTTGTTACTTATGCATTTATTGCGGGGGAGCTTTCTCTTTTGCAATTATTTTGCTAAGTGACAACGGGAAAGAAATCGGATCTAACATCTTCATGAATACAGGTTATGAACAATTTTTTATTACATTTTTGAATTGATCCAAACCAAGATGTTATATCGGCAAGGTTTGTCAATTATCAAAATGGAGAAGATCGTTGGCCCATTGGTCATGGTCAAACCTGATTTTAATAATTGATCAAACTCTACCTCGATATAAATACAAGTCAATTCAAATATTTACCTACGACATTTTAGATACTGCTCAATGATGGATATCTACTATGTTCAAGACTGAAGCTGTTTGCCACTCAGAATGTATTTCCTTCAAAGCAATATATTTTTTTATTTTATTAAGTCTAGGAATACATTGTACACCAAGTCGTACTGGCAAATAGGTTGTCCTAAAATCGTTTTTCAAAACCTGACCTATCTTTTCAAAACGACCTATGTTTTTGAAAAATACCTATTTTACAAAAAGCTTCTGAAGGACTTTTCAAAAAGCCAAAATTATTTTTCTCAAAATCAACTGGCAGAACCCTAGCAGAACTCGGCCAGAGTTCGGCCAAGTTGAACGTTATGTGAACGTTTGATTTTGAACTTGGTCACCCTTCAGTTGCGGTTTGTTACAAAGAGTTCTGTCCGAATTCTGTCAGAGTTCTGTCTTTGGAAAAACTATAAATAGAGAAGGATTTCGATCATTTCAACACACCAATTCACTTTCAATCTCTTCTCTTCTAAAGCTTACATTTCTTCCAAAGAGTTCTAAAAGCTTCCATTTTCAAATCCCAAGCCAGTTACAATTCTCTAGTCGATTTGCCAGTGCGGTGCGGTCTAGAAGTTTCAGAGCGATTGTAATCAGAGGCTTGATTGAAGAAACAACTCTTCACAATTGAAGTTGGTCGAGTTCTTTGTATCAAAGCTTGCGTCTATAGAAGTTGCAAGGACTTCGTATGAAAACTTACGAGATTTTCCAATAGTGGATTCAACTGGAAGCTAGAATTCTTTCGACTAGACTAGTCCTCACAAGAGGAAAACCAGTATAAATCTCGGTGTTTGCGTTTGCCTTCTGATCACTTTTCATTTCTGTCATTTATTTTTAGATTATTATTATATCTGTGATCTAACTGTTAACGAGATTTTTTATTAGCAATATTCCGCTGCCTACTCTATTCACCCCCCTCTAGAGTATTTTGCTTTACGATTTTATTCCTACAAATCTTCCCCTCTCTCCAGCGATCCTTCCCTCCACAGCGACTTCATCCCAGCGGCACATGGTGTAGTGCCCCGTCCCTACATCGTGCCCCGTACTCCGTCTACGGGGTGCACGAGAAAGGAACATTATCGCTATCGATTCGGTCGGGATCGATCGAGTCGATCGAACGGGAACGGTTGAATTAAGATCTATTTCCCGTTATGGAATGGCTTCTTCGGAACCAAGTTCCATATTCAGCGGGTTGCGCCTCAAGGATTGACTCTGCGGCTGAGTCGGCAGAGACCTCACGTTGCTCTGCTTTTCACGCCGCTTGCGTTAGTTTTGGCTTTGTTTTCTGAATGCATTTTCGTGAATGTTTTCGATGGTTTTCATGACTTGTATTTCGAACTCGCATTTCCTATCGAACTTCTTGAATAATGCAGTGTTCTAATCGGTTGCTTGTGCGATTCAGGTAATCGCGTAGGCGACGTCTAGCGCGACCAACAATTTTTCTTGCCCGAAGTAAACTCAAGGTGAGTGGCTGACCCTTCTCTTCTCGACCCCTTCTTAGGAAAATCAATGATGCTGTTGCGAATAAAATAATAGATACAAGGGTACGGACACGAAAAAATGAGCAAGTTTTAAAGAGAATGTAGGCTATATTTTAATAACTAAAAATTGTCTTTGCATGGTCATTGGACAACTCGTGCATAAGGAACGGCTTCCTCGAGCGATACCCCGAGACACGGGATCGTTTCAGCATAGGAGGAAGTAAAAGATAACTGAGCTCGATGAAAGCAAAAAAATATGGTTAGTTGGGAGAACTTGTAGCGGGGCTCGCTACCCGCGCTGAAAGGGTCACCGTCTAACCCAGCTATAGTCCAAAATGGCTTGTGGTGCCAGTGACCTTCACGAACATAAATTGTATACAAACAATCATAACAACTGACAGAGAAGAACATGGTAAGTCTTAAAGGGCACGGCGCAGTCCGCCGGGGGTAAGTTCCAACGTATTTATATATTTTACTGGTCATATGCTTGTTTGAAATCCATTAGGATGGTTACAAACATTCATGCACGAAGTCATATAAACTCTTCAACCAAATGAGAGCTTGGAACTTAAATAGCCATGCACCAGTACAAAGTGTAATGTACTGATCCTCGCTCTCCACGCAGGTACCCCGAACCACGAAGGTCGTGCCACTTGAAACTCAAGGCAAAGTAAACCCTTTTGAAGCCTCGTCCGCGTGTGAAGGCTTGTGTTCTAAAATTCCTTTCGAAGACTCCGCACTCAGTACAAAGAAGACAAATGGCGACTCGACTTCCTTCGATTACAGGTAGAAATGTGTAATAGTTTTTGCTTGTAAAAAGGGATGTAATATATGGAACGACTATCTCATCAACGTTTGTTTTGCAAGTCGAGTCATGTTGTAGCCCGCGCGGCCATGATTGTAATGGAGTCAATATAAATGAAGTTTTATTATCATGAAAAAGTTTACTTCTATTTCAATGTGTCATTCAATTTCCTCTGCGTACTCTAACTTGATGTTGTGATTCGAATAACCTTATGACTATGCCTTGTGCGATCTCAACTTAGGTTCGCATGGCATCATGCCCGGGGGACAACTATCGATTCTACGGAATCGGGGCGTGACACAAGACGAGCGGATCAGATACTTTGACAACGACTACGGGATCTCTCTGGCAATATTCTTCTTCTCCAGCGGCAAATCTCTATTCTTCTCGGCATCCTCCGTCGCGACTCGTCGTTCCACTACTGCGACGATGATCGAGATCTAGATTGAGAAGCAATCGGTCCGATCCTCTCTCCCCTGATCCATGTGATGAGCGATAAATTGACAAACATGACGGTGAGTTCTCTTCGATTCTCTGTTCTTGTCACGACCCGTATCCAGTGTAGGGCTAAGAGAAGTGGGTACGTCCAGCCTACGTCGCAGTGTCTGCAGTAAAATGCTGTCCTAGGTCACATACATCTAACATGATAAGGTACATGTACAGTGTATACTCTCCAATCCGAGATACGAATATGTACAGCTCAATCACAACTAAGATAGAAGTACGATATGATAGATATGATATGATATGAAGATCACCAAATAAAATACAAACATGAGAAGAAGTCTAAGTGTCTAAGATAACATCTCCACAAAACATCTAAAATAACAACAAGATCCCAAATATATACATCAATGTATCCAAATGAGACAAGACATCAAAATAAGATAGAAGTCTAAGCTAACTAGTCTAAACTATAGGGGTGACATCCTCTACTGCTGAGGGATCCTGCTGAAGGTCCAAGTCGCAGGTGTCATCTATGGCAGCTCCATAATAGGTAGGACAAAGGTCCTCGTCATCCTCTGTAATATTTTTAACAGGTCCAGTCAGGACAGGAACGAGCACAAAATCTCAACAGTTCATATCAAGACAGGAATATAAAGCATGCAATAAAGTAAAATACATGAAACACTGAAAGAAAGTACATGTAGTAAAAGAGATAGAACTGTAATGTAAATAGCTACTATAAGTAGAGAACTATCAGTGACTAGTGATGTAGAGTATAGGATAGACATGTGAACGGCTTGAATTTGCACATGATTACACTAAAGAGTGCACATGATTACACTACTTTGGAATTGTTCACATGACTGCTTCTACTCTCCCGTACCCCAATCAATACACAATGATCCAGACAAGTTATGTTATTGTATAAAATTTCACATAGAAGCCCATAAATGGGTGCACATGAAGTTATACATGAGGGCTCTGTGAACATGAGAGTACATGAATCACAAGAGTATACATGAATAGTAAAAGCACATGAGTACATGATGAAAGAAAAATGTACATGACATGATATACTCGATGCTCCCGAGGGAAATAACATCTCAATGTAAAGATCCATATAGTACCAATCCGTGTTAACAATGTGACAGCAACAAGTAAAGTAATCTAGAGCAAGAATATAAATCCTAACAAGTATAAAATGATCAGAGAATGTACTCGCCTGAGATCATGAATGTCCGATGAGAATAGATGTCCAAATCGAAGTAACTGAGTCCTATTTAGAGCAACACAGGTCACAATGTATCCACAATGGTAAAAATAAAGTTAACAATGCTTTCTATATGATTTCTAGGTCTTTCTAGGCTAAGGACAACACTTGGTCAACTTTAGTCAACACTCTAGTCAACATGAAGTTAAACTAGGTCTACTAGTCCAATCTAGGTCAACTCTAGTCTAACTAGGTCAACACCAAGCCAAGCCTATACCAAGCCTATGCCAAAACCATATATCAATATCATATATACAATCAAAGGCTTTTCATTCAACAATATATATATATATATATATATATATATATATATATATATATATATATATATATATATATATATATATATATATATATATATATATATATATTAGCCAATGACCCTCTGCATAGAGGTAGTGGTGAGGCTTATAGTCCGAGTGGTCAGGAGATCGATTTCCGGTAGGAGCGTTCGCCACAATTACCTTCTTTAAAAAAACAAATAACAAATATTTTAGCAAATAACCTCTAGCCTAGTGGTTAAAAGAGATCCATGCGGCCCGAGTGGTCAGGAGTTCGAATCCCAGTGGGAGCGATTCCAGAAATAATTTACCTGGTTCCAATATATATATATATATATATATATATATATATATATATATATATATATATATATATATATATATATATATATATATATATATATACATTACTTTAGCTATATACATGCATACATTACAATATAGAGAGAGGGGAAAGGGAATATCAAATGGAAGTGTGAGCATGTAGAGTGAGGAATGGGGGTTGTGTTCAATTAAAAGTAACATCAATCTCACATTATCCACTTAAAACCAAAACCACAACATATCAAACCTAAATCATATATCAATCCAAGACTCAAGTTGTATACAGTAGATGAAGTTCACAATTAAAGTTCAATGTAAGCTCAGGCTACAGTTATAGAGATACTGTCACTCCCCGTTCCCAGAATGCATATTTTTATACATGTACAACTCATGTATATTTATTTAGTATTTATCATGTATTATCTTGTATTTAAATTCCTTTAATTTCATGTTAATTAATTATCTGTATTTTATTTTCTGCAATTTTATTCCTGTATTTTATTTTCTGTATTTTATTATCTGCATTTTATTTCTGCTTTAGTCTTGCTTGTGGTTCGGGTTCATGGAGGGTTTTCGGGTTCATGGTGGTTCAACCCAAACCCCACCTACCACCACCCTTCCTATTTAAAGCTTCCTTCTCATTCTCTCTTCTCATAACTCTCATTCTTCACCATTACTTCTTCTTCCTCTCATCACTCCTCCACCTACCAGCAGTAGCAGCAGGCAAGTGCAATCTTGCTTCTTGCTTGGAGAACCATTTTTATGGTTCATTTCTCTTCCTCTCATGATTCTGAGAGAGTTTACTACTTTGCATTTTTGATTTCTGTGGCTGGTTTCTTCCAGATCTAAGTGTTTATATTCTCGGTTGTTCATGGGTTTTGATCTCCCAACTTAGCGTGGATTTTGAGTCACGCTCATGTTCTTACATGTTAGCGTGGATTTTTAGTCACGCACACGTTCTTACGTGTCTGCGTGGATTTTGAGTCACGCTCATGTTCTTACATGTTAGCGTGGATTTTTAATCACGCACACGTTCTTACGTGTCTGCATGGATTTCGAGTCACGCTCATGTTCTTACATGTTAGCGTGGATTTTTAGTCACGCATACGCTCTTACGTGTCTGCGTGGATTTTCAGTCACGCACACGTCTTTACGTGTTAGCGTAGATTTTAGTCACGCTCACGTCTGTATGTGTTAGCGTGGATTTTAGTCACGCTCACGTCTGTACGTGTTAGCGTGGATTTTAGTCACGCTCACGTCTGTACGTGTTAGTGTGGATTTTAGTCACTTACACGTCTTTATGTATCTGTGTGGATTTTTAGTCACGCACACGTCTTTACATGTTAGCGTGGATTTTTAGTCACGCACACGTTCTTACGTGTCTGCATGGATTTTCAGTCACGCACACGTTCTTACGTGTCTGCGTAGATTTTAGTCACGCTCACGCCCTTACATGCCAGCGTGAATTTTGAGTTACGCTCACTTATGCGTGCGTGAATTTCTTGTCACACTTTTCACGCTCACTTGTGCGTGCGTGAATTTCTTATCATTTTTCACGCTCACTTATGAGTACATGAATTTTCCTTCATGCTCACACTGTGCGTGCCAACGTGAACCACTTTTCACGCTCACGCTGTTCACACGCTCACTCCAACCTGCTAGACTTGTTGGCGTGACTTTTGGCCTTAGCTTAGACTTGTTGGCGTGACTTTCTAACCAGGGTGTTTCTATTTGTTCTATAACTTATTTATTTAATGATGGCATGATAATTCTTCTATTATATCCTTACACCTTTTGGCATGAACTTGATAAAATCATGATATGTTATTATTGTCAATACAGATTGTTATATGGAATGCTCCTTGTGTCGTGATTGGTTTATGGATACCCAGTAAGACTGGAACTTAACCTTGAGAGTTATAGACTCGACCCCATGTAATATTAATTGACTTTCATGCCTTGATACCATTGATAATAATGGTTATATTGATTAAAATTGATCATGCGTTCCTAGTTGGAACTAAGAGACTGGCTAGTCGTCTTATTGAATGAATGAGACACGTTCATGTAATGAACTATTGCAATCGACTGGCTGATCCCGAATATTGACATGCAGGCACATGCAGGCTTCAAATTATTTATTTATTTATTTATCTTACAAAAAAGCATGTGTACTTTATGGTCAAGACATGATTATTCCGTGGTTAGTTTGATTGTTGCATTACGCTATGTAAGACCTGCAACCTAACCGTACTGGTATCGTTGCAGAATTGTGCATATCGTACCCCGTACGAAAGTACTCATTTGAATGACCATAATCCACGGCATGAAACTTCATTCAACGTAGGGAATATTAAGTTAAATAAAATAATGATGGCATGGAGAGAATGGATTCCCGAGTTCTTATATGGCAGCCCTCTTTGGGACTATTAAAGTGCCCGACAGGCCGGCTGGTTCCCACAGATACCGTAAATCTGTCACATGGGCAGGAAACGGTATCTGCTTATATTATTGTACATGCTATATTAACGGCGGGCGTCCCGCTGGGACTCGTTTAATTACATGATTGGCACAATTGATTGATTGGATAGACTAGCCTTGCTTGCACATAGTAAGAACTGAGGAATCCCTAATTGCATAATTCCAGGATAACTTGGGACTTACAATAGCAAGCCGTAGTAGTTGATTGGCCGTTCAAGATGATTTATTTGTGTACTGTACCTACTATGTTGCCTAACTGAGATGATCAGAATGTCAGGACATGACCGGCCAACTTCTGTCCTTGTTTGGTTGGGAGGTTGGTTCGAAGTGTCGTGATGTTATGTGAATCCTAGAGGAAAGCAGAGATCTATTATTATATCCTCTTACTTAGTGGTTTAATCCTTCATATCGTGCTCCCTTGTGGTACTTGCTATTAGAGGTCTAACCTCTCTGATTTTGCATGGCCAGATTTAGAGCCAGTCCCCGAGGATCCAGCTTACTTGTACCTCCAAGATGGTCAATACTAGAGGCATGATCGCAGGAGGACTCGAGTGGGTTCCTTACTTCTCCGCTCATTTTGTTATTTACTTCATACTTAGCCGTTTGGCACCGATATGTTAGTCGGATTGTCTTGCACTTACTTTTGCATAATTGTAACTAATGTCAGACTGCAGCTGATAACAATTGTGTATATGTTACTATACCATCTGGCTATATTTTGTAAAGCCAGATCTCAAGAACATTTTGACTAAGCGTTTGGGATGCCTTACTGCTTTATCTTACATGTTCTTTATTTCTGTTTCTTGTTTTGAATGATTGAGACAATAGATGTGAATTGACCATAGTAAGACTTTTATGTAGTATGCACCCCCTCGTCTGGTTAGACAGTATTGATCGTATTATACGGTATTCATCTACCTGTAATACGTAGCTGGCTGAGTCATTCCCCCGCTCTCCAGTATTCTGGTTCTGGGGCGTGACAAGGTTTTAGTGGTGGCCCATGCAGGTCTGATTTCAGACTTGTGGAGTGTTTTGATTTATAGGATGTCTCAATCACACATGTTCCCCTTGATCTCATGATTCGTTATTCTCAACCCTTGCTTGACATTCCGGTATCCTTTGACTTCATTGATCCCTCATGTCTGGTTGTTTGATTATTCTCTTGTCCCTTTTCTTAGGGGCACTTCGTCCACATCGGTCAGAGCTGGACAACAGCAAGAGCAACATGGACAACCTGACCCTGTTGGTCAGCAACAAGGGCCGGTACTAACTCAAGAGGCTACCCAGGAAGAAGTGATAGTGGAACCAGCAGCTTGATCGCAGTATCCTGATGTTCCACCACCACCGACAGTTCCATCTACCCAAGTGGACACACCACCCCTTCTGGAGATCATGAGAGGAATGATGGCTACTCAGCAACATCAGATGTTGGCCCAGCAGCGCATGCACACTCAGCTACAAGAGCAGAATGTGTTGCTCAACCAAGGATTGCAGACGGCTTTGGAAAGAGGAGTGAGGACTGATTCAGGAGCATCAGCCAGGTTTTGCAAGTACAACCCCCGCCGTTTTGAGGGCACGGAGGATGCCATCTCAGCATATGCATGGCTTAAGGACATGGAGGCTATTCTGACAGCAGCTAAGGTACCGGCAGAAGAACGTGTGGATCTAGTGAAGTTATTACTTCAGGATCTCGCACGTGATTGGTAGGAATCAGAGGAAGTAGGCATCAGACGTCCTGTGGCTTGGGACAATTTTACTACAAGATTTAAGTCCAAGTACTATGGAGTTGTGGCGCGGTTCGAGCTACAACAGAAGTTTATCAACCTCAGGCAGGCCGGTAAGACTATAGATGCTTATGCAGCGGAGTTCTGCAGATTGAGTAGATTCGCCCCAGAGATGGTAGCAACAGAGAGCCAGAGGGCCATGAGGTTTCAGCAAGGGTTTCATCTTGAACTCTTGCAATTGATAGAGGGGCACAATTACCAGACTTTTAACGAAGTATTAACGGCGACTCGAAGGCATGAGATTACCATTCAGAGGCTTGCAGTAAGGACTGGGGGTCAGAAGAGATCCCACAGTCAGATTGAAGGAGGAGGGGGAGTAACGCCCCGAACAACAGCACCATCTACTGGCATTCGTATCCACGATATGGCGATACGAGGACCAGCACCACCACCCAGGCAGCAGCAACAGCAACAGAGAAAGAACCAGCAACCCCCGACGGGCTACACTTATTGTGGAAAGATGGGGCACACTAGAGATGTGTGTCGGACATTGAATGGACTGTGTCTGATATGTGGAAATCCAGACCATCGGGTTACCACATATCCCATAAATTCGAGGTCAGGAGGACCAGGGCAGCAGTTTCCTGCTCTGCCAGCACCAGGGACAGGCCAGTATAGAGGACCAGCAGTGGCAGTGAGGCCGTTGGCACAGTGTCCGTTTATGACGCAGGCTCAGATGTTTCGGCAGCAGGGACCGCCAATGCAGCAACACCAGCATCGACCACCCCAGCATCATCAAGGAAGGGGCCAGCAACAACATCAGGCTAGGCCGTAGCATGAAAACCAGCAAGGAGGTCGAGGGCAAGCATTCACTCTGTCCTTGGAGGAGACATTGGCATCGGAAGATGTTATGGCAGGTAACATTCTCGTCGCCTCATATCCCGCAGTAGCATTGTTTGATTTGGGAGCATCCCATTCATTTATATCTGCACGATTTGCGACACGACTAGGAATGGAGTTCGAGGCATTGCCAGGGAGGTTGAATATACTCACTGGTAATGGGCTCGTAGGAGTTAGTAGAGTTATTCTAGCGTGTAGCGTTGTAGTTTGCGGGCATTCCTTACCCGTCCGGTTGATAGAATTTCCTGTTGGAAATTTCGACATTATCTTAGGCATGGACTAGCTGAAAGACAGTCATACGATAATAGATTGTCGTAGAGGGAGTGTATCTTTTGATATTCCAGGCATGAAGCGGTTCACCTTAGTCAGATCAGTGGCGACTCAGCAAGAGCAGGGAGTAGTAACGGCAATGGAAGAAGTTCAGATTTCGAAGGTAGTTAAAGAATTTCTAGACGTATTTCCCGAAGAACTTCCAGGTCTACCACCGGTTAGAGACATTGAGTTCAGTATAGAATTGGCACCAGGAACTAAATCGATATCAGATCGAGTTTATAGAATGGCAGATCCAGAGCAGGCCAAGGTATATCAGCATATAGAGGAACTGAAGGAGAAGAAGTTCATCCAAGCTAGCATATCGCCATGGGCAGCACCAGTGGTACTTGTGGGGAAGAAGGATGGGTCATCCAGATTATGTATTGACTACAGGAAGCTTAACGCGGCAACAGTGAAGAATAAGTACCCATTACCCAGGATCGACGACTTATTTGATCAGTTGAGCAGAGCTAGAATTTTCTCCAAGATAGATCTCCGTTCAGGGTACCATCAGGTGAGGGTTCGGAAGGAGGATGTTTCCAAGACAGCATTCAGGTCGAAGTATGGGCATTATGAATTCTTAGTAATGCCGTTTGGTTTGACCAATGCTTCAGCAATATTCATGGATTTGATGAATCACATCTTTATGCCATACTTAGATCAGTTTGTCGTTGTGTTTCTTGACGACATTCTCGTATACTCTGCTAGTGAAGAGGAGCATGAAGACCACCTCAAGAAAGTGTTGCAGGTTCTGAGAGAGAACCAGTTGTATGCCAAGCTCAGCAAGTGTGAGTTTTGGTCGGATCACATTTCATTTTTAGGTCACATCATATCAGGAGCTGGAGTAGCAGTAGATCCCAAGAAGATAGAAGCAGTAGAAAGTTGGCCAGTACCCAAGACCATAGCAGATGTGCGGAGCTTCTTGGGATTGGCAGGATATTACAGAAGGTTTGTGTCAGACTTTGCTAGGCTTTCAGCACCCATGACCCGCTTGACCCGGAAGGATGTACCATTCGTTTGGTCGGCAGAATGTCAGGCATCATTCGAGACTTTGAAGCAGACGTTGATATCAGCACCTATTCTTACATTGCCAGTTGGACCCGGAGGTTTTACAGTATATTGTGATACGTCAGGTAAAGGACTTGGATGTGTCCTTATACAACATGGGAAGGTGATAGCATATGCATCTAGGCAGCTTCGGGACCACGAGAAGAATTACCCAACTCATGATTTGGAGTTAGCGGCAGTAGTGTTTGCTCTGAAGCTATAGAGGCATTACTTATATGGTGACCGAGTGGATATGTACACAGATCATAAAAGTCTGAAGTACATCTTTACCTAGAAGGAACTAAACATGAGGCAGAGAAGATGGTTAGAGTTTATTAAGGATTATGACGTGGAGTTTCAGTATCATCCAGGCAAGGCTAATGTAGTAGCAGACGCTCTCAGCAGGAGAGGCGGCGCATTTATGTTAACAACATAGAGGCATATCTTAGAAGACCTTCAGGGGATGGGCATCGAAGTTATACTTCCTAGTGATATAGGAGTTCTAACAAGTCTGCAAGCTCAATCCGACTTGGTAGGCAGAATCAAGGCAGCTCAGGTACAAGACCCAAGGATTCAGAAGCTTAGGGCAGAATGTGAGTCAGGACTCGGGAAGGAGATGAGAATTCATGAAGATGGTACACTTAGGTTTGGATCACGTCTATGTGTGCCTAGTGGAGATATCAGACAGGAGGTTATGGCAGAAGCTCACAGTTCTCAGTATTCTATTCACCCTGGAGGGACCAAAATGTACCAAGATATCAAGCAGCATTTCTGGTGGAACGGGATGAAGAGGGAGATAGCTAGATTTGTTTCCCGTTGCTTGGTATGTCAGCAAGTGAAGGCAGAACAGCAGAGGCCAGCTGGATTATTGCAACCGCTTCCTATCCCAGAATGGAAATGGGAGCATATTACAATGGACTTTGTGACCGGTTTACCGAGATCACCAAGTGGTAAGGACGCTATTTGGGTAATAGTGGACCCACTTACGAAGGTAGCACACTTTCTTCCTTTCAGAGTAGGACAATCTATAAAAAAGTTGGCAGAGTTGTATATGCAACAGATAGTCAGGCAGCATGGAGTCCCTGTCAGTATTGTGTCAGATAGAGATACCCGCTTTACGTCACATTTCTGGAAGAGCTTACATCATAGTCTGGGTACCAAGTTAAGGTTTAGCACGGCCTACCATCCGCAGACGGATGGGCAATCAGAAAGAACGATTCAGACTTTAGAAGACATGTTACAAGCTTGCACTTTAGATTTTGGAGGGTCTTGGGAGAGTCACCTGCACTTAGTCGAGTTCTCATACAACAATAGTTATCAAGCCAGTATCCAGATGGCGCCATTTGAAGCACTATATGGTAAGAAGTGCAGGTCACCGCTTGCATGGGATGATATCGGAGAGAGGAAGATGTTAGGCCCAGAAATGATTGTTCAGACGGTTGAAGTGGTTAAGGAAATTAGAGAGCGACTTCGAGTTGCGCAGGACCGGCATCGTCATTGGGCGGACCAGCATCGTAGGCCGTTAGAGTTCTCTGTTGGGGACCACGTATTCTTGCGGATCTCACCTACTCGTGGGGTCATTAGATTTGGCGTTCGCGGGAAATTGAGTCCGCGGTACGTGGACCCATTTGTTATCCTTGATCGGGTAGGCGATGTTGCTTATCGTTTATCCCTCCCACCTTCGTTACGAGAGGTGCATGACGTGTTTCATGTATCTCAATTACGTAGGTATGTATCGAACCCAAGCCATGTCCTCGATCATTCGGAGCTGGTTGTTGGTACCAACCTGTCTTACGAGGAACAACCTGTGTCCATTTTGGACCGAAGAGAGAAGATACTCAAGAACCGAACAATTAGTCTTGTCCGGGTTGCTTGGGGTCATCACTCATTGGGAGAGTCAATGTAGAAACGTGAGGATGATATCCGATCACGGTATCCACACCTGTTTGACTCACAAGGTATATCTCTTTCTGTGTACCTTGATTGTCCTGATTCTTAATGCTTATCACCTCATGGGTAGAGCTACTTGATATCATGGATCGATGAATTTACATATATAGTACTTGCTTTAGATATGGTAATAATGATTGCTTGCTCACTAGAATTGCTTGTATTAGTTTAGCTCCGATATTTCTACCTGCTTGAATTTGAAATTCCGAGGGCGGAATTTTTCTAAGGTGGGTAGAGATGTCACTCCCCATTCCCAGAATGCGTATTTTTATACATATACAACTCATGTATATTTATTTAGTATTTATCATGTATTATCTTGTATTTAAATTCCATTAATTTCATGTTAATTAATTATCTGCATTTTATTTCCTGCAATTTTATTCCTGTATTTTATTTTCTGCATTTTATTATCTGCATTTTATTTCTGCTTTAGTCTTGCTTGTGGTTCGGATTCATGGAGGTTTTTCGGGTTCATGGTGGTTCAACCCAAACCCCACCTACCACTACCCTTCCTATTTAAAGCTTCCTTCTCATTCTCTCTCCTCATAACTCTCATTCTTCACCATTACTTCTTCTTCTTCCTCTCATTACTTCTCCACCTACCAGCAGTAGCAGCAGGCAAGTGCAATCTTGCTTCTTGCTTGGAGAACCATTTTTATGGTTCATTTCTCTTCCTCTCATGATTCTGAGAGAGTTTACTACTTTGTATTTTTGATTTCTGTGGCTGGTTTCTTCCAGATCTAAGTGTTTATATTCTCGGTTGTTCATGGGTTTTGATCTCCCAACTTAGCGTGGATTTTGAGTCACGCTCATGTTCTTACATGTTAGCGTGGATTTTTAGTCACGCACACGTTCTTACGTGTCTGCGTGGATTTTGAGTCACGCTCATGTTCTTACATGTTAGCGTAGATTTTTAGTCACTCACACGTTCTTACGTGTCTGCGTGGATTTTTAGTCACACACATGCTCTTACGTGTCTGCGTGGATTTTTAGTCACACACACGTCTTTACGTGTTAGCGTGGATTTTAGTCACGCTCACGTCTGTACGTGTTAGCGTGGATTTTAGTCACACTCACGTCTGTACGTGTCAGCGTGGATTTTAGTCACGCTCACGTCTGTACGTGTTAGCGTGGATTTTAGTCACGCACACGTCTTTACGTGTCTGCGTGGATTATTAGTCACGCACACGTCTTTACATGTTAGTGTGGATTTTTAGTCATGCACACATTCTTACGTGTCTGCGTGGATTTTCAGTCACGCACACATTCTTACGTGTCTGCGTGGATTTTAGTCACGCTCACGCCCTTACATGCCAGCGTAAATTTTGAGTTACGCTCACTTATGCGTGCGTGAATTTCTTGTCACACTTTTCACGCTCACTTGTGCGTGCGTGAATTTCTTATTATTTTTTATGCTCACTTATGAGTGTGTGAATTTCCCTTCATGCTCACACTGTGCGTGCCAACGTGAACCACTTTTCACGCTCACGCTGTTCACACGCTCACTCCAACCTGCTAGACTTGTTGGCGTGACTTTTGGCCTTAGCTTAGACTTGTTGGCGTAACTTTCTAACCAGGGTGTTTCTATTTGTTCTATAACTTATTCATTTAATGATGGCATGATAATTCTTCTATTATATCCTTACGCCTTTTGGCATGGACTTGATAAAATCATGATATGTTAATATTGTCAATACAGATTGTTATATGGAATGCTCCTTGTGTCTTGATTGGTTTATGGATACCCAGTAAGACTGGAACTTAACCTTGAGAGTTATAGACTCGACCCCATGTAATACTAATTGACTTTCATGCCTTGATACCATTGATAATAATGGTTATATTGATTAAAATTGATCATACGTTCCTAGTTGGAACTAAGAGACTGGCTAGTCGTCTTATCACTACAAAAAAAGTGTTTTTCTGGGACCCCAAAAATCCGTCTTAAAAAGACCCAAATCAGTCCTAAATTGTGATTTGGGACGAATTTTAGGACGGTAAGTGACAGTGCTATTAGGGTGGCGTGGCAAAAAGTTTTAGGACCAAAAATGCCATCCTAATTTGGTTTTAGGGTCGAAAAATATAACCGTACCAAAAGAGTTTGAATTATTACATGTTTACGACGGTTTACAAAACCGTCCCAAAATAAAAGAGTTTGTGACGAGTAACACCCGTCCTAAACAAATTTGACAGCGTTACAAAAGAATGTCGTTTTTATCTAGGACAATTACATAACTGTCCCAAAAGTAACACTTATGAAATTAATGTCTGTATTTTTCAGCTATAAAACATACAATTTAAATACACATAAATTCATATAATCATGGACGTTGTCAAGCTTGTCCTCAGATGTATCTCCAGGCATCAAAGCTCCAATACCAAAAAGCTTAACAACATCAAACATTCTTTACCATTAAGTAGAAGACAACAAAATCTATATATAATTATATATGATCAATTGATAAACAACAAAAAGCTTAACATTAAGCATCCTAAACCACCATCTCCAAAATAAATCCAAAACACAATACATCACCCACACCATCAATTATAAAATGAACCCATTGTCTCAACCATTACATACAAAATTCTGAACCCATTACAACACCATGTTTTTGAACATTAGTATATCCCATATGAACCCATAAAATTAACCCAAATTTTTTTCCATCACAAGATCGTCGTCCATCATTTTAGCATATCCAGAATGCTTTTGAAGGACCTGCAAATGAAGATATGCCAATGTATTAGCAACTTGCTAACTGTACACGAACAACCAGAAAAGAAAGACAAGTTCTTCCAAACTGTACAGACTAGACTACATTAGTTTGTGAATGTTTAAAAAAAATTGTACAGACCTGCGTACAAAAAAATTAGAAAAAAAATGTACAAAAGTAAGCTTCAAGTGACAAAGGAAACTTCAAGTGAAAAAGGAAGCTTTAATTGAGACAAGTTCCCTATTTGTTACCTAACAACTCAAGACCATCATTCAGCATATTTTCTTTATGTGAACCTTCCAGACAAAATCATAGTGAAAATAAAACAAGAATTAGAAAAAAAAAATATGACTAGCAACACATCAGTAAATACCACATTGAACAAGGTGTAGCTATAAAGTAATAATTACACAATAAATGAAAGGATGTACATGCATAGTAAAAGTCTGGTGTTTGTCAAAAGAGAAATACAAATAAAAATACAAATAAAATGTTTATGGGTCTTCATGATATCGAATACAAATAAAAATGTTTGTAACTGAATACAAAGTCTATTATCCCAGGATACAAAGTCTATTATCCAAGTATATTTGTTTACTGAGATTTATTTCCATGTGTTCAATAATTTTGATCATCCTGAACATATTATAAATATATCAAGGGTATCATTAATATATCGGGAGTAGTCCATCCACTATAATCAAAATTTGAACTCTTTCCAATTGTAGCAGTAACCTTATTGTTGTCAAACAGGTAATAGCCAATAGTCTTATGATGCAGTAAAAAAAAATTCACCATAAACTTTCTTGCATAAGAAAGTTCATAATTATTAACATGGTATTTATCTAACGTGTTATAGACAAGTTGAAGCATGCAACTATATATTCAGAAGGAATTACTCCAGTATGGCTGCCAATCACAAGGCGATGGTGACAACCTCACCGGTCAAATATAAGTTTGCAAATGCAGTAATTAAGATGCCAATGTTAGTTACATATTTGTGTTTGTGTGTGCGTGTGTGTTTCTTGGGAGAATTAAAGAGCAGAAGTCCAGGATGTATATAATATATCAAAACTATATTCTTAGGTGTGTTTGACTTTTTTTGTTTTACTTTGTTGCAAAATATTTCCTTTCCAGATATGTAATGAGAAGTCTTGGAAAATAATGATAATTATCAACTGTATCAAAGTATTTAAACTTTAAAAAAAATTAGCATATATTACTTGGGAAGTTATATCAACTGTCAAGCATCAGAGTATATCAACCATCAACTGTCAGAAAAAATTGGCATATATTACTATCAGATGCCAGTGTATGGTTTGCTTGGAAAGTTATATCAAGTGTATCAGAGAACAACTTAATTTTTTTGGCATATATTGAACTTTTCAAGACTTATATTTCCTAAATCCATGTCGTTGTGTCGATATTATCTCGGATCATAGTCTAAATGATCTTCTCTTCTGACCCTTTTTCCTACACAGAGAAAGCAGATCCTTAGGCTAATTGATTTGCCTGCTGATAACATAGAGGAAATCTCATTCACTTTATTTACTTCGATATGAGAAAACTTATAACCAAGTTAGAACCGATGGCCACCTTCATTTTTCTATAATAAGATGCTTCCACTTCTCATGATTCATGACCAAAGTTTGAAAGGTGATCTATTTTCCATAGGAATTAACTGCATGTTTTAGGATATGATTCAAAAAGATTGATTAGGCTAATAGGCATAATGTTATGAAGTCTTTAGTTGTAGTCATAATGAGATCTCACTTGCCAAGTTGCATAGCTGAATCAAATTCGGATAAATTTTTAATATCAATGTGCTAAAGAAGGTGAATTTGGAAATTCCTATATGTTCTACACTCAAAACTCAATACCATACCATGTGGAACAATGTGGAAAATTAGATGTCCAGTGTCGAAGAATGTTCTCATACAAATTTAATATAAGTTCATAGTACTTCACGATAACCACTATAAGTTCATAAAGAAGGAAACACTTGATTCAGGAAAGCATGGATAGAAACTTATGTGGCAACATCTAAACTAGTAGTTACCAAATTAGTTTCAAATGCCAAATTAAATAAAGGGTCTATATCATTTCACATAATAGTTTACCTTTCCAGAATGAATAGCCAAGCATAGGTCTCCGAAGATCTGGACATTAGGCCTAGTCGGATACCTGAAACAAACAGATCAAAACCAATGGCGGCCATGACAAGGGCAGTAAATACCTGCGATACACGTATGCAAAAAAATTTACTGGTATGACTTTCTCAACATCCGCACACACGTATGCAAAAAAATTTACTGGTTGCTTCCCATGAAGTTACTTGACAACTTACAATGTAAATTTAAGTTCTTACCATGACTTGAATAATCAACTTAATCAATAATCTCAGTGAAAAGATCTTTTAATGGCCAAAAATTAACAAGGGCAACTTTTTAGCAGAACCTGATAGGATCAGTAAATTCATATGGAAAAGCTAATCAATGGACACTCCGAAATTCATATGAAAATAAACAAGGGCAACTTTTCTGAGGAACCCAATTGGACGCTAAAAACCTAAGAAGCAAGGATACTCCAAAATTCATGTTGTGTTTGTTCGTGTCGGACACACATATCAGACTCACCATGGACACTTCGAAATACACTAGGACACACCAAAATAGGTGCAGAATCCATATCGCCGTGTCTAAAATGTGTTGTATTGAGTTCGTGTTTGTGAACAAATAGCTTAATACAAGAAATGAGACTTGAATATACTATGTAAAGCTTATACCGGAATGCAATCACTGACAAAATATATAGATATCTTCACAGGATGAAGCAACCGAAGTCATGCACCTCTTGCTACCCCTAAGCTGCACAGGTTGTCCGAACCAACCAATACTTAATAAAAATGGGCTTTAATGACACTCGAGCACTGGAATGGCAATACTTCCCGTGGTTGATGCACCAGTCAAAAACTTAGCAGCATTTATCCACCTGAAACAATAAGCAAGGAATTCATGTCCACAAAGTTAAATAAATCAACATTTTCATATAATCATCTAAATAGTGAACATGAAGACCATAAACTTTAAAGTAATCACTCATATAAAACACAAACTCCTCTTAGAAATTGATGAGTCCCAACTGGATAAACTCAAAAAGCATCCCGTCCCTTCCACTCCAATTGGGAATTGCAAACTAGGCTTTTTAAGAAAAGTTCGCAGAAAGTTTTGTTGTTTAGGTTATCCAGACTAGTACTATTACTCAGGTTCAGGTGATCCAGACTAGTATTATTACCCAATTCTCTCAAGAAATTACTAAGCCCATCTACAAAAATTTATCAAAAAGAAAGCACACAAGATGCAAAGGACTTACCTGTAGCTAAATATTCATCATGGCTTGATTTGTTGATTCTCCTGAAAAGGTAATATATCTTGCATCTTTTTCAGCATAACTTATTTGACTCAGGCTTTTTCTTGTCGCCGGCATGGGAAATAATATGTACGATCTATTCCTTCCTTCATTTGCACAAATAGGACTTCCTTTCTATATGTAGCATAAGACGAGTCCTTTTGCTTGAGCCAGAAAGTCTGCACTTAATAACATTACCTTCATCCTATTTGGCAGAAGTATTCCCTTTCTCTTTCATGGCCTCCTTTCCAGTTTCTTTTTCTCTGCTTCCGCATTACAGGCATTCTCTTCATGTGATTTATTGAACATGTTGACAAAGATGACTAAAATTGATGTCACTGTTGACAGAAGAGAAAAAATAATTCCTTAGAAGAAGTTCATGATTGAAACAAACACAGTCAAATTTATTAGATCCTGGATTGATGAGAACACTCTTGTAAGATTTGGTACCATAATTTTATGGTCATCTGCAACCTTACAATAATTAGTGTCTTGTACTAAAACTCAGAAAGCCTGTTCATAGGTATAGATATACTGTTGCTTATGCACCAAGAGACCCGCCACTGGAAAATTACAATGGAGAAAATATCACAAGTGGAGAAGATTTGCTTTATTGCCACATACATCTCAGAGAAAAAAATCCAAAGAGTTTCATGGTGTAGCTCATTAGCTTGATTTCTTGATAGTTAGTGCATAGGTTTTCATACCTAAGCTCCTAAAGTTACTTATCACACGATACATGATACGATACACGATGCATAAGCAAATCGATAAATGATTAAATATAGTTTTATCATAAAACTTTTATTTGTTTTATCTTTACAATTCTATCTATTTCAAGAATACAAATTCTGAACTATACATTACATGACTCCAGGAAAAAAAACGATACTTCCTATCGACCTATATTATTCTATCGTATCGAATAATACGTAACAAAATGGTAGTATATTTTATCATATCATCAGATGCATATCATGTATCGTAAGACACTAACCGTATAGGTTAGTGCAATTATGTAAATCTCCCTTGTTTTTGTATATAGGTATTATCGTACTACTCCAATTATCAGGCATTTTCCTAGTCCTTGCAACTGGATGAAAGAAATTAGCTAACCTTATCAAACCTTCTCTCCTAAACAAAAAGATTAGCATTGGAAAAAAAAAGAAATAGAAGAACTAAAATCAACCTTGTTCAAATAGGCAACGAGCCGGATCTTCCCCGAAATACTGCACTAATGAATCAGCACTTCTTCCCTGCAAGTCATTGACATATAAAGTGCATAAGACTAGCTCATACACATGAATTTTACATTATTTGTTGTATCATGGTAGTAAACTCACCACTTCAGAATACAAGGATGTAACTGACCTAACATCAGCCTCTGCAGTATCAAGAAAGCTTTTTAAGGCCTGAATTGGAGAGGTTATTTGATGTTTAACTCTCAATAATCAATGTTTATCAAAATCAATTATCAACAAAAGTTCCATTTCTCCATGTTTAATTCAGATAATGATTTTAAGTATCTTATGGATGTCTATTTTGGTCAGTGGATTAAACTCCACGGTTTTTTGAACTTAGTTGTGAAATATATGGAAATATTTTATTGCGAAGGAGGAAACTTTAATATTCGATCGATGACTTTCATGTTTTTATTGGTCGATAGTTGAAAATTAGAATCCAGAAGATGAAAAAAAGAACCTGGTTAAGGAATAGTTTGAAGAAAAGTTCAGTTGCAATTATCAGTCTTATTGACATCCAACCAAGTGTAGGATGGTACCAATAACATGTATTCTACCATAAGCAATATTGCTCAAACTTAATGATTGTTTCCAGATTACTCAATCTACAGAAAGATAGAAGTCTCTTGATGATTACTATGTCTCTCCTACAGGCTATATCAGGAAAGGAACATAATGCAATCATGAATCCATTCAATAAGATGGTGCAAACTTCTGAAGCCTAGAATTAGGATTTCTAGGTTTGGAACTAGATTGCCATATCGTGTATCGATTTGCTTGTATGGAGACAGTAAATGATGTTTAGTATTTTCTCCATTGAAAGAGAGATTAAATACAATTCTAGATTAGTTCTACAAATACACCTGCTCTTGAGACATGTATAAAGAAACAATAATCAAAAGAGAGAAGTAAGCATGCCTGCAAAAAGAAGAAAATATGCCCTGTGCATTATTGATTGACAATTTGTTGTTCTCAATTTGGCAAAAACAAGAGCATATATTCGAAGGTTTTGTCAAACCTTAATGACAAAAAATTTCTGAATATCAAATGCATAAAGCCGTACATCAAGAAGTTACCATCGTGTTGAACCTATAACTATCATCATGATAGTACAGTCTAATATATATCCAAAAACTACAAAAGAAACGTTGAACTGCAATATGAAAATAGAAATTTGATTTATAACAAAGTACCATGGATTAATAGTCTTTCATATCTGAAAGAACATCTAGCAAAATACAACACTGGATCCTTGCTAAAATCTAATTTCCAACTGCATCCTAAATCTAATGTGTCCCTAGTTGCATTTTTAGTTGTCGGGTTCACACTGGTGTAGACATCAAGATCTTCATAAAGGGGAAATAGTCTTGCAAAAAAATCATTTAATCTATGGCAAACGTTTTGTCAAGAGGTGTTTACCCATCAGCAATTTTACAGAGATATTCCAGTTGATCATCTCTCCAAGGCACATCAGTGAAGTTTGAAAACAAGCAAAAAAATGGATAAGAGGCAAGCTTTTGTATACCTTTCCTCTAAAGCTGTGTCCATCTCAGAATGAGAATCCTCATCATCCTCCAGATCGGTTCATGCGTTCTGCTAACCAATATAGAAGAAAGAGCAAGTCCATTTAGTTTGACTATTATGCAACTAAATGTTAGATTAATGTGAAATATACTCACATCAATATCTTTATCATCAAATTCCAGGAGCTCCTTATCATGATCTTTCAAATACTAATAGAATTCTGGATCCTGCAAGAGGGAACATAAAATGGTCGCACGGAGAACCAATAACTAATAACCACGTATTATTGAAGTAGAGGAATATGCTGCATTATAAGGAGAAGCAACTTTTACCTACTTAACAAAGGGTATCGGTGTACGAAGACTTTATTAGCACAAAAACTCAAAAATAGGTGAGGACGCGATAGGCATGAGTGATGGCAAGCACAAAACTCTCAAAAATTGGAACCATGGCTATGTTCATCGTGACAGACTGGTTCCGAACATAACACAAACTTCAAGATGATAAAATGTCAATAACTTTTAAGTATAAAGTACCTAATAATAGCATTATATCTACGTGCTACACTAAGAGAGTATAATTTTGTAAGGGTGACCCGCAATCCATTTTCATGGGCATGTTGTTCAATTTCAAGAATAGATGAAACATCCTGATCTGATGGTCTATAATGTTGAAGATATGTTATCTCCTCTAAAGTAAAATCAACCTGGAAAAACTTGATTTGTCAAAAAAAGGTGCTAAGTGATCTTCAAAATATAACAAATTTGTTATACAAACTTACAAGCTGAGATGAGACATCTGGATCACATGAAAAATTCACGCTTATATCACCTCGGACATCTCCACTTCTTGAAGGTTTATTGCCACCCAAAAAGACAGATACACCCACTGAGTATATCAGAAAGATTCACACAGTAAAAAAAGATGAAATAAAAGGTGTTGCTTGTTAACGCTGCATAATAAAAGAGCAAAAGTAAATTAAGAGTGAACACCTGTCCATGTTTGAAGCGAAGAACTTGCATGATTCTAGCTTCCAGTAGCTTGCTTAAAAATCCAATGTAGTGAATCTCTTCTATCTTGCATTTAATGAAGCGGAGGAAGCAAAGACAGTTTGTCAAATTGATAAAGCTTATATACAGACATATGCACATTCAGTTTGAAAAAATCAAACTTGAGGTGCTGCATCCTTTGTGCCACACTCCCACGTACAAACTTTCCGAGTTTATCTTATACAACACTGCAGATATCAGTGCATCTACTGACTCAATTTTTGAGCTTAGAAAACAAAAGGTTCTCTTTGTTTGTCACCATAAATATGCTAACATATATAGGAGTAGCGCAAGGATCCAACAATAAGTGGAAAGTTGGCCGGCAACAAAAGCTGCACAGCAATACGTCATTGAAATGAGGTTAGGTTTATGTTGAACAAGAAGGTATAATCTAAAAGCAAATGTTATTCCAGTAGAATGTGCCAGTTTCTTTTAAGCAATCATCATGAAAGCGAACCTGTATGCCTTAAAATGATGAGATCTGACTTTCTTATAACCATGTAAATAAATTTTTAAAAAAGCATCTAAATAGGTTGATCTTAAACAGCCAAACCCTCTGCAGTAGGAATGCAATGTATCAGAAGAAGACTGTAAACAAGCTGATAGAGTACAAAGTATCAGCATGATACGTTCCCTGATTATTCAATCAACCTACAAACAAGTTGGATAAAAGCATTTGTGTAGCCATAACATCAGTTCCTAAACGTCCCAAGCAGGGGCCCTTCAAGCCGCTTATGACTAACTTCTCAAACAACTTTGAGCCTCCATCCGAAATGTCAGCCTATCATCCCAGATTCAAGAGTAACCCCAAGAAATTATGGCTTGTGGACAAGCTGAGGCTGATCAATCCTGGACATGTTCAAGTGGGTCATACATTATTTTGACCCTTTTTAAATGAAAGCCCATTTACACTTTACAGCTTGAGCCCAGATAAGCTTGGGCCCTTTGAGTTTGAACTTAAGCTATATTTTATAATAGCGAGTTCAATTCTACAGCCCTAACATGCATCGAGTTCTATTCAATTTAAAGTGTTCAATCTTCAATGAGGTGAGTTTACCGAATAGCTTAGCAGGTGGAATATAAATAACTGCTACATATGCATAAGCAGTTAAGCAAAGCTTCATGACAAACTCTATAGTTATTAAACTATAGACGACTTTGGTGCACTAATTGACTGTTCCTGTATAAGCTAAAACTCAAGTCTGCAAAAGAAAAGGAAGAAAAGAGTATGAAATGTACACCTATAATTTAAACTCAATAAAAGATGCAGAATGATGTGGTATGTTCATTATGAAATAGTATGAAGAATTGAGAATATATGTTCTATGTAGAAAATATATAAGCAAACTATATATGAAAATAACTTGTCTAATTGAAAAGCACATTCTACCTGATAAACATAAATTACTACAATGTTGTTCCAAAACTGTATGCGGAATAGGATTTCTTCATTCAAGAGTTGGCATTTGTTTTAAATTATGCTATTTAGATTCGTCCCTAGCAAAGCATCAAAAGTAAGTTAATCTTGTACTTATCTTCAACTTGTCTTGATGTTTCTAAGGATTGTAAATGGCATTATTTATCTGAGAGGAAGCCATTGATGCCACAACAAGATTTCAATATAGTCCTAAAAAATTTAGCTTCTAAAAAGAAGGGTAAACATGGAAGTGGTGCCCAAAATGTTGTCACTGAAGAATGTGGAGTGAAACTGAATTCATTTTAATGAATAAAAATCATAAGCTACAAACGGAGAAAGTAGAAAAGATCTATGATACCCCACTACATATGCTCATCTATTTCATAAAATAGTGACATGAACTTCAACAACTGTTCAGATCCCAAATTAATTTTAGGGTAAAGGGGGTTTACCCCTACCTAGATCTTTGTCTTGGGTAATGAGAAAGAAATTAAAAATACTTTGTGGTCGATTCGACCATCTGCAGCTCGCTGAGGGTCTCCAGCTTCCAGGTGGCCAGGAAGTTGATCCCTAAAATTTAAAAATTAACAACAAATCAAAACCAAACCAAATTAAAGAAGAAACCCTATGTAAACAAACAAACCTTATTCTTGACCGTGGTGATGGCCCCCTTGTCCCTCCAATTGACCCCTCCCCATGCGCGCTTGTGGGCTTCCTACGCGAGCCCCCTGCTTGCGCGTGCGCATGCCACAAACAGAGCTAGCAGCAGCAGCAGTAATAGTAGAAGAAAAGACAACAACTTCAGTAGCAGCGGAGACCTTCTAGCGTCGCCATCACGTGTCGCCGACCCCTAGCCCATGACCCTGCCCTCCCAGACCTCTAGTAACTCTCCCTACGCCCCTGCACGTTGTCAACGACCTACTCGACGATCGAACTGGAGCAAAGTAGGGGATCCTTTGGGAGGCTGTTGGTCGAGAGGACCTGAGCCTCCCGGATGGCTACGAGGCTTGTGGCGGAGTGAGGAGAAAGATGGAGAACCAAGAGGTGAGATCGAAGCTCCTAGGGTTGAAAGGTCGGAGAGAGAGAGAGCAAAGGTCAGAGAGCAGCAGCCATCGTTTTTGATCGGAGAGAGAGAGGTATTTAGGTTGGTTTTGATCAAATGGTGAATAAGTTCTGAATGATTTTGTGATGGACGATTTAGATTTAGGTCATCTGATCTAATGGTCACGATGGTGACATGTGGAGGAAAATGTTTCCCCCCCTAAAATTTGGCAATTAGCTGCCAAATGTTTAGCATTCCCGCCAATCTATTTAGGACGATAATATAAATTATTTGGAACAGAAAGTTTTATTAGTCCCAAATAGTGATCCATTTTCACAATATGTCCCAAAAAAATACAACTTTTTGTTACCAAGAATTTAGCCGACCCTAGAACTACACTTTTAGGACCTTTTAGACTAGTGTTCCTAATAGTGTCGTCCCAAAAAGACATTTTTTTGTAGTGTATTGAATGAATGAGACACGTTCATGTAATGAACTATTGCAATCGACTGGCTGATCCCGAATATTGACATGCAGGCATATGCAGGCTTCAAATTATTTATTTATTTATTTATTTATTTATTTATCTTACAAAAACAGTATGTGTACTTTATGGTCAAGGCATGATTATTCCGTGGTTAGTTTGATTGTTGCATTACGCTATGTAAGACCTGCAACCTAACCGCACTGGTATTGTTGCAGAATTGTGCATATCGTACCCCGTACGAAAGTACTCATTTGAATGACCATGATCCACGGCATGGAACTTCACTCAACGTAGGGAATATTAAGTTAAATAAAATAATGATGGCATGGAGAGAATGGATTCCCGAGTTCTTACATGGCAGCCCTCTTTGGGACTATTAAAGTGCCCGACAGGCCAGCTGGTTCCCACAGATACCGTAAATCTGTCACACGGGCAGGGAACGGTATCTGCTTATATTATTGTACATGCTATATTAACGGCGGGCGTCCCGCTGGGACTCGTCTAATTACATGATTGGCGCAATTGATTGATTGGATAGACTTGCACATAGTAAGAACTGAGGAATCCCTAATTGCATAATTCTAGGATAACTTGGGACTCACAATAGCAAGCCGTAGTAGTTGATTGGCCGTTCAAGATGATATGTTTGTGTACTGTACCTACTCTGTTGCCTAACTGAGATGATCAGAATGTCAGGACATGACGGGCCAACTTCTGTCCTTATTTGGTTGGGAGGTTGGTTCGAAGTATCGTGATGTTATGTGAATCCTAGTGGAAAGCAGAGATCTATTATTATATCCTCTTACTTACTGGTTTAATCCTTCATATCGTGCTCCCTTGTGGTACTTGCTATTAGAGGTCTAACCTCTCTAGTTTTGCATGGCCAGATTTAGAGCCAGTCCCCGAGGATCCAGCTTACTTCTACCTCCAAGATGGTCAATACTAGAGGCATGATCGCAGGAGGACTCGAGTGGGTTCCTTACTTCACCGCTCGTTTTGTTATTTACTTCATACTTAGCCGTTTGGCACCGACATGTAAGTCGGATTGTCTTTCACTTACTTTTGCATAATTGTAACTAAAGTCAGACTGCAGCTGATAACAATTGTGTATATGTTACTATACCATCTGGCTATGTTTTGTAAATCCAGATCTCAAGAACATTTTGACTAAACATTTGGGATGCCTTACTGCTTTATCTTACATGTTCTCTATTTCTGTTTCTTGTTTTGAATGATTGAGACAATAGATGTGAAGTGACCATAGTAAGACTTTTATGTAGTATGCACCCCCCTCGTCTGGTTAGACATCATTGATCGTATTATACGGTATTCATCTACCCGTAATACGTAGCTGGCTGAGTCATTCCCCCGCTCTCCAGTATTCTGGTTCTGGGGCGTGACAGATACTCAGTTAAACATGTTGGTAAGTTAATATTTTCCTCATTTAAACTCAATCACAGATAACATGTCAACATGTATCCTCAATTTCAGGTTAGCAGTAAAATGAAATATCAGGTTCAAACTTTCAGGTTACAACAGTAATGAAACAAGGGAACAGTGAACATCTCAGGTTCAATAAAACTTAAACTCAAAGCAAGTTCACATTCGAAAAACAGAGAATCCCTATTCTCAGTTCTCCTCTGCTTTTCAGTTTAAACCACAACTCCAAATCAGTATCATTTGAAACTCAGGTTCTCAGGTGAAGTAAACTCAGGAATTACCAAGTATATCAAAGCTCAGGTAATGCTACATGAGATTCTCAGATACACTATATAAATCTCAGGTATTTATATCAGTTAAGTATCACATACATGTTAAGATATATATCAAAGGAAAATTATGTTAATTGAAATTGAATCTCAGGTATTACATTAACATTAAATTATCAATCTAGTTGTACATCATCTAAACCACAATGTAATTATCATTCAAATCTCAGGTATACATCAGTGAATATATTCAAGGAATTCAAAACAGTATTAAATTGTTAGTGTATCACAGTTTTATAAACTCGATAATAAACCAAAATCAAAACAACTAAACTCATATGAATCCCAGATACCTCTACACATTCTACAGCATATAATCTACAATGTAATCGCATTTTTAACAATCAAAAATCCATTTAACTCCTACAAATCCCCATTCGAACAGTGTATTAGACAAAAGGGACTCGACAGCACAAACAACCCAAAATCATCTTCGAAAACCTAATTAAGTACCAAATTAAAAGTGTACATGCATTAATACAAACAATATGTGTCATGGGGTGTTCTTGTATCCATACAACTGGAAACGAGGTGTCCAAACATGATAAAACACACACAGACACACATTGTACTGCACTGCCTCGTGTGGCCAGTACGTGGGCTCGTGGACACGACACAAGTCACGACACGTCTCGTGCTTGTGTCCACATATAGCCCACATATAGACCTACACGAACAAAACAACACGAGACACTCACGACACATATTCGTGTGATACGACACCCGTATCAGACACGAGTTCACGCACGTTCTGTCACAGTACGAAATCAATACACTCACAATTTCGTGTCCGACACGACACGAGATACCACAAAACATTAGGGACACGTTCACAGACATTGCCCCTACGTTTTCCTTGAGTTTTATCTCATCTCATTGCATGTCGTGTCCGCTGCATGCCTTGAGTAGCAGGACACGGCACGAGGTCGTGTGCGAGCGTGTTCGTGTCCAAATTGGACACAGACACAGCACGAAAATCAACTCAGTGCAATACGAATCAAGAAGCCACATATAGATCTACAAAATCATTCAAATAGATTTGAAAATTAACAATAAAAATCCCTTTGGGGCATTTCTGCATACACAGTGTATTGGACACTGATACGTGGCCGATACGGACACTAAACCAATGAAAATGGAGCACCTAACAATGCATCTTCACAGACCAAGAACTACGAGATTGCCCCTTTCATTCTGGGGTGACGGAGGGATCGTACCATTCGAGCCTTTTTTTATGCTTTTCCCGGAGGTCTGTAGAAAGCAGAAATTCATAAGATTTCCCTAATCCTTCATTCCCGAAACGAGGAACGTGAAATTATTTTTCCTTTCCGCAAGGACCAGGAGATTGGATCTAGCCATAAGAAGTAATTAGATCATTTTCTTCATTCTAGAATCTCCTCCCTTCTTCCACTCTGCCCCGAAGAGTAACTAAGACCAATTCATTCACATTTTCATGTTCCAATTGAACACTTTCCATTTATGATCTAGGACCTGAGACTCTCGAAGAATCCTTTCCATTCATTGGTTATGTATGGAAAGATAGAAATAAATGACTACAATTTTGGGTACTCACTTAATTTTGTTAGGTATAGGTGCTTTTCTTCTAGTATTCAAGGCTCTTTATTTTGGGGGTGTATATGATACCTGGGCCACTGGGGGTGGAGATGTAAGAAAATTAACAACTTGACCCTTAGCCCAAGTGTTATATTTGGTTATTGACATAGTAACTGGAAATGGAAGAAAGGGTATTACCTATGCATATTGATATATATGTTCCATAAAAAACAAATTGTCATTTTTTTCTTATAATTATTTCTGATTCACCAATTTTTATCTCTTTCGAAAAGAACAATAATAAATCAACAAAATATATATATATATATATATATATATATATATATATATATATATATATATATATATATATATATATATATATATATATATGAAAACCTTTAAATATTTTTATTTTTCATTATTCTGAACTATCTTTTTATCAAATATGGGAAATATGAAAAAAGAAACAGAAATAGATAAACAGAAAATATAAGAACTAAGTGCGCATAATTCAGTAATTTCTGTTTGTTCTCATAATTGATTGCAATTAAACTCGGCTCAATCCTTTTTCTAAAAAAGGATTGAGCCGAATAAAGAATGAGCATCATATACTGTGGCATATATCTTTCATATATACAGATCTTACCTATGTATATATACAAGATCTAAATACAAGATAAGATCGAAGACTAAACAACTCAATACTTCTATTGTTTATTGTTGGATCCATAGAATTTATTATTGATCCTTGGGATTGTTCCAATTTCTACCAAACTCACTCAACAGCTAGGGGACACCTAGATGGATGCTTCTATGGAAATAAAATGGAGATTTGAATCAATTTGAGGAATTTTACCTATTGAGAGATCTCAATCAAAAAGCCCCAAAATGAGAAGTCCTCCTCCAGTGGCCAAGTGAGCTCCAAACCTAACAAGCAAGCTCCCTTCAGCCTCTACTCCAGAAATGGCCTCCAATGCAAGTGAGTGGGATCAATTTGGTGGAGGAATGGTAAGATTTGATGATTTGGGGAAGAACTATTAGGGTTTCTAAAGGAGGATTTCTAAAAGAGGCAAGTCAACACTAAGAGACATTATATAGATGTTGGGGTCTCCCTATGGGCTGCTCATGGCCGGCCACAAATAGGTTAGGGTTAGGGTTTGGGCATGGAGAAAGGCTATTAGCTCTCTAGCAATCAATTCTAAGTCTCAACTTAAGGCCCAAGCTAATTCTAGGCTAAAGCTAATAAAATATCTAACTTACAAATATCTAGATATTCTCTAACTTAGTTATTAAGTCTCTAACATTCCAACTAAGCCTCCATGAACATCATTAACATCTAGGTTAGGTCAAAACTAGGTTAGTCTCTAACAAATAGATTAGCACCATAATAATCAATCAAAATTTATTTTTCATTTAAAGTCAAAAATGACAAAAATACTCTTATGCCAAAATAGAAATAAATCATCCCAATCACATGGTTAGGTCCCCATGGTCATGGTTAGTCTCTAGGTCAAGTAATATCTAGGATTTTACTAGCAAAACACCAAAATCACAAATCACCAATTAAAATAGTTTTTAAAGAATTAAAAATTACCAAAAATCATAACATGATTTAAATCTCATTATTAAAAGATTAAAATTACAAAAGTTCAAAATTACCCTCATTTAGAAAAGTGGGTGTTACAAGTCTACCCTCTTTAGAAGAATTTTGTCCTCGAAATTAAGATGGTCGTACTCTTTCTAGGTCAAACCCCCATTAAATCAAAATCTCTAATCATACAATTCTATAATCATATGCGTCTTTCCAAAATCATGAGACTCAGAATCTTCAACATACTAGTAAGCAAGGCTACGATAATCATAGAGTCCCCAACTAAGGTATATACCTTTAGAATCATGATATTTAAAATTTTTGCATTACCGCATGCTTGGCCACGAAAACCTTAAATTCCCACACCCGAGAAATACGTCCAAAATCAGACTATTTGTCCTCACTATGCTAGCTAATATGACTGTAGAAGATTCTAGATTCCATAACTGAGACGACCTAGCCCATACGACTTATATTAGAAAAATTAAAATCAAATCATCACAAATACTAAGAATCAAATTTATCAACAAACAAGGAGGTAGACAAAACTGTCGGAATTGATTCAAGATAGTTATTATAAGGCAAAAGTGGGAATAGAATCGAGAAGAACAGAACCTGCAAGTATTCCTCCTACTGTCTGTGTATCCTCAACTATTATGGCAAAAGCTCGCCCCTGCTGGCCTCCTCCTCTGGCCTGTAGCTGATGCTGGACAAATCTCTACTACTGAGTCTGCAATGGTGGTCCCCTCTGCTGTCCCATCGGAGTCCTAGCTCCTGATGCTGCCTGAGTCAATGGTGTCTAGTTCTTGGGATACTTCTTACACAGATGCTCCGCTGAACCATAAAGTAAACACCTGCCTAGTCTCTCTATGCAGTCATTCCATCAATAACCCGGCTTCTTGCAGAAAGTACAACTAATGGGCTTCTTCCTGGGTGCCTGTTGGTAAAGTGTATATCCTTGGCCCTGAAACTGCTGCTGAATAGGCCTCTGCTGCTGCTGCTGAATCTGTACGTGAGGCCTCTTAGCCTGTCCGCTGCGGCTGGCTCTATGAGCGTCTCATCTCTTCTTGAGCTTCAGCTCAAGATCATCCTCTGTTGCTAGGGCACCCACCAGAATCTCCTCAAAAGTGGCACTTCGATCACTCTTGGTCAAGGACTTGACTTCCTTGACTAACCCCTGTTTCACTTAACAAAATGCCTGAAAATCGGCTTTTGAAAATAAAACTTGAAAGAGTACAAAAAAGTACTAATTGATCTGGGAAGTATTGCTATGGAATTCTGATCTGAAGGCGATCACTTTGTTCCCTGGACCATACGATGATGATGAAGATCACTGCTAGAAGATGAAAAACTGGAAGAACTAAGTCACCAGAAAGGTATCGACGCACTTGGACACTGATGGCGAGGTAGAATGCTTTCCTGCTTTGCTTTACTCTGTTCTGGAAGAAAGGTTGAAGAAGAATGCTCTGGAAAATCAAAGTTTTCGGGCTCTGATCTCTATGTATTCTCCTTTGTCTCTTTCTGTGTGTCTCATATAAAAAAAAATTAGTCTATTTATAGACTTGGCTTTTTGTGCGTAAAACTCAGCAAAGTCATGTCTTTACGCTAGTAACTGCCACCCATAACTGAAGTCATCCTCTACATACGTTGACACGTGTCCTATTATCTCAATAAAAATAGGATGCACGTACACACGTTCTTCAAGATATGTGGCATGAAAGCCACGTAGGCAAACCACGTTCCAAAGTAGTCAGGAAGGATCGGGCGTAAAAATAACCCAAATATACTCTGAGCGTAAAGTAGTAGACTAGGCGTAAAATAGCCCTAAAATGGACTTCTCGCATAAAGTGGTTGATAAAACAACCTTGAGCGTAAAAGTAGCCCAAATAAACTTTATGCACACGTCAACTTTGAGCGTAAAAAGCTCATATAGTATTCATGCATAAAAGAAGCCATCCTGTGAGCGTAAAATAGCTCAGTCCATATACTAAATGATAATATTAGTTTCTGTGTAAAATAAATCCCTTCAAATTCTGTGTTATACGCTATCAGTAGATCTTTATGTTAGACCCATTATTACTTTACATTAAATGCATGATTTGACAACCTGTCCTTGGCGTAAAGTGGTTGGCGTGTCCCTGGCGTAAAGTAGCTGACCTGTCCTTGGCTTAAAGTAGCTGATCTGACCCTGGCGTAAAGTTGCTGACTTGTCCCTGGCGTAAAGTAGTTGGCGTAAAACAGCTCATTTTGAGTGTAAAGCTCTATCTCTTTAACTCAGTCTATGAAGCACTTTTTACGCTCCTACAAGACCCCCTTCAAAGTTTTCAAATATTTTCAAAATTTGAAATACTTTGAACAGAAGCGTAAAATTCGGGTTTTGACCAGTCAGCGTAAAATTTGGGATATCCAGCGATCATTCGCGTAAAAATAGGAATATCCAATAGTCGGCGTAAAAATAGGGATTTCTAACAATCGGCGTAAAAATAGGGAATTTGAACCGATTCAAAATATCTATAAATAGAGCTTTTCGAGTTCGATAAGGACTTTACTTGTCTCTTTGCAATCCCGAATCTCTTTGCCCCCTTTTTTTCGAAATCTTCCTCACTTTAACTCGATGGCTCCCAAGAAAACCGCTGCCGACAACAAGGGGGAAAAACCCGCCGTTGACTCTTCATCGGCCGACCGTGAACAAACTCCCATTCGGTCATCGACACCACTCCGACAACCCAATCCCGCCGTAGCTCCACCTATGAAGGGTAAAACCCTATCTTTTGGCCGAAAAATTCATCGGAGAAGAAGAAGACAACCCGAACTTTTAGATTTCACGCCCACGTCATTCGTGTTAGCGTAGAAAATAAAATAACAAAATATGCCCACGTTGTACGTGTTAGCGTAAAAAGAAATACGTCTACGTTATACGTGTCAGCGTAAAATTCGAATTACGCTCATGTCTACTCATGCCAGCGTAAAATTTAAAAAAATACGCCCGTATTATACGTGTCAGCGTAAAATTCGAATTACGCTTACGCTCATGTCTATTCATGCTAGCGTAAAATTTTCAAATACGCTCACTTTAGCATGTGCTAGCGTAAAATGAAAAAACTTTGTAAAACAAAGACCTTTTTTACACTTTAAATTTTTTAATCAATTTTTGTAAGCGTAAAAGTCAATGTCTTTACTCATAAAACTTCAAATTAGATTTCTCACTAACTTGATCTTTTTTTTTCTTTTGTCAGTGGATTTACAAGCTCATCCTCTTGAAGAAGTTTTTGGCTCATCAGCGGGCATGGTGGGCTCGAACTATCTGGAGAATTTATCTCATGTTAACTTTCCTCAATCCAACCCCGAATACCCTGCAGCGAGAGCACAACTGATATCTGCCCAAGGAGATGGGATGCTATTATCCATGATCGACGGGGAAGTACTGGTGTCACTGGACAATCAACAATTCTTAAAGCCAGCTTTCTTACTCGGGGATGCGATAGATTTCAAATCGCAAACTCATCCCAAAAAGGGGGCTTGGGTATTTAGGTCTGGAGAAAGGGTGATGTATCTCCCTGACATGGACAGGGATTACTCTTTATCTGCTTTCTTCCATGCTAGCCATCACCGTCAAATGCTATAGAATTTGACTCCCAATAGTTATGGTAGACCGGGTAGGATCATTTTCAGAAGAGAGAGAGCAAATGACATGGGTTATCACATTAGCACTTTCTGTGGTGGTGTCATTCCATTTTCTGGTCTATTGCCCGAGTTTACACCGAGTAAGGACTCACTTCTCATCCAGCCGGTACAAATTCCCATGTTCATAAATAAATTTCTAAGGAAAGGAGTCTTATATCCTCAGACCAACCCTAGGCTGACATGGTGGCTAACCCCTTACAGTAGTAACTGGATTCAGATCAGTAATTGGGTCATAAAGCATTTTAAAACAGAATTAGACGATATTGGCCTGTATGAAGCGATGGCCTCTACCAGTTATGGCATTCCACCGAACAACAACTTATTCCTAGCTTTACTGGAATTGTATATGAGTTCGACAGGAACTTTTGCAACTCCACACGGCGAAATGGGCCTTGTTTTGCATGAGATGCAATTCATCTCGAAGCTGCTGATGGGCGAATTCCCTTATGAAGAATACATTCCTTCCAATCGGGAATTAGCAGAAGTTCGAGAGAAGAGCCATGAACTGGTGCAAGTCTATGAAGAACTTATGTGCCATTATCTGATTTGTACCAGTATGTACGAAACTGGGTCACATTTGGCAAACATAACCAAATGGACAACCTATCTATTTTACCATAAAAATAGAGTGTCCAAGACTGAGAAGAGTAGGTTTCGAGAAGAAAAAACTCAAACCATTAAACCTTGCTCAATAATTCCTGCAGATGTAATCCAAGAGTTGATGGCTTCACAGAAAGCTCGCGACCAATATCTTTCTACGAAAACCGGAGACATCCCTGCGGGGACTGAGGCTTTAAGCTACCTAATTCACGGTAACATATCTTCCCATGCTATGAATCCAATATGGTATCCGGACCCCAACAAGGTTCAATACCTTCTCATCGAAGTAGTAAGTCACACCTACAACCAAACAAGGACAAGATGTGACGAACTAATCCGCGACAAGTTATTGTTCCAAGCCACGGTCAGATACAAGTACCCAAACCAAAAGTACTCGTACCTAACGGATAGGGTGCCTAACCAATCTAGGTGAAATGTAGTTAAGAACAATCCTTCCTACGCATGGGCCCTGGCTGAATAGGATCGGCGTAGTCCCCCTTGGGCACCAGAGGCCCCATCAGTAAGAGCATGACGTTCCACAGAATCGTCAGTGGCCGTCAGTAATAATGGGTAATCTGACCCGCGTCTCCGACGGAGCTCACAGTTTACAAAAGGGAAAGTGCATCGAAGCCCATACGCTAAGGAATTGTCCTCCCCGCCCAATGCCTACTGTGTTGTATCCACAACACAAACCACTATAACCGCTAAGTTAAACTAGCATGCAACTTCTATTAGCGGTTATTCCTATCGCACGGCTTGTACGTACTGGTGGCCAGCCAATCACGCACTTTCGTGTTCTACATGCGACACACAACTTCGTGTTACCACGTGTCAAGGCCAATGAATGCAACACACAAGGTGGTCCCTTAAATCTAGGTTTAATTTGTAAGAAAATAATACACATCAGGAAATATAAATGAACAGTAAGTTCTAGCAGTTATGCCATGTATCACAGTTTATTTTGCATAAAGAAAATAAATAATGCATGAAATATGAGCTAAAGTAATTAAACAGCAAATGGCAAAGTGTCTTGCCTGATAGGGCGCCTGGTGTGCTACGATGATCAATGTGGCACGAACTGCGACTTTGGTGCAACAACTCTGCAAGATGACCTCTGATGGTGGCACGACCAGTTCCATTGGGTCCAGAAGGGTCAAATTAGTTGGGTTTGACATAAGGTAGACTTAAATTGGCGAGGAAATAGAAAAGATGGGATTGGCCTCGGACAGAAGGATAATTTAAGGAATTTGGAAAATAATATATATACAATTGAAAACTATAATTTACTATCCCAAAATACTTATAAGCAGTAAAATTATTTTAGGTCAAAATATTTACTTGGTAAAATATTTTGTATAATACTTGAAAATAGATATGTTAAATTAGAACAAAAATATTTCTAGGTTAAATACTACATCTTGATCAAGAACTATATTTAAAAATATTATAAAATAGCATAATATGTATTAGGCTAAAACCTCGGTTTTGTCAAAATACAATATATATTACTTAGTAAAACAATATATGAATAATACCTAATGGTATTATTATTAATAAATAAATAATTACTAAGGAAATAGCAAAATAACAATAGTATCATAAACTATTAAATACCCCTTTTTTATAATACTAACAAAATATCATACAATAATAGCATAGTATTAATAAAATAATATTATTAACTGTAGTTACTATTTTCTCAATATACACACAAAAAGCAACAAAATAATAATAATAATAATAATAATAATAATAAATCAATTCCTACAATAATTTTTGGAAAATAAAAAGTAAAAGAAGAAAAGGAAAAGAGAAAAGGGAAAAACAAAAAAACAAAAAAAAACAATAAAACGAAACGTTAAAACAATTACAGCAAACTACTATTGCTATTCCTTAGAGAAAGAAAAAAAAGGAGGGAGGGAAACGAGAGCGGCGGTGACTCGGAGATCCGGTGGCCTGGCGGAGGGGGAAAAGAGAGGGCGACGCTCGAGCGGCGCTCGGGAAGAGGCGGCGGGGGAGGCGAGGCGGCGGAAGGGTTTGGGGGTTCCGTCGGCGGCGGTGGTTCGCCGGACGGCTAGGGCACCGACGGTTGGGAGAAAAAGGGGAAGTCGGAGAAGGGGGTTCGGGAGAAATCGGTCGCTCTGGCGGGCGACTAGGGCTGGCGGCGGCCAGGCGACGACCGGAGGGGGTGAGACGAGGGGTTCGACGGCTAGTCGGGGCTCGAGCACGGAGGTCAGCGCACGGGAAAGGGCTGGAAGCTAGGTCGGGCTCGTCGGATCGGCTTGCGGGCTTGCCAGAGTGCGGCGTGGCGCTCGGCACGGATCACCGGTCGGAGACGGTGGTCACGGGAGGTAATGGTGGTTGGTTTGGTTTGTTTTTGTTTTGGTTTGGGTTTTGGTCGGGTCGGCCGGTGGTCCGGGTGGTGGTGTGGCTGTGGAGAGGGCGGTGGTCAGGAGGAGATGATGGTTTGGGTGGTCGACTGGAGTTGGCCAGGGTGTCGATGATGGTGGTGGTGTCGATGGTGATGGTCTTGGCGGTGGTGGAGTTGTCCACTGGTGGCGATGGCCGAGGGTTGGGCAACCGCCGGGGTGACGATGATGGGTTAGTGCTGGGTTGGTGAGGGCTGCGGAGGTGGTGACGGTTATGGTGGTGGTGAGCCTATAGTAGTCGGGGTGGATTGGGTGGCCGAGGGGAGTCGGGATGGCTGGTGGCTTTGGTGACAGTGGCGGGGTTCATGGTGGTTTGGCCGTGGTGCGGCAGGTCTTGGTGGCGGCGGGTGACATTGGCACGGAGGAGTTGTCGACACGGAGGGCTGCACGTGAGAGTTAGAATTTGTGAATGAATATGTCCGGTGTGTCGGACATAATTACGAAAATATGTAAATGTAATAGAAGTAAGTTATAGTGGATGGGAAGAGGACACGGGCACAGACACGATACACGAATATTTGTGGAGAAATTATTTGGCGTGTGGAATTATAGAAATTTGGAGGAGTACCTGCCTTTTATAGGATATGGAAATTCCCAATTAGATAAGAACTAGGAATAGTTTAAACCCAAAATAGATAATTCAATTACTAAATTTAAATCAGTGAATCAAATCTAAATCCAAATCCAATTCCAATTAAATCTAATTAAAAAATTCTTGGTTTAAAAATCAATAGAATAAATCAAAATTTAATTATTTAACTATTTAAATAAATACATAAATTCAAATCAAGATTTAAATTGCCATAATAATTTCAAAATATGGTTTCCAAAAATACTATAATATTAATTTCGAAAATTACATTATTATTTAAAATAAACTAATAAATAATTACTAAATATGTATGTAGGTACAAATGATGTTCTTATAATTATGCTTTTCTAGCATACAAATAAAAATATTATTTATTATTAATAATTGTGAAAAATGTAAGGCTTTATAAACAAAATAACAACTTGGAAATTTTTGGAACGATAACAAAATAATTATTATGTATATTATTTTGAAACTACAAAATTAGAAAAATAATATTTTTCAAAAATATGTACGCTCGCACATAATCGCATTCGTCGAACAATTTCGAAAAATAAAATTCGTGCATGACGTATAATACGACTACGCGACGTACAATACAAAATTTTTAAATCCGTACAAATATTAATAAAAATATAGTAGAAATTTAGGGGTTTTACAAATTCAAAATCTACTATTACCTTAATCTCCTCAATTTTAATTCCTCAAAAATAGTTTATATCCTTCTCTTGATCATTTTGCAACTATGAAGCCTCGAGGACTTCTACCCACCTTTGGTCACACTACTCCTCAAAATATGGTCACTAAAGTCTTATGGTCTTCTAACTAATTGCTAACAATTCTACCGGCAGATATATAGGCATATGGCATCTATAATCCTTTATATCTATAAATAACCAAAACTCAATAATCATGCAATATTATACTATAATTTAAGAATTTCTGATGAATCTTAGATAGCACGATCATTCGTCACCCCAGAATATGAAGGGATGAGAATCAATGGTACAGAAATCAAGGAAGTATAATCGAGAGCAAATATGGAGTTTTCAAGGACGTAGAGAATTTCTAGAAAAAATTTCAAGGCATAGTGGATTGAGATTTCTAAGGGTTTAGTCAAATTCGCAGGCTCGTACCGGTACAGTTACGTAACCGATACGATATGCTCTGACCTGCATAGGCCAACACAAAAACTTGTCACGACCCGCACCCGATTTTCGGACGTGAGCTCTGAGCAAGCCAGCTACGTATCGAGTGGACTCCAGCCCGACTCGAGTACGTATAAGCTGTCCATAACAGGATATCATGTCTAATCTAAACTATATCTAAATCCACAAGAATAATATAAAACAAGAATGAACAAGTATGGGTCGTGGTCTGCAGCCCACTAGCATATATGTCCGATTAGACTCTAAGAATAATATGAGTTTATAAAGCTAAACTGATAAGCAGGATATATCATGAAAGCACGAGAAAAATAGTAGATCAATAACACTAACAAAATACTTGAATCATGCGATTGAAGTCAACTACCACATGCTCAGCTAACTAACTCCATGCAAACAGCTACCTGAAGAGATCATCAGGTCCTCAGAGGACTAGGAAGATACATAAAACATGCCTACTAATATAACAGTAAATAATATGTAAGAAGGATAAGAACACTGCAAGGAGAACATCTAAGGACGACGAGTCGTGTGAAAATGTAATACTAGACTTGGCTACCAATCAATCAATTAACCTCTATAGCTTGTAGTACAATGCAAGATACTCCCAATCTATAGTAAATTTTGACTATAATATAATACAAGATACTCCCAGTCAAGATTAGCTAATTCTACTATCGATCTCCTCTCCTAAAGGATACAAAGTCAAGTAGACTCCTATAAATCGTAGTACAATGCAAGATACTCCCAATTTATAGTGTCACAAGTCAAGTCAATCAATCAATATATGCTATAGGTCGTAGTACAATGTAAGATACTCCCAATCTATGGCATGTCTCAAGTCAAGTCAATCAAGTGATATCAAGGTAGAAGAATCGGCTATAGGTCGTAGTACAATGTAAGATACTCCCAATCTATAGTATGTCTCAACTATAGTACAATGCAAGATACTCCCAGTCAAGAATGGTCAAGTCAAGGATAGATATAGAAACTGACAATTCAATCACGAGACAAGATAACACGAAGATACCAATAATCAATAATGTCGAATATCCTATACGTGCACGTAATCTAGAACAAGTAAAGCAATCAAGGACAAATCAATCACAATATGGAATCATGTGACAGTATGAAAGGAATGCAATAAAAAATAGAAAACAATATAAATACTGTATATGTTCGGCAAGGTATATATACTTGCCTGAGGGTTGTACGCAAATCCAACAAGGTATAGTCAACTGCTAAGCTATAAAGTCCAAATCATCACAACTGTCTCCGAAAAATGAAATAAATATTGCCAACATTCTTAGAACAGTCAAATTAGCTAGGATTGCCTGTCCTTAAGTCCAATTCTGGACACATGAGCAAAACGGTAATTTTGGGTAAAAACGATGTCCGCCGTTGGACCCGCTTTGTACCAAAAAGCGTGCCAGAGTCAATGGTCTCTAAAGCCATCAAAGTACATCTCTACAAATTTATTTTGATGATACGAACTCAACGGTATGTCCAATTGTGGATTCCGGTGGGCCGTGCACAAAATCGTCCGTTGAATCGGACCGTGGGGCCCGCAAAACGGCGATCCAATCAACTGTCTCATAATCGGACCAAACTTGGCATGCAGGACCAGAAAAATGATACGGTCCTGTTGGCATAAGTTTTGTCTCGATCTGACGAACGTGCACGAAGTAATTGCGGAATTTGCACATAGGCCAATACGGTAAATTTTGACGAATACGTATCAAATTCGTCGCGCACACGTGACCAATTTGAATCCTTCAAAGCCCACACGACCACAAAGCCGTTACGCACCTTTCGATTCTTTCGGTTTGCGACCCCGTCGCCCGGATTGCTGGGATGCACGTCTTGTGGATGAGTTTTTCTAGTTTTTGAAAACAGTTTCACGGGTTTTTTCTTGATCTTTCCTATGATTTCTTTTACTGATTACACAACTAGAAATTAAACTAATAATGTGGTTTTAATCCTTGTTAGGTTGTCTAAAAACCTGTTCAAGTAGATTCTTAGATTTTACTCTGGATTGACCAAGAATAGCCTTCCAATATGGGGTTTGAGGACAGCTCTAGTACTCTATTTTCAACAGATTTGTGTCGACTTGGAGTCGATTCTCTGGCCAATGTAAAGCATATCAATTCGTTCTAATTGAAGGGAAATAATCTCGTATGGGTTGGGGATATACCCGAGAAAATGGTTCGACAAATGGTCGACTGTGCGCAAAGATTTCTCGCGACGAAGTCGGTCCCTTCGTTGTTCTGCTGCTGCTGTCGTTCCCACTGTTTCGACGTGCGCATGGTCCTGGCCGGCGGTGCTGGCCGCGCGCGACGGTGCTGCGAGCGCCGGGGTGGCCGCCCAGGTGTAGGAGGTGGTCGCGACGTGTAGTAGTTAGGGTTTTCTCTTCGATCTCCCTATATATAGCTCTCGGCTATATATGTAATGATTAGTTTCTTAACAGAATCAAATGAGTCTTCGGTTTACTGCTCGGGTGCACAGTTGGAGGTTGCTGGGCCTTTGCTTGTGCGGGCTGGGCTCGGCTGACTTGGGCCCAGCTGTCTTGTTTCCTTCTTTTTATTCCTTTTATCTATTTCTTTATTAGTATATATATATTTGTTAGAGAATAAAATAATAATAACTATTAATAATAAATAATTTATTTATTTAATAACCATAATATTAACATTAATAATAATAATAATCCTAATAATATTGTAATTAAACCAATAATATATTTCGGTGAACTCATCAAACACACCATTTATTTGGCTCCAAAAATTCGTACAATTATTCTAAAACAACATTTAAATACACTATTAAATATTTAGATATATATATATATATATATATATATATATATATATATATATATATATATATATATATATTAGAGAATAAAATAATAATAACTATTAATAATAAATAATTTATTTATTTAATAACCATAATATTAACATTAATAATAATAATAATCCTAATAATATTGTAATTAAACCAATAATATATTTTGGTGAACTCATCAAACACACCACTTATTTGGCTCCAAAAATTCGTACAATTATTCTAAAATAACATTTAAATACACTATTAAATATTTAGAAAGTATTTGTCAAGTCCTAAAAATAAATAAATAAATATTTGTACACACATAAAATGTCTATATGGCCGTCCCGGTTTTACTGCATGCCTACATGGGCTTGGATTTGGTTCGGCCCAGTTCAGACTAACTTGGTTCAATCGGGTTCCTGCAAAGTCAATAATCTAATAATAATTAATTAAATTTATTTATAATGGTCATGCTACAACTTGGCCTGGTTTTCCTAGTTAGGATACTCCTGTGGCTCGGCATTCCCCTACTATGGCTAAACACTAGTTAAAGTACGCCACTGCACTATCCGTGCCATAATTCCTAGTCGTCTGGTACTTCCAAACTTAACCATGGCTAAAATTATCTACCGTAATAATTAACTAAATAAACATTTATAAAATTCTAAAATCACTATTTAAATCAAATAAATAGTAAAAAAATATTTTTAAAAACAAAAAAATTCTCCGGGAAGGGAAGCTACATGGTTTGGCCTTGCTGAGTTAGTGTGGAGTAGTTGTTCTATTAAGTTTTCGAATTCTGGCATAAATAGGAATTGTGATCATATGTATGGTTCTTGATAAATATTTAATAACTGTCCTAGTATGCTAATCTAAAGCTTTACTCAACCTTTGCATAGTTATTTTGCTATAAAATTATGCAATTGCTATATCTTATATTAAGTTCTATTAAGGAAATCGGTGATTAGTACATGCTTGGCTACTAAGTTAATTTATATATTTTGGAGTAGCACTGGACAACAATAAAATACTTATTATTTTCCTAACTAATTATTTAGTTATATGTATTTATACTATGTGTAAATTGTTAATGAGTTATCTAGACTCCAATTTCTATCTAAGCATTAAAATATTATTTTTTAGCTAACTATATATAGTTAACTAGGATTATATGATTAGTGCTAATAGCTAGCAGTTGTGGTTAGAAAATAGTTCAGTTAGCTAATGTCTTTATGGTAGAACTTAACCAAATAGTACTAATTTCCATGTGGACATAGAGTGTAATGCACGTGGTTCGTATTATGTATTTTGGAATACGTGTACGTATTTTGTCTCGTATTTCATGCCTCCTTGCTTAGTTTAATTGGGCATTTTTTTGCTTGATTCATCTTGGTTCGGTTCGGCTTGTTGGCTTGGTTCGGTTTTGTTGGAGAACCAACCCACCTACCTACCACCACCATCACCATTTATTAACCCCCACTCTTTTCTCTCTCCTCATTTATTCTTCTTCTTCCCCACCATTACTCCTCACCTACCTGAGAGAGAGAGAGAGAGAGGGGGAGAGCTTAGGCAAGTGCATCTTGCTTCATGGAGAAAGTCTATTTTTATTGTTCCATTGTCTTCTGCATGTATTTCTGACCCACTTTAGTACTTAGCATTTTTTATTTCTGTGGTTAATTTCTTGTAGATCTAGTTTTGTGATATTTTCAGTTTTCATAAATTTTGATCTATTAAACCTGTATTTTTGCTAGTTGATGGTTCCTTGTTGTAGAGAATTCTATTTTTACTCAAATTTGACCTACGGGAGTCTGGATTTGCGTTCCTATTATTGTTTGGTGGAGCATCGAGGCCATGGTATTTTCTAAGAACATGTTCTTTGTGGGAGAACTTTGGCCGCATGAGCATTAAATATTTACATGGCCCTTTTATTTTAGTTGCTTGCAAGATTGCATGCATTTGCATTGCAACTTGTCTGAGCCGCATAGGCCATTGGCTGCCGTATGGCTACTATTTATTAGCCTTGCCCGTATGGCCATTTTTTAAACATTTGCTAGCATGCATTTATTTGTATGGCCATTTAATTTATTGCTTGCATTCTTGGCCGCATATGGCCAATGCCATTCTTGGCCGCATATGGAATTATCATTTGTTGACCAATTAACTAATGTATTAGCCTTAGCATTTAATTGCACCAGGCCGCATGGAATGCATTAGCATTTAATACATTTAGCATTAGCTTACATTAAGCTTTGCATGGCCGCATAAGTATTTAATTAGCTCTGGCCGCATATGCCTCCTTAAATATTTGCTTGGCCATTTAAATAATTGCCAGGCCATAGTGAGCCGCATATGGCATCACTGTTCATTTGGCCGCATAGGCTCAAGCATATGCTTGGCCGCATATGCTTCCCCCCCTCCATTTACTTATGGCTGCATAGGCTCAAGCAATATTCTTGGCCGCATATATTTGCATGGCCCTTAATTAAGTTGTTGCATGCAATTTGCCTGAGCATGCATGGCCATATACTTAATTGTTTGCATGCTTGCATGCATGACAATTTAAATAATTGCATACAACTGCTTGTTGCTTGCATGCATTTAATAATAAATGGCATGGCATTAGCAAGCATTAATTGCAAGCATTGCAAGCAGGTGCTTGCTTGCATTAAATTGTATGGCATTAGCATTATATTGTAGCCGCATAAGCAAATACAAGCATTGGCCGCATGACCCTTTTTATTATCTAATACATTAGCATGCAATGCTTGCATGCCTTAGCATTAAATTTCATGGCCAATTCATTAGCTTCAGCCGCATATGGCCTATTAACTTGCCTGAGCCGCATATGGCCCACCCATTGCTTTCTGTATATGCTTCCCCTTCCATTTATTGTATGGCCATTTATTGCTTGGCCACTATTAATTGCTTAGCCGCATGTATTTGCTTGCCGCATAGGCTCAATACTTTATTTGCTTAAGTGCATGTAATTATTTAATTCTTGTACAATGGCAACATTATTAATTATCGGTCGCATGGCCTTTTAATTAGTTGCTTGCATACAACTTGCCTGAGCGGCATATGACAAGTGACTTGCTGGCCGCATGAAGTTTTTCCTGAGCCGCATGATTCCTCCACAGCCTAGCCTCTGCTAATATTTAATTACTACATGTATGCTTGTGCCACATTAATATTGATATGTTCCCTGACACGACGGTAACCCGTTGTGGTGCACTTTTTGACATGACATGATAGTGGCCCGACGTGGCGTACTCCTGACAAGTAAACTTGACAAGATAAACTTGACATGATAAACCTGACATGATATATCTCGATATGTTGTTGCGACGGCTAGCTTGACATGACAAGAATGAATGACCTGGACACCGTGGACGATTATGCTTGTACAAATGAACCCGTCTTCTCTTGTATCATGTCTAGGACAGGGACCCCTGAGTACTACGATCAGGGGTACCTACTAAAAAGGAATAAGGCTAATAACTAGAATAACACAGTAGTCATGAAGAGATTTCCCAGCTACAGGCAATCCCGTTATCTGGGAGCCCCACTTGGGATTTGTAGCCTGCTATCGAGTAGGGCACATTTCCAGCACACTGTCATGTGTTGCACCCTCTAAGTCGCCTAAGGGTACATACGTTTCCTGGACGATGTACCCACTTAAATTCAACCCCTAATTGCGTCCGGATAGCCTGGATGGTCTGCAAGGCTTGTGGCTGTGGAATAAGAGACTAATGGCTTGTAGTTACTTGCTTGAGATTGATACACTAGGCTTGTTCAGGATTTTAAGAGACTAATGGCTTGTAGTTAAACCCTCATATATCTAGACAGCCGTGACCGTATATTGAGGTAGATTTCTATTTTATTATACGTAGCTGGCTATGTATGCCCCCGCTCTCCAGTATTATGGTTCTGGGGCGTTACATGGTTTAAGTGGTGGCCCATACAGGTCTTGTAAATCAATATATATGAGGGTTTACCGAATAGATGTCTCAATCAGCACTCGTCCTTGATCTCTGCCCGTATCTTCTTATCCCTGAGATTCTCGACCTGATCATATGCTTGTATCGTTGATCTGTCTTGGTCCTTCCTTATTGTTCTCTATGTCATCTTCTTCAATGGCATTGTTCCTGGCCCTGTCGATCAGCAAGACGGAGCACCACCTGTGGACCAACAGCAACCTCGAGATCAAGCCTAGCATTCAGGAGTAGCCTCCAGAGTCGTGCCTATCGGAGGAGAGCCACCAGTTTAGCCCGTCCAGCCTGCAGAGCCGGGTGATGGCACTTTGGTAGGTCTCATCAGATCATTGTTAGATTCTCAAGATCGTCGAGGTGACACATTGCACCGGGCAGTACAAGATTCTCTGAATAAAGGCGGTCATCATGGGAACAGTGCAGCGAACAGTTTTAAGCGTTTGAACCCTCCATTCTTCGATGGCAGCAAAGATGCTATCACTGCTGATGTGTGGCTTCAGGACACAGAGGTGATATTGGAGGCAGCAAAGACCCCAGAAGACGAGAAGGTGGCCGTAGTGCGCCTGCAGTTATTGAATCTAGCCCGCAGTTGGTCGGCGGCGCAGGACGTTGGACTAGTGGTGCCTATTGCCTGGACAGTATTCCGTGAGAGATTTCGGACCAAGTATTTCGATGCTGTAGCTCGGTATGATCTACAGACAAAGTTCACCAATTTGAAACAGATGGACAGGACGGTCGATGGATATGCGACCGAGTTTTCTAGGCTTAGTCGGTTTGCTCCCACCTTGGTAGCGACCGAGTTTGACAAAGCTCAGCGATTTTAGCAGGGACTCCACTTGGAGATTTTGCTGGCGGTGGAGCAGTTTGAGCATCAGACTTTTGATGCGGTATTGAGGGCAGCGAGGAGGCATGAGTATACCTCCCAGAGGATAGTGGACAGGACCGGAGGTCGGAAGAGATCTCACGGCCAGATGACCCAGTCTTCACCACCAGCCCCGGCAGCTAGGGCTTTGACTATTGGAGTTCCCCGAATTGTGGATTCGGTTACGTCGGTTCAGCATTCGACTCCGACGTCCCCTCAACAACAGAAGCAGAAGCAATCTTCCGCAATGGGCTGCACTCATTGTGGGAAGCCAGGACACGTTGTTTCAGAGTGTCGCAGAGCACAGGAATTGTGTTTGGCTTGTGGGGCACTGGATCACAAGATAGATCCTGCTCAAATAGGGCCAGTTCATCATCGGCCCAGACTAGTCCCTCGGTAAGGGGGCCAGCACCAGTACAGCAGCAGTACCAGCCTCCGAGGCTATTGTCGCCTCAGATCCAAGTACTCCAGCAGCAGAGACCCCCGCAGTATGCCCAGGTCCAAGCTCAAATTCAGAACCGACAGAGAGGTTCTAGCAGGATGTCTTCCCTCTTCCTCTTGTCTTCAAATTCCTTGCTTGTATAATTGATTGTTTGATTGATTGCTTAGTATAGCTTGTCCTTGCATCTCTAGCCTCATGATTAAATTTCGAGGACGTAATTCTTTTAAGGTGTGTAGAGTTGTAATGCTCGTGGTTCGTATTATGTATTTTGGAATACGTGTACGTATTTTGTCTCGTATTGCATGCCTCCTTGCTTGGTTTAATTGGGCATTTCTTTGCTTGGTTCATCTTGGTTCGGTTCGACTTGTTGGCTTGGTTCGGTTTTGTTGGAGAACCAACCCACCTACCTACCACCACCATCACCATTTATTAACCCCCACTCTTTTCTCTCTCCTTATTTATTCTTCTTCTTTCCTACCATTACTCCTCACCTACCTGAGAGAGGGAGGGAGAGCTTAGGCAAGTGCATCTTGCTTCATGGATGAAGTCCATTTTTATTATTCAATTGTCTTCCTCATGTGTTTCTAACCCACTTTAGTACTTAGTATTTTTTATTTCTGTGGCTAATTTCTTATAGATCTAGTTTTGTGGTATTTTCGGTTTCCATAAATTTTGATCTATCAAACCTGCATTTTTGCTAGTTGATGGTTCCATGTTGTAGAGAATTCTATTTTTACTCAAATTTGACCTACGAGAGTCTGGATTTGGGTTCCTATTGTTGTTTGGTGGAGCATCGAGGCCATGGTATTTTCCAGTGACATGTTCTCTGTGGGAGCCATTAATTGCACTTTGGCCGCATAAGCATTTTTTTAGCTTTGGCCGCATGAGCATTAAATATTTGCATGGCCCTTTTATTTTAGTTGCTTGCAAGCTTGCATGCATTTGCATTGCAACTTGTCTGAGCCGCATAGGCCATTGGCTGGCCACATGGCTACTATTTATTAGCCTTGGCCGCATGGCCATTTTTAAAATATTTGCTGGCATATATTTATTTGCATGGCCATTTAATTTATTGCTTGCATTCTTGGCCGCATATGGCCAATGCCATTCTTGGCCGCATATGGAATTGTCATTTGTTGACCAATTAACTAATGCATTAGCCTTAGCATTTAATTGCACCAGGCCGCATTGAATGCATTAGCATTTAATGCATTTAGCATTAGCTTACATTAAGCTTTGCATGGCCGCATAAGTATTTAATTAGCTCTGGCCGCATATGTCCTCTTAAATATTTGCTTGGCCATTTAAATAATTGTCAGGCCATAGTGAGCCGCATATGGCATCACTGTTCATTTGGCCGCATAGGCTCAAGCATATGCTTGGACGCATATGCTTCCCTCCCCCCTCCATTTACTTGTGGCCGCATAGGCTCAAGAAATATGCTTGGCCGCATATATTTGCATGGCCCTTAATTAAGTTACTGCATGCAATTTGCCTGAGCATGCATGGCCATATACTTAATTGTTTGCATGCTTGCATGCATGGCAATTTAAATAATTGCATGCAACTGCTTGTTGCTTGCATGCATTTAGTAATAAATGGCATGGCATTAGCAAGCATTAATTGCAAGCATGCAAGCAGGTGCTTGCTTGCATTAAATTACATGGCATTAGTATTATATTGTAGTCGCATAAGCAAATGCTAGCATTGGCCGCATGGCCCTTTTTTATTATTTAATGCATTAGCATGCAATGCTTGCATGTCTTAGCATTAAATTTCATGGCCAATTCATTAGCTTCAGCCGCATATGGCCTATTAACTTGCCTGAGCCGTATATGGCCCACCTATTGCTGGCTGTATATGCTTCCCCCTTCCATTTATTGCATGGCCATTTATTGCTTGGCCACTATTAATTGCTTAGCCGCATGTATTTGCTTGCCGCATAGGCTCAATATTTTATTTGCTTAAGTGCTCGTAATTATTTAATTCTAGTATAGTGGCAACATTATTAATTATTGGCCGCATGGCCCTTTAATTAGCTGTTTGCATACAACTTGCCTGAGCCGTATATGACAAGTGACTTGCTGGTCGCATGAAGTTTTTCCTGAGCCGCATGATTCCTCCACAGCCTGGCCTCTGCTAATATTTAATTATTACATGTATACTTGTGCCACATTAATATTGATATGTTCCCTGACACGATGGTGACCCGTTGTGGTACACTTTTTGACATGACATGATAGTGGCCCGACATGGCGCACTCCTGACAAGTAAACTTGACATGATACACTTGACATGATAAACCTGACATGATATATCTCGATATGCTGTTGTGACAGCTAGCTTGACATGACAAGAATGAATGACCTGGACACCGTGGATGATTGTGCTTGTACAAATGAACCTGTCTTGTCTTTCGTCATGTCTAGGACAGGGACCCCTGAGTACCACGGTCAGGGGTACCTACTAAAAAGGACTAAGGCTAATAACTAGAATAACACAGTAGTCATGAAGAGATTTCCCAGCTACAGGCTATCCCGTTATCTTGGCGCCCCACTTGGGATCTGTAGCCTGCCGTCGAGTAGGGCACATTTCCAGCACATTGTCATGTGTTGCACCCTCTAAGTCATCTAAGGGTACATACGTTTCCTGGACGATATACCCACTTGAATTCAATCCCTAATTGCGTTCGGATAGCCTGGATGGTCTGCAGGGCTTGTGGCTGTGGAATAATCTCACTGCATCTTGCTAGTAATTAGGCATGTGATAACTCTAGTTAGTTAAAGTATCAAGTTGTACTTATTGCTTGGCCGTGAATGTGGATGGAGTCTAATCAGTCTAGTCTTGTCCTGATCCTTCTCAAGATTGTTACATGACTTGATTTCTTATGTTATCTTGTCGATAAATGGTGGGAAACGAAGTTCCGTTCAGATGAAGGGTTACAACCCCTGTTCTTGTTTGGTTTACGGATTGTAACCTGGTTATCTGAATATTTTCATGGTTATCTCGTCGTATATCTTCCTGATAGTTTTTCATATTTCCAGTTCTTACTATTTATTATTATTCTTGTGCTAATTGCTGGTTTTAGTTCCTAAGTGAAGCCTCCTTTGTGGCACTTGCTCTTTCTGGGGTTTGACCCAGCTAGTTTTGTATGGCCAGATTTCGGAGCAGCTCCAGAGGATCTACCGACTTTCCAGCCAGATGGTGACCACTAGCCGGAATCCTGGCAACGAGTGGGTTTATTTTGGCTCTCCCACTCTATTGTAAAAATATTCTTTTGAGGCGTTTAGCCGGCGAGCACCTGTTAGCTCGTATTGTAGACCTTATTACTGTCTGCCTACAGGCTGTAACATGATTAACAGATCCTAGGGTTGATCATGTATGACTAAACTCTTGCTAGTTATCACATTTTGTAACGACTAGCTTTATGATCAGCTGCATATGTAATATTTGGGATGCCTTACTATTGTATATTTGGTGATCTTACATCTTGTAACTTTACTTACTTGCTTGAGATTAAGACACTAGGCTTGTTCAGGACCTTAAGTGACTGATGGCTTGTAGTTAAACCCTCATATATCTAGACAGCCGTGACCGTATATTGAGGTAGATTTCCATTTCATTATACGTAGCTGGCTATGTATACCCCCACTCTCCAGTATTCTTGTTCTGGGGCGTTACATAGAGGTTATTACATTCCTATTCCCGATCACCCTGAGCAAGGCAAGTACATTATATGGTTTTATTTATTTACTTCATATCTTGTACTCCTCATATTGGACACATTGTGTGTCATGCCCCGGTACCGGAATACGGAGACGGACTAGGCCAGCTACTCCATCTGAGGTATACAAACGTCATACGGCTATCGTGGCTGTCAAGAGACAAGGGTGTGCATGCTACAATCAAGTCTCTTATGGTGTCACAGAGCATCTATGTCTTAATCATTCAAAGCAAGAAAACTTCAATTAATGAGCATATGAGATAAAGTAGTGAGGTGTCCCCGGCGCTTCATCAAAATGATCATAGGGTTCTAGCTTTATAAGTTAGCTAGCCCAGAGAGTCATAGGCACATAATTATATTCAGCTGCAGTCTGATTTAATTACAATTATGCAAAAGACAAAATATCCAGATTAACCGGCTAAACAGGTGTCGGTGGCTAAACGACAGAACATAAGTGATGAAAACTAGAGTGGTGGATAAGAAACCCACTCAAGTCCCCTGCCAGCAATGCTCCTAGTATGCACCATTGACGTCAAGGAAGAAGTTTGGATCCTTATGAGCTGCTACGAGATCTGGCCAAACAAAACCAGCGGGGACAGCCCCGAATAGCAAGTACCACAAGGGAGCACAAAAGAGTGAGATAAAACCCACACATAAAATAATAATACTAGTAATAATAAAGGCTTTCAGTCGTAACCTCGGTCCACAGCCTGTCATAGCACGATAGACTAACCCAACAACCAAACAAGGACATGGGTTAGACCACGCACCATGACAGTCTATGTCCCTCGGCTACTAACGGAAGGTACAAGGCACAGTCAAGTCATTTTTTAAGCGGCTATTCATTCCTGCGGATTTCTATATTTGGTGGAGTTATCCCCGCGATACTGATTAAAAGGAATCCTCAGATCGTGTCAACCCAGCAGGGCTAGCCAAACCATCAGACATATAGTACATTGATTATGCACCAGTCCCCCGGAGGGCTATCGCGATAAAACATATAATACATAGCTCGTAGAAGTCGGATATAGTCATCTGCTAAAGGCTGATGAAACCATATCCGTGGTGACCAACCCGACACGTCAGGACTGGACCTGTGGTGACTAGTATGGCACGATCTCGGGATTCTTCCTACCCAATGCATCTACCAAGTTAGTTGCCTAGTTAATCCCTAGGTTATCCTCAGAGTTCACATGTTGTGGTCATATACTTACTCCCCTAGATGTCGTACAATATATTAGTACCCCAAGAAGGGATCCGTACTGGCTCATGGAGTCACACGTATGTACCCCTTCTTGGTGTAATGTAACAAATAACACATACCACGTCATTACTACTGACCATTCGCTATGTAAATACTGGACTCTTGGATGTACTGTCATGCATCACGCAGGAACACTTAGCACATATGATAGCACTTCGATGCTCACATAGATTATACCTTAGTACACACATAGGTTTATCCAACACTCGCATAAGTAGTAAGATCAGGAATGAGGACTAAGACACAATGACGCATGCGGCTGTCATGCAGCCAAGCTACATGCGACCAAGGGTTCATGCGGCCAAGCTGCATGCAGCCAAGGTTTCATACGGCCAAGGGTCATGCGGCCAAGCTGCATGCGGCCGAGGCTCATACGGCCAAGCTGCATGCGGCCGAGGGTCATGCGGTCAAGACTCAGGAAAGGATGTCAAGTAGATGGATGAGATTCTAGACTCTAATTCTATATACAGACTCACATCGGTACAATTACGTAACCGAAGTGATAAACTTGACCTGCATGGGCCACTACAAAAACATGTAACGTCCGAGTCCTAAAATACGTAGGACTAAGTACGTAGACATGCCAGCTGTATACATACAAAGTACAGGGCCTTGTATGTATACATAAGCTGTAAAATGCAGTAAACCACAACTAACTAATCTCATCCACAAAATAAGGAAAAAAAAGATAATATATAATGAATTGTTCTGATACAATATGTTGGGTGGAGGCACATCCACTACCAACCAAAATAAAAAAGAAGAAGTACATGATATATAAAAGGACTAAGTGGAAGTACCAAGGATGAACCAAGTCACGTCATCTTCAAATAAATGGAGAAGACCACGATCCCGGTTAGGATACCTACGGAAGACATGAACACACACCTGAGGAATAACCAGGTCCTCAGAGGTACGTACAAGATACAGTAAGAACAAGCTAATATGAACTGTCAAAATAATAATAATATTCAAGACTCTCCTAGACACCAATATGCAAAAGGGAAGGCTAACCATCTATTGTGCAATTTAGAGGACAACTTTCATGCGCATGGGTGGAATTTAGGCTACATGTACGTATCTGGCATCCAATCATCCGTATCCGTCCGTAACATCCAAAACGTCAGAGGGCATCTGCAAATATAAATTACCACAGTTCCATCTGGAGACTGTGGTTTACCTGTTTGGATTCCCATACGCACTAGCGACTGTCCTCTCCCAGTATTTCCTACACGGTTCAAATCATATCCATAACCTGTCCTGTTTTATAACAGCTTGAGTCTCTATACCCTAATCATAGCAGTTACAAACAACTACCGTCACACGACTTTAGAGATGGCCAATCCATAAGTCGTGCCCCTAGCAAAATGTCTCAAACCGTGTAGTATGAGTGTCATGGCCCAAGGAGATATAAGGATATCCTCCAACAAGAAGGTAGTCCGCTAAAACTAAGTTAACATGCATATAGTAAAGTAAAACGACTAATAGAGCCGCCTACACCCAAGTGTGGCTTGGACGCACAGTTTATAACAATTAAAAATAACAAATATGAAACAAAGTAAATAATACAAAAAATAAATAATATGAAAGTTAATTAGAAAGGTATACTTGCCTGGGTCTTGAGCACTGTGGTGGCAAAGATCAGACATGAAAGTTGGTGGAACAACGGCTGCTGAGGAACTAAGGTCCAAACAAACATCTCGGGATGCTGAAAATAGTCTATTATATAATTATAATTAATAATGTACCAATTAGATTTGTTTAATCAATTCTAAAACTAGGATATGGCATAGGTTTTTGTATTAGCTTTCCGAAAAACTAAACGGATCGCATTTTTGTTTCCGGAATCTCCCGAAATCGCAAAAATACTGAAACACGTTTATTTTTGGGACACTAGATACTCAAACAGTTTTGTAGAAATCTACAAAACGAATTTTGTCTATTATAACATGTTTTTGGAAACCTTACCTCGATATGCTTCTTTTAAAAAAAATTGAAGGCAAAACGAAGTTCGGAGCTAGGAAATATCATCATTCCAAGTTGTCCTTGCTGCTAAAAAGCGGGGCTGAATTCTAATGACGAATTTTAGAGTTTCTATTGGACTGAAAATAATTTTGAATTATGGCTGATAGAAGGGGGATGTATTGGGTTTATATAGGTATTTATTTCGTATTTATCTCCTAAATTAGATAGGATTTAATTTAAATAAATTGGAGTTTGCTTTATTAGGATAGGATATAGATAGAGATGTTTTCCTAGTAGAAGTAGGATTAGTATTTATTTAAAATATTGTTTATATTTATCTAAATTATCTATAACATTATTTAAAATTACTATAGATAATAAATAGAGTTAATATTTATTTAAACAACCTTCATCTAATCTCATTTATACAAGCTGAAGTATTTAATACTAATTTGACATTTATTCTATATTATGTAAATAGTGTATAATATAAGTAACATGTAAAAAGTAATAAAATTTATGAAATAAATCCTAAAATTTTGAGAAAAATTGTATAATATAGTTTAGATCCTTAATGTACTAGAAAAATAGCTTTATATATTTTTATACTAAATTCACTAATGAGCACTATACTAAATATATGTAAAATAATACAAATTATATAATAAGTCAATAAATAGTTATTTAAAAATCCAAAAATTCCACAAATATTTATTTTGAAAAATCTGGGGGTTTACAAAAGTCTTATCTAGATATGGACTAAGAAGAGTTTTAATTTCCCTTGGATTTTCCACTATTTAATTAAAATTGATTTAAAAGTAACTCAATCAAATATAATCCGATGTAGATAGATTCTACCTCTAATTTAAACTGTATTTAAATAACTTAATATATTTTCTCCAAGTTAAATTACCATAATTAATTACATATTAAATCAACCCATATTTAATACACTTTTTTCAAAATAACATATTAGTGATAATAATTAATTTTGAAAATACAAATATATATACACTCGCATGCAAAAATAATACTTATATAAAACACAGTTTTTCTAAATTACTAGTTATACTTGTACCATAAAATAAAATAGCCTTTCTTAAATAAAATAAAGTTTGGCAATCCTCGGCGCGATGCATTTACAACTTCAAGCAATATAAAATATTTATCGTCTATTATTTTAAAATATTTTCTACATCTATATAATTAAATCGTTTTATAAAAAATGCACTTCGCATTTATTCGCACTTGACGATAAATTTATGAAACGCAAACTCGTACGCGAAGTACAAATACGAAGTACAAAAATCAATACCATATTTATTAAAAAATTATAGTAGAAATTTAGGGATTTTACATCCTATCCAACTTACAAGAATTTCGTCCTCGAAATTTAGGAATAGCTAGGGTAGGAAAAATAGAAAGAGTTCATCACTACCGAAATACGATTAAATTTTTGGATGAGGCAAAAAATAACGTTCGACACAAACATGCATTGGAAGATCGTGATTTTGATATCTGCAAAAATACATCATGGTTATGGAATTGAAGAAGGGTCGCTAGTTAAGGTAATAAAATTATGATAACACGAATTAGAGAATAGAAAGGAATTGAGTAGATCAAATAGAATAATTTAGACATTTAGGAGAGATGATTTCTTGAGCGAATATAGTCGTCTAGGTTTATGGTTAAGGAAATGATTTGAATCATTTTCAAGTTTCAGAAATGATTAGAAGGTTACGATAATGAATCTAGGGTAGAGAAAAAATGTAACTCAAGACGGGGATATAGTCACATTGGTTGGTCAGTTGTTAACTATCTTGGCAATAGAGGGTGGACAACTAAGGGGATATCAAGTACGAGTGTTTGTCTTTCTAATATAGGCGAAAGACGAAAATAATAAAGAGTTCGAAGAAGATATTATCGAATACGAATAAGTGGTTCAAAGATGATTGAAAATTTTCAAAAAGAATTGCCGAGGCAGTCGCGAATGGAATTCTAGAGGCCAAGTTTAACTATGTCTCCATCCACGTCGAACAATATATAAAAAGCGAACCAAAGTGCACTTGGTTGATCAGACCATCATGCACCGGTTCTGATTAGACAATGTATTAGTGGGCATCCCCAATAACACATATGTCGTGAACAAGCTCGATAAAAGAATAAGCTTGCAAAACTAAGGCTAAATTAGCATCATAAGATAGTCAAAATATAAGTAAGGAATACTAATGAAGAAAATTAAATAGTCGAAGATCCATTAAAATCTAAGTCTTGCCCGAAGTTTGGGCTTATGCAGTCATCCTAGTGTTTTCTTATCTATGGCTTGGTTGACTAGATAAGTTAGGGTCCTCTGAATTATATAGTCTAAGTAAACTTGTCAATATGGGTCACAAAGACAAAGGTTTGTTAGGTCATGAAGTATTCTACCCAACTTACAAGAGTTAAACTAGTAGTGTGATGGGACAATGGGTCAATAAATCAAGATAAAGCACAAAATTAAGCATTTAAGGAATTAAGTAGAACAAAATCACATATCGGATCGAAAGAATTGAGTCGAGGTTGAGTCCCTATCCTTGGTCGAAAAATATATCGGTATCATGGTAAAGGTTATAGTCTAGTCTTTATGGCCCAAAAGTCATATCATAAAAATAGAGTACCAAGGGACGTGTTTGAGTGGGACATGATATATGTACATGAAGGTGAGCTCGTCTAGGTCTTACATATAAAATTTGTTGGAAGGTAACAGCTAGTATTACACTCCAAATATCAAAGTCACGGTAAAGGACAGAAAAAGATCTAAAATAGAAAGTGGGAGTTCATGAAGTGACAATTAATGCACAAACATTAAAGAAGAACAAGTTGAAGCATAAAATAAAATTAATTAAGGAATCTTGTAAAATAATTTAAGGACACAATTTTCAGAGAGAAGATAGTCTCCTAGGTGGATATAGTCAAAGAACGATTAAATCATTTCTTAAATTTCAAATGGTTAGAAGGTCACAATAAAAGATCTGGATTTGGGGAAAGGTCGAGTAAGTCAAAATTGAGATATAATCACATGGTTTGGTAGATGACTAACTTTACTTGTGTATATGAAATGATCATGGATGATATGGCAATTAATGGGGCATACTTCCATCTCATTAAGGTGACCCCATGTCTATCTTGGTTTCTTATCAATACAAGTCTAAACTTTTAATTTTTCAAGCTTCCTTAACAATTCTCAATGGGATTCTCAAATTAATTCCCAAAAATAATTTTATGTCGCCAAGTATAATCATACTTTAAAATTTAATTCCTTCAATAAATCTCGAGGTATCCCTTTAGATTATTATCAACACCTTTCCTCTCCTTATTTTTTTAGCAACATTTAATACACAAATCGAAACCTTAAACTCAAAATCTAAATAACTTTATTTTTAAATCACATGACACGAAAAACTTAAGATATTTTTTTTCTTTCACATCCCCATATATCATAAGTATTTCAAAAACCTTTAAATAAAATTTTGTTTTCTTCATCTTATAGGATTTATCGGTCCTTTCATGAATACCTTCCAACAGTCTCAAATTAACCTTTATCATAACACAATAAATTGTTCATCAAGTTTTTAATGTTATCAATCCAAATTTAAACTCAAAATAATCTTATCAATCAATCATCAAATATAAATTTGAAATTTGAAATTTGAAATTTGAAATTTACGTCAATCAATTTCATATCTTCCAAAATATTTTAAAACAAAATTTTTTTTACTATCATCCTTCAAAAATAAACTTGTAAATCGTACCACTAAATTTAAAAATCTTAAGCTATTTCTTATATCGATTTCATACTCAAATAAATCATAATTATTTCACAAAAATCAACATTTTGTTTTCTTAATTTATCAATCCTTTAGTAGTATCAAGATAAAATCCATCTCTACTACCCAACTTAGAATTTACTAACTCTTAAGATCATACTTTTAGGAAACATAAATGCTTTTATACACAAATAAGACCTCAACGCATACTAATTTTCAATGTAATCCTTCTATCCATGTGTTTAACCTATGAGCATATACTAGTGTAGTCATCTTTCTAGTTGTCACTAAGCATGAAACTAAGAATTTACGATAGAAGGAGTCAAGCCAGATGCAAATCAAGAAGGTCGAACGAGAGTTCAAAATTTGAAGTCAAGAAAGGATGTCAAGTAGATGGATGAGATTCTAGACTCTAATTCTATATGCAGACTCACATCGGTACAATTACGTAACCAAAGTGATAAACTTGACCTGCATGGGCCACCACAAAAACATATAACGCCCGAGTCCCAAAATACGTAGGACTAAGTACGAAGACATGCCAGCTGTATACATATGAAGTACAGGGCCTTGTATGTATACATAAGCTGTAAAATGCAGTAAACCACAACTAACTAATCTCATCCACAAAATAAGGGAATAAAGATATCATATAATGAATTGTTCTGATACAATATGTTGGGTGGAGACACATCCACTACCAACCATAATAAAAAGGAAGAAGTACATGATATATAAAAGGACTAAGTGAAAGTAGCAAGGAGGAACCAAGTCACGTCATCTTCGAATAAATGGAGAAGACCACGATCCCGGCTAGGATACCTGCGGAAGATATGAACACATGCCAGGGGAACAACCAGGTCCTCAGAGGGACGTAACAAGATACAGAAAGAACAAGCTAATATGAACTGTCAAAATAATAAAAATATACAAGACTCTTCTAGACACCAATATGCAAAAGGGAAGGCTAACCATCTATTGTACAATTTAAAGGACAACTTTGATGCACATGGGTGGGATTTAGGCTACATGTACGTAACTGGCATCCAGTCATTCATATCCGTCCGTAACGTCCAAAACGTCAGAGGGCATCTGCAAATATAAATCACCACAGTTACATCCGGAGACTGTGGTTTACCTGTTTGGATTCCCATACGCACTAGCGACTGTCCTCTCCAAGTATTTCCCACACTGTTCAAATCATGTCCATAACCTGTCCAGTTTTGTAACTGCTTGAGTCTCTATACCCTAATCATAGCAATTACAAACAACTACCGTCACACGACTTTAGAGATGGCCAATCCATAAGTCGTTCCCCTAACAAAATGTCTCAAACCGTGTAGTGTGAGTGTCATGGCCCAAGAAGATATAAGGATATCCTCCAATAACAAGGTAGTCTGCTAAAATTAAGTTAACATACATATAGTAAAGTAAAACGACTAATAGAGTCGCTTGCACCCAAGTGTGGCTTGGACGCGCAGTTTATAACAATTAAAAATAACAAATATGAAACAAGGTAAATAATGTAAAAAATAAATATTATGATAGTTAATTAGCAAGGTTTACTTTCCTGGGTCCTGAGCACTGTGGTGGCAAAGATCAGACATGAAAGTTGGTGGAACAACAGCTGCTGAGGAACTAAGGTCCAAACAAACATCTTCGGATGCTGAAAATAGTCTATTATCTAATTTTAATTAATAATGTACCTACTAGATTTGTTTAATCAATCCAAAAATTAGGATATGGCATAGGTTTTCATATTAGCTTTCCGAAAAACTAAATGGATCACATTTTTGTTTCCGGAATCTCCCGAAATCGTAAAAATATTGAAACACGTTTATTTTTGGACACTAGATACTCAAACAGTTTTGTAGAAATCTATAGAATAAATTTTGTCTATTAAAATATGTTTTTGGAAACCTTATCTCGATACGCTTCTTTTAAAGAAAACTGGAGGCAAAACGGAGTTCGGAGCTAGTAGATATCGTCGTTCCAAGTTGCTCTTGCTGCTAAAAAGTGGGGCTTAATTCTAATGACGAATTTTAGAGTTTCTATTGGACTAAAAATAATTTCGAATTATGGCTGATAGAAGGGAGATGTATTGGGTTTATATAGATATTTATTTCAGATTTATCTCCTAAATTAGATAGGATTTGATTTAAATGAATTGGAGTTTGCTTTATTAGGATAGGATATAGATAGAGATGTTTTTCTAATAGAAGTAGGATTAGTATTTATTTAAAATATTATTTATATTTATCTAAATTAGCTATAACATTATTTAAAATAACTATAGATAATAAATAGAGTTAATATTTATTTAAATAACCTTCATCTAATCTCATTTATACAAGCTGAAATATTTAATACTAATTTGACATTTATTCTATATTATGTAAATAGTGTATAATATAAGTAACATGTAAAAAGTAATAAAATTTATGAAATAAATCCTAAAATTTTGAGAAAAATTGTATAATATAGTTTAGATCCTTAATGTACTAGAAAAATAGCTTTATATATTTTTATACTAAAATCACGAATGAGCACTATACTAAATATATGTAAAATAATATAAATTATATAATAAGTCAACAAATAGTTATTTAAAAAATCCAAAAATTCCTTAAATATTTATTTTGAAAAATCAGGGGGTTTACAAAAGTCTTATCTAGATAAGGACTAAGAAGAGTTTTAATTCCCCTTGGATTTTCCATTATTTAATTAAAATTGATTTAAAAGTAACTCAATCAAATATAATCCGATGTAGATAGATTCTACCTCTAATTTAAACTGTATTTAAATAACTTAATATATTTTCTCCAACTTAAATTACCATAATTAATTACATATTAAATCAACCCATATTTAATATACTTTTTTCAAAACAATATATTAGTGATAATAATTAATTTCGAAAATACAAATATATATATACACTCGCATGCAAAAATAATACTTACATAAAATACAGTTTTTCTAAATTACTAGTTATACTTGTACCATAAAATAAAATGGCCTTTCTTAAATAAAAATAAAGTTTGGCAATCCTCGGCACGACGCATTTACAACTTCAAGCAATATAAAATATTTATCGTCTATTATTTTGAAATATTTTCTACATCTATATAATTAAAATGTTTTATAAAAATATGTACTTCGCACTTATTCGCACTTGACGAGAAATTTATGAAACACAAACTTGTACGCGAAGTACAAATACGAAGTACAAAAATCAATACCATATTTATTAAAAAATTGTAGTAGAAATTTAGGGATTTTATATATCTCTAACCTCTTTAGAAAAATTTTGTCCTCGAAATTTCTGCCAAGACATGATAGAGAAATCAAAGCAAGCAAGATATTAATTACAAGGCCAACTATGCTTGTAATCTCATCAATTTTAACAGGTATTTGGAGAAAAATCATCCACCCTAATGGGTGCAATAAAAATAGAAAAATATATTACAAAGGCATAAGGATAAATATACCTTCTGAGTCGAACAATTGCGGATATCATGATCTATTCTTGTCCTCGCGCTCCCATATCGACTCCCCAGTGAGTGATGGCCCCGAACGACACGGACAAGATTAATAATTCGGTTCTTGAGCACCTTCTCTCGTCGATCCAAAATGGATACGGGTTGCTCCTCATAAGTCAGGTCGGTATCGACGACCAGCTCAGAATGATCGAGGATGTGACTATGATCCGAGACATACCTACGCAACAAAGATACATGAAACACATCATGTATATTACGTAGCGAAGGCGGAAGGACAAGACGATAAGCAACATCGCCTATCCGAGCAAGAATATCAAATGGACCAACGTATCTCAGACTAAGTTTTCTTTGGGTTCCAAATCTGATGATACCCCAAGTAGGCAAAATTTGCAGAAACACTTGGTCACCAACACCAAACTCTAGAGGCCTACGATGCTGATATGCCCAGTGTCGGTATATGTCCTACGTAACTCGAAGTCGTTCTCTGATCAACTTGACTGTTTCCACGGTCTGCATGATCATCTCTGGTCCCAATAATTTTCGTTCTCCCACATCGTTCCATGCCAGAGGAGTTCTGCATTTCCTGCCATATAATGCTTTAAATGGTGCCATATGTATACTTGCCTGATTACTATTATTGTAAGAGAACTCTACTAAATAAAAATGATCTTCCCAAGTTTTGCCTAAGTCTAAAGTACAAGCCTGTAACATATCTTCCAATGTCTGAATGGTTCTCTCTGACTGTCCGTCCGTCTGCGGATGATAGGCTGTACTGAACCTCAACTTGGTACCCAAACTTTGATGCAAACTCTGTCAAAAGTGAGAGGTGAACCGTATGTCTCGATCTGATACTATAATGACTGGAACACCATATTGTCTTATAATCTGCTTCATATATATTTTTGCCAACTGCTCAGTAGACTGCCCTACTCGAAAAGGAAAAAAATGAGCAACCATCGTGAGCCGATCTACGATTACCCAAACTGTATTTCGACCGGTCGGAGATCTAGGTAAATCGGTCACAAGGTCCATTGTGATGTGCTCCCACTTCCACTATGGAAAAGCTGGTATCTGCTGCTCTGTCTTCACTTGTTGACATACCAAACATCTGGACACAAACCTCGCTATCTCCCTCTTCATGCCATTCTACCAAAAGGATAGATGAAATAAGGAGAACTATAAGCCTCTGACATAACTTTCTGTCGAAGGTCTCCACCTGGTACACAAAGACGGTTTTCGAACATAAGTGTACCATCCTCATGGATTACTAACTCCTTTCTGAGACCCGATTCACATTCTCATCGAAGCTTCCGGATTCGCGGATCCTCTGCCTGGGATGCTCTGATCCTCTCTACTAAAGTAGATCGAATTCGTAAACCGGCCATAACTCCTGTATCTTATGGCAAGATCACTTCAATTCCTATTTCCTGAAGATCTTCTAAAATATGCCTCTGCGATGTTAAAATGAATGCACCACCCCTCCTACTCAAGGCATCTGCTACCGCATTCGCCTTGTCTGGATGATACTGAAGATTCATATCGAAGTCCTTCAGTAATTCCAGCCACATTCTCTGTCTCAGGTTTAGGTCCCTCTGGGTGAATACTTATTTCAAGCTCTTATGGTCGGTGTAAATTTCCACTCGATCCCTATATAAATAATGCCTCCATAACTTAAGCAAAAATACTACTGTTGCTAATTTCAGGTCGTAGGTCGGATAGTTCTTCTCATGATCTCGAAGTTGTCGAGATGCATATGCTATTACCTTACCATATTGCATCAATACACACCCAAGTCCCTTCCCGGATGCGTCACAATATACTGTAAATCCTTTCGATCCTACTGGAAGTGTTAAGATCGGGGCTGAAATTAATCTCTTCTTCAGTTCTTCAAATAATGTCTGACACTCTGTTGACCAAACAAACTCTACATCCTTATGCGTCAAACACGTCAAGGGTGCCGAAATCCTGGCGAAGTCTGCCACGAACCTCCTGTAATAACCTGCCAATCCCAAGAAACTATGCACTTTTGCTACCGTCTTCGAAACTGGCCAACTCTCTAGTACCTCAACTTTCTTCGGATCTATTAACACTACTGCTCCAGAAATAATGTGTCCCAGGAACAAAATACGATCCAACCAAAACTCACATTTATCAAGCTTCGTATAAAGTTGATGCTCCTCAAGGTCTGCAAAACTATCCGAAGATGTTTCTCATGCTCTTCTTCATTGCTGGAATAGATGAGGATGTCGTCTATGAACACTACTACAAACTTATCCAAATATGGTATAAAGATACGATTCATCAAATCCATGAATAATGCTGGGGCATTAGTTAGTCCAAATGGCATTACCAGAAACTTATAATATCCATATCTCGATCTAAATGATGTCTTGGGTATGTCCTGCTTCCGGACCCTCACTTGATAATATCCGGATCGAAGATCAATCTTAGAGAAGACTCAGTCCTTACTCAACTGATCAAACAAATCATTAATCCTTGGTAATGGATACTTGTTCTTCACTGTTACTGCATTCAACTGCCGGTAATCAATGTGCATCTGCGTCGATCCATCCTTCTTGGGTGCTAAAATCACCGGTGCTGCCCAGGGCAATTCACTGTCTCAGATCAACTGCTTCGCCTTCAGTTCTTCTTCATACTGGCACAACTTGTCCAACTCTGAATGCGACATCCGGTAAACTCTGCCGACCTTAGGCTCCGTTCCAAGATTTAACTCAATGCAAAACTCCACATCTCTCACCGGTGGTAAACCAAAAAGTTTATCTAGAAATACATCAAGAAACTCTCTAACCACTCTTGGAACCTGCTCATGCTCTGTCAGTGCTTCTGCAACAATGCCCTTGGGTCGATCCTCCAATGATCGAACAAAGACGAACTCCTCAACGCCAGGTACATTAAATACTACCCTACCTCCTCGACAATCTATCGTCGTATGACTGTCTCTCAACTAGTCTATGCCTAGGACAATGTCAAAGTTTTCCATAGGGAACTCAATCAAAGATGCAAAAAATAATTGCCCACACACTACGACCAGATACGCTAAGCACACTCTGCTAACTCCTACGAGCCCATTACCAGTGAGTATACTCATCCTCTCTGGCATTGCCTCAAACTCCAATCCAATACGTATACGTATCGTAAATCGTACAGATATAAAAGAGTGGGTAGCCCCCGAATCAAACAATGCTACTGCAGGAAAAGAGGTAACAGAAACATTATCTGCAACCATGTCACATAAAGCTAGTGCATCCTCCATTGATAAGGTGAAGGCCTGGCCCTGGCCTTGCTGAGTTCTCTGCTGTTGTCTTCATTGTCCATGTGTTGTTGTAGCCTCTGCTGGCCTCCCTGGTTCTGTTTCTGGCGAAACATCTAAGCATGCGTCGACAGACGCTGGGCTAGCGGCCTTACGGCCAATACTGGTCCTCTGTTCGGTGCTTCCCCCGGAGCTGGCAACGTCGAAAATTGCTGAACTGGCCCTCCGGGCCTCTGCATCATAGGACAATTAGAAATCCTGTGTTCTGGACTACTACACCTTATGCACAACCCATTAGCTGAACGACACACATCCCTAGTGTGTCCTTCTTTACCGCAGTAAGTATATCCAATGGGCGCCCCCTGGTGCTGCTACTGGTTCCTCGGCTGCTGATGCCGAAATGTCGCTGTTATCTCTGATACCGTCGTCCTCTACGGTGCTTCTGACTCATGAATACGGATGCCAGGTATTGGCATTGATGTTCGCTGCACTGGTCCTCTGCCTCTACTCTAGGGATGAGACCTCTTCTGGCCCCCATGTCATGTCGCCAACCTTTGTTGGGTGAGTTTATGCCTCTGAGCTGCCGTTAAAATGGTATCAAAAGTCTGATAGTCGTGCCCTTCTACTAGCTGTAGAATCTCCAAATTAATTCCCTGCTGTAATCTCATAGCCTTTTCAGGCTCTGTAGCCACTATCGTCGGTGCAAACCGATTCAGTATGCAGAACTCCGCTGCATATCCATCCACCGTCTTACCAGCTTGCTTGAGACTGATAAACCTCTGTTGTAGCTCATACCGCGCTACCACGCCAAACTACTTGGCCTTGAATCTGGTACTGAAGCTATCCCAAGGAACTTGACGCCTCATTCCAACCTCTTCCGATGCCCACCAGTCGCGGGCGAGGTCCTGAAGTAACTGTCTGACCTGGTCAACCTTCTCTTCTGCTGGAACCTTTTTTGCGGTCAATATAGCCTCAATATCCTGAAGCCAAGCATCCGCCGTGATGGCATCCTCCGTGTCGTCAAAGTATCTCAGGTTAAGTCGACAAAACCTTTCCGATGCTCCCGAATCATTTCTGATACTTCTCTCAAGGGCTAATTGTAACCCTTGATTAAGTAGCACATTCTATTCCTGCTGCTGGGTCTGCTGTTGCTGATGGACTTCCACCTGACGCTGCTGAGTGGCCAGAAATCCCCGGATGACCTCCAAGTGTGCTGCAGCATCAGGTACTGTCGTCGCTGCCGGCACCGCTGGGGGTGCAGGAGTTTCTAGAACCTGCGGTTCCACTGGCTCTGATATCACTTCCACTCGGATCTGGTCAGGAGAAGGTATTCTTTCTTGCTGCTGCTTCATCGAGCTATGCTCTACTGGACGTTCCTCCATGTCGGCCTCACCAGCTACTGAGAAAGAAGCATCCCTATAGGGAAAGATACATGATATCAAATAACAGGACGAGGAAGATTCGAAGATGTAATGCCCCAGTCCCAAAATACATAGGACTAAGTACGTAGACATGACAGCTGTATACATACGAAGTACAGGGGCCTTGTATGTATACATAAGCTGTAAAATGCAGCAATCTATGACAAACTAAATCTCATCCACAATGAAAAAAATAATAATATAAAAATCAACTTGAATATTTATGGTACAATCGTTGGGCGGAGATAAAGTCCACTACCAACTATCTCAATGAAAGAAATGTACAAGAATTGATCAATAAAATGGCAAGACGAACCAAGCGCAATCGTCTTCGAAGGAATGGAGAGAATCACGGCCTTGGCTAGAACACCTGTAGTGAATCATGAAAGCACACACCTGGGGAATAACCAGGTCCTCAGACGGACGTAGCAAGATGCAGAAAGAACATGCTAATATGAACTGTCAGAATAATAAAATAATATATAAAAGACTATCCTAGACACAAATATGCAAAGGAGATTCTATCCGTCTAATGTACAATTTAGAGGACAACTTTCATGCGCATGGGTGGGATTTTAGGCTATGTGTACGTAACTGGCATCCAGTAATCCGTATCCGTCTGTAACGTCCAAAACGTCAGAGGGCATCGGCAAATAAATTGCCACAGTTTCATCCGGAGACTGTGGTTTACCTGTTTGGATTCCCATACGCACTAGCGACTTTCCTCCCCCAATATATCCTACACTGTTCAAGTCATGTCCATGGCTCGTCCAGTTTTATAACTGCTTGAGTCTCTAAACCCTAGTCATAGAAGTTACGATCATCTATCAGTCACACAACTTTAGAGATGGCCAGTCCATAAGTCATCACCTAGCAAACTATCTCCAACCGTGTAGTGTGTGTGTCATGGTCAAGGAAGATATAAGGATATTCCCCAACAAGAAGGTAGTTCGCTAACACTAAGTTAACATGCATAGAGTAAAGTAAAACGACTAATAGAGTCGCTTGCACCCAAATATGGCTTGGACGCACAGTTTATAACAAGGGAAACTAACAATATGAAACAAAATAAAAATACAGAAAATAAATAATTTGACAGTTAATTAGCAAGGTATACTTGCCTGGTAGAACTCCTGGTGAGCTGCAATAATCAAGGTGGCACGAACTACAACTTTGGTGTTGCAAATGCGCAAGACGGTCTCCGCTGATGGCACAGATTGTTCCATTGCGTTCAGGACGGTTAAATTTGTTAGGGTGACATAAGGAGTTACGAACTTGGAAAGAGAATAAGAATAATGGGGTTGGTCATGAAAAGGAGAAAAAATGGAGAACAATAAATATATACATGATTTTTGAAAATTACTTTATAATGCTTGAAAATATAATTTATTTGTCAAAATGTGTTTACAAAATAAATACTCGGAAAGACGAAAGTCGTTTTTAGGATAACTCTAAGGTTGTAAAACATGATTTTTGGTAGAAACTATGTTTTTATTAATCAAAGATGTCTGAAAAGACTGGAAAACAAATCACAGAATATAAAAGAAATTATTTCTAGAAAACATAGAATATAGTAAAGGGGATTTTAAGGCTAAGGCCAAATATTGTCAAAGTATAATTTAGGTCCAGAAGTTATAATTTAAACACATGTGAAATAATATAGTAATATAGTTTAGAGAATATATGTATGTACATGTTATTAATAACTAACAGTGTAATATTAGTAGAACAATTGAGAATAATAGAAATAAAAATAAAATACTATTTATGATAATTACTACAACTACAATATACAAATGTTGACACTGACAGAAAACTAGTCAAAGCATAATGTGTTTAGTACATAATAAAATACTCCATTATAATAATAATAATCACCAGCAAATATTATATGCTGTTCTCCTCTTTTGAGGAGAACCAAGCAGCAATACTAGGCTTTCAAAGTAAAACAGGGTGGAGAGAAAATTATACTAATAATACTAATAATAATAATAATAATAATAATAATAATAATAATAATAATAGACAACAGAAAAGAAAAGAACAGTTTATAAACAAAACAACCAAAAAATATAAAAATAAAACAAATAGTAATAAAAGGGGGTTTGCTGCTCCATTCTTGGAAGAAGGAGAGAGAGTGTGAGAATGGGCGCGAGAGAGCGGCAGAGGAAAGCAGTGAGGAAGGAGATCGGGATGGGAGTGAGGAGGGTCTTCCAGCCTCGGTGGCGCCGAGTTCCGGCAGTTGAGGCACTCGCACATGGAGGCAGTCGGAGTTGATGGTGGGCGCGGCTGAAGTTTGCGCCGGCAGCGGCGAAGAACGGGGAGCAGAGAGGGGTTTGGATGGTCGAAAAAGGGGCTCCGTCGGTTTTCTTGGCCAGGGAGTCGGGAGGCTGAGGAAAAGGATGAGCGGAGGATGTTACGGTGCTCCGGCGCTGCGGGGGATCGGCACGAAAGAGTACAGGATTGGATCCGATGGGCGGAGGCGCCTGAGATAGGGTCGGCGGCATCTTCGACCATAGCGCCAGATCTGGCGGGATCGGGCATGGCGAGTCGCCGACATGGGAGAGTCAGCGATGAACGTCCAGGTGATTCTCTCTCCCTCTCTTATCTGCGATTGGTTTTGTGTGGCGGGGATGAGATGATGGGGTGTGCGGTGGTTGGTCCGGCCATTGGCCGTGGTGGCGGTGGTGGTTGTGGTTGGTGGGATGGATTGATGTTGGTGGCTGTGGTGTTCTTGGTGAGGTTAGAAGAGGCTACGGTGGTGGTGATGAGGATCTCCTGGTGGTGATGAGGAGGTTGATGGCGGTGGTAGAGGTGAGGATGACGGGTGGTCGGCTACAGGAGGATCGAGATAGGAGTTGAACGGTCGGGGACTTGTCGTTCCAGTGGTGGCGGGTTGGTTGCCAGCAGTCGAGCGCGGTGACGGTGGTGAATGGGCATGGTGCTGTTCAGGTCGGGGACAAGGCTGGTTGTCGTGAAGTCGACGGCGAGATGGTGATGGGGGCGAAGGTGGTGATGGCGGTCGATATGAGGCAGGAGCAGCGGAGACTAGGCTAGGGCTAGGATTAGGGATTTATTGTTTGTTGTGTCGGGATTGTCGACACGGAGAAGAACACAATGTATATATAACATATGGAATAAGAATTGGACGGGGAGGGAGAACATGGACACGATGCACTCACGTGGGTGGAGAAATATTTGTGGAGGAATTTATGAACGATAGCAATTTATGGATGAGTACCTGCCTTTTATAGGATGTGAGAATTTTCAGTTGGATAAGGATTCGACCCAATTTAATTATTTAAATCCAAATTGGGTTCAATCTATAATTTAAATCTAATTTTAGATAATTTACCATATATGTTTTAAAACAAAATCAAATCCAGTCAAATCCAAATCCAAGTTGTATTAGATTTTATACATAAAAATCTTCTTCCATAATTTAGCTAATTTAAATAATTAAAATCTTGATTTAAATATCCATATTTATTAAATTAAATAAACTTTTCAAATTTACTATTAAATAAATTTTGAAAATTATATTATTAATTACAATAACTAATAAAATATTATGAAATATATATGTAAGCACAAATAATGTATACATGATTATGCTTTTTCTAGTATACAATAAAATATTATTTACGATTAATAACTGCTAAAAACAAAAGGCTTTTTTTTATATAGCAAGAATAATTATTATATATAATATTTTAAAGTATATAATAAAATAGAAAAAAAATATTTTTCTAAAATATGTACGCTCGCACATTCGCACTCGATGAGCAAGAAAAATGAAATCTTGCGCGCGACGTACAATACGTTATTGAGACGTATAAATACAAGAAAAAAAATTTCAACACCAATTTATTCAAAAATATTTAGTAGAAATTTAGGGGTTTTACAGAGGATGCAATTCAGGTTATCAATCAAGGTGGGGAAAGAAAAATTGAGGCAAGAGATTCAAATAGAACAAGTTTTGATTGAGACTCCTATAATAGTAACACCCCTCAAGTCTGAAAATCAGACCTGTGTGGGCCACCAATAAAACCTCTTCACGCCCTAGTACCGGAATACGGAGACGGACTAGGCCAGCTACTCCATATGAGGCATGCAAATGTCATATAGCAATCGTGGTTGTCAAGAGACAATGGGGTACATGCTACAATCAAGTCTCCTATGGTCTCACAGAACATCTATGTCTCAATCATTCAAAGCAAAAAAATTTAATTAATGAGCATATGAGATAAAGCAGTGAGGCATCCCTGACGCTTCATCAAAATGATCATAGGGTTCTAGATTTATAAGTTAGCTAGCCCAGAGAGTCATAAGCACATAATCATATTCAGCTGCAGTTTGATTTAATTACAATTATGCAAAAGAAAAGATATCCAGATAACCGACTAAACAGTTGTCGGTGGCTAAACGCCAGAACATAAGTGATGAAAACTAAAGTAGTAGAGAAGAAACTCACTCAAGTCCCCCGCCAGCCATGCTCCTAGTATGCACCATTGATGTCATAAAAGAATTTTGGATACTCAGGCGCTGCTACGAGATCTGGCCAAACAAAACCAGCGGAGTCAGTCCCGAATAGCAAGTACCACAAGGGAGCACAAAAGAGTGAGATAAAATCCAAGCATAAAATAATAATACTAGTAATAAAAAAGGCTTTCGGTCGTAACCTCGGTCCACAGCCTGTCATAGCACGATAGACCAACCCAACAACCAAACAAGGACATGGGTTGGACTACGCACCATGACAGTCTATGTCCCACGGCTACTAACGGAAGGTACAAGTCACAGTCAAGTCATTTTTCAAGCGACCATTCATTCCTGCAGCTTTCTATATTTGGCGGAGTTATTCTCGCGATACAGATTAAAAAGAATCCTCAGATCGTGTCAACCCAGCAGGACTAGCCAAACCATCAGACATATAGCACATTGATTATGCACCGGTCTCCCGGAGGGCTATCGCGCTAAAACATATAACACATAGCTCGTAGAAGTCGAATATAGTCATTTGCTAAAGGCGGATAAAACCATATCCGTTGCGGCCAACCTGACACGTCAGGACTGGACCTGGGGTGACTAGTATGGCACGATCTCGGAATTACTTCCATCCAATGCATCTACCAAGTTAGTTGCCTATTTAATCCCTAGGTTATCCTCGGAGTTCACATGTCGTGGTCATATGCTCACTCCCCTAGATGTTGTATAACGTACGAGCACCCCAAGAAAGGATTCGTACTGGCTTATGGAGTCACACGTATGTACCCCTTCTTGGTGTAATGCAATACACAACACATACCATGTCATTGCTATTGACCATTCGCTATGTAAATACTGGACTCTTGGATGTACTGGCATGCATCACGTAGGAACACTTAGCACATAGGATAGTACTTCGGTGCTCACGTAGATTGTACCTTAGTACATATATAGGTTTATCCAGCACTAACATAGGTAGTCAAATCAGGAATGAGGACCAAGACACGAGGACGCATGCGATCGAGGGTTCATGCGGCCATGCTGCATACGGCTAAGGGTTCATGCGGCTAAGCTGCATGCGGCCAAAGGTCATGCGGCCAAGGGTTCATACAGCCAAGCTTCATGCGGCCAAGCTGCATGCGGCCGAGGCTCATGCGGTTGAGGGTCATGCGGCCAAAACTCAGGCTGCCAAGGCTCATGCAGCCAAGATTCATGCGGCCAAGGCTCATGCGGCCAAGCTGCATACGGCCGAGGGTCATGCGGCCAAGACTCATACGGCCAAGGCTCATGCGGCTAAGACTCATGTGGCCAAGGCTCATGCGGCCAAGGGTCATGCGGCCAAGACTCATACGGCCAAGACTCATGCGGCCAAGACTCATACGGCCAAGTTGTATGTGGCCGAGGGTCATGCGGCCAAGACTCATGCGGCCAAGGCTCATGCGGCCAAGACTCATGCGGCCGAGCTGCTCATCTTCTCCAAAAATCCGAAAAATATGGCCATGGAACCCATGAACTTCAAACTTACACAACTCGACCAAAACAAAATAAAATCTAACTTTTCAAAGGTCAAATTTGGGTAAAATGAAATGCTCTACCACATGGAACAACTAGATTTTAAAAACAAACAAGTTTAATAGATCAAAACCAAGGAAAACCAAAATTGACATAAACTTAGATCTACAAGAATCCATTATTCAAAACCACAAATACCAAGTACTAAACTTATAGAGGATGATGAGAAAAATAATATAAACAAATAATATCAAAAGGAAAAATCAAGAATAAAAAAATGCAAAAATCTTTACTTTTGAGCAAGTTGTACTTGTCTAATGGTGGTGATTGAGGGAAATAAATGGAAGAGTGAATGAGGAAAGAGAGTGAAAAAGAGAATATATGTGGGTTGGATTGGCTTTAGAAAACCCTAATCTCTAAACATGCTCTAGCCATTCCACTAATGACATGCTTAAAGGCTACATACAACCATTAATAAATAATAAAATAGAATTATGCACATGCTAAATACAGGATACCATGTACATGATTCATGAAAGAATATGTATTTCGGGATCGAGGAGTGACATTGTGACACAGTTATTCATGTACTTCTGGTTCTTTCATGATTCATGTTCTTACTTGTGCTTGGGGAGGGGGAATACACTAGATATATGACCAAACCCAAAACTAGGATTCATGTGGATAGCTTATGTCTCACATCGTACATGCGGGACTCTAGGTCGTACCTTTTATTGTACTTATTTATGTACTTACCCAGCCGGTCATATATGCTTGTCACGACCCGCACCCGTTTTTTTTTTAACGGATACGAGACGTGTCCAAGCCAGCCTACGCCGCAGTGTCGGCGGTAGAACGCTGTCACAGCCATGAAGATCAGAATCACAAATAATATTCATTCACATAATTAATTTAACTTACAATGATCACAAGTTGTACATTTGTAGAAAAATATAAACTTGTACAAATAAATGAATGACTACAACTCAACGATCTAGCTAGTCTCTAGGCCTTTGTTTGCAAGTATTCCCGTCACTCCCCAAGCTAAGTGAATCCACGGCTAACCTGAAAATGTTTTCCAGTCAGGAATGGAACGAGTACAATTCACTGAATGCAATTTCAAATAAAGAAAATGACTATAAAACAAAGGTTAGACATCAATTATGAGTTTTGAAAATAAACAGAAAATACAGAAAACTAATAGTAAATAAATAGACACAACAGACTTTCCCCAACTGTTAGAAGTACCTTTGATATGTGATCGGTCTCGGGACAATTATGCGACACGGTTTACACGGTCTAAAGTTACACGGTCTACAGTTACACGGTCTACAGTTACACGGTCTACAGAAAATATTGCAATAAAGAAATATTGTCTACAGAAATAATAATCACGAACTACACAGTTTAAATGCAATAAATAAATCACTGTCTACACTGTCTACAAGAAATAAATACAACACGGTCTACACGGTCTACACGGTTTAAGGTCAGATCACACATCCTTGGTACTTCTCATTCCCGACTCAACAATTTATAATAGAAAATACGCACATAACCAATGACTAATCAATGAAATATAGTAAAGATCAATATCGAAATGCAGACAATAAACTGTACTCGCCTGTGGTCCTTTGCTGGTGAAACCGACAATCTGAACTACTCAATGTGCCACTATAGTCAAAACCCGTACAACAGTCCCCGAAAGCTGAAATAAACAATAACAATGATCTCAGAATAGTCCAATTAGCTAGGATTGCCTGTCCTTACGTCCAATTCTGGACACAGGGGCAAAACGGTAATTTCGGACAAAAACGATGTCCGCCGTTGGACCCGTTTTGCACCGAAAAGCGTGCCAGAGTCAATGATCTCTAAAGTCGTCAAACTACATGTCTACGGGTCCAGTTTTCCGATACGAACCCAACCGTATGTCCAGAGTTGGATTCCGGCGGGCCGTGCACAAAATCGCCCGTTGAGTGGAACCGTGGGGCCCGCAAAACGGCGTTCTGATTCCACTGTCTCAGAATCGGACCAAACTTGGCATGCAGGACCAGAAAAATGATACGGTCCTGTTGGCGTAAGTTTCGTCTCGATCTGACGAGCGTGCACAAAGTTATGACCGAATTTGCATTGTACGGATACGGAGCGATTCTGACGGATACGCGTCGAATTCGTCGCGCACACGCGACCAATTTGAATTCCGTCAAAGCCCACACGACCACGAAGCTGTTACGCAGCTTTCGATGCCGATGGTACACGACCACGTCGCCCGGAATGGCGGGACGGACGTCGTGTGGAGTGATTTTTAGATTTTTCAAAAACTGCTTTCTAAGTTTTTTCCTGATTTTTAGATTCAATTATCTTCCTGTATAATAAACAAAAAATAGTTCTACAAAAGTGTTCTAATCTCGTATAGGTTGTCTTTAGACCTATTCAAGTGGATTTTATGAAATTCTACTCGGATGCAAATAAACAGCCTCCCAAAACGTGAAGAAATTGTTTTGTTCACTGTTTCTCTATTTCAGAGAACTATGGTTTTTTTTTCTCGGGTTTGATTCGATTTCTTGTCGAATCTCGTGATGTTACGCCTGAACTATCAAACAGGGTGTCGAGTTGGTTAGATTGGTAACATACCTGAACAATCAGAACACGAATCGGCGAAGAAGCGAGGGAGTTACGGCGTTCTGAAGATGGCAACGGCGCCTGCCATCGCTGCTGTACGCTGTCCAGATTTACGCGCGCGTCCCCGCGCCTGGCCGGCCGGCGGTGGTGGCTCACGGTGGCGCGCGGAGGAGTCGTCCAGCCAGCGGGGAGGTGGTGGTGGCGTGGTGTTCGTTTAGGAGTTAGGGTTTTTGTGTTTCTCTGTTTCGAGAGTAGTATATAGCAGTCGGGGCTGCTGCTCGGGTCTCTGCATAATATATATATGTTGGGTCGATTTGCTAGGATCTGCTGTGGAGTTTTGTTAGTTAGCTATTTGGGAAAAAACTCATGGGGAGTTCGGAAGGCTTGGGCTTGCTTTGCAAGTCAGATGGCTGCTAGGGGGCTCTGTTTAGAACAGACTTTGCTCAAAATTAAGGGGCTCGGGTTCTCGGTCTGGCCCAATGGTGAGGCTGAGGTCTGTGGTGCTACCTGGCTTTGCTGGTCGGGCTCTAAATATTAGTGTATGTATATATACACACACATAAATGGTAAATACCTATATTTATATATATACATATATATATATATATACACTCACATATAAATAATTATATGATATATATTTATATATATAAATACATAAATATACATAAATACTTATGTACAATATACGCATATATATTCACCTATATATATATTATATATACCTAAGCTAACTTGTATAAATATACTAGCTCTCTTTATCCTTTGTTAAGAGGCATTTTTGGGTGCACGACCCATAAAACAATATAACTCTCTTCTGGTCTAGTTCGATCTCAGGAATAAAATGAATCCTTCTTCTACTACACAAATATAGGAACAACATTGCCTTGAGGCTCGCCATCTCGGAACAACTGTCGTTTCTTCGTAGCATGACGACTCTCAACCTATGCTGCTATTGCGACTTCTGCCACCAGAAAGACAAGGCCTTCACTGCCATGATTGAAATCATCTACCGTAATAATAAACTAATTGATTATTTATAAAATCTAAGAATCACCATTAAAAATAAATAAAGCAAAATAATATAAAAATAATTCCAGGAAGGGAGGCTACAATGCTGGCTTGTATTTTAAAACAGTACACATGTCAGGTTCCTTGTATATTTTTATGTTCAGGTTCAGTTCATACATTTATTTTCCTGTACTTTATGTTCTATCATACTATTTACTTTCTGGTTTTTTTCTATTCTCCTGTATTTTATTATTCTTCATGTTGTTCTTGTTCATTACCGTATAATTATATTTTGCTCCGCTCCTGGCTGGATACAATGCAGGTGTACTAAAACATATTGTTCCACCTTTATAGGCCTGTAATGCCTGTTGTTCGTATTACGTATCTTAGATTACGTCTACGTATTTTATCTTGTATTGCATGTCTCCTTGCTTGGTTTATTGGGTATTTTATTATTTGGTTCATCTTGGTTTGGGTAGGCTTGGTTCGGTTTGGGGTTGCTTTTGGTTCGATATGGACCAAGGGAAGAACCCCTACCTACCACCTACCTTTCTCTCTCCTCATTACTCTTCTTCTTCTCCTCCATTAACTCCTCACCAACCTGAGAGAGAGAGACAGAGATCTAGGCAAGTGTATCATGCTTCATGGAGGAATCTAAATTTTATTGTTCCATTCTTCGCAACATTCTAAAGCACTTTAGTGCTTGGCATTTTCAATTTCCATGGCTAAATTCTTGTAGAACTAAGTTTATTTTATTTTTATATTTCTTGGGTTTTGATTTATTTAATATTGTTATTTTTAAGTTCTGATGGTTCCATGTTGTAGAAAATTTCATTCTACCCTATTTTGACCTATGAAAGTTCGAATTTGGACTCTGGATAAAGGAATTATGGAGTTGGAGGCCATGGCGTGCTTGGTTCTTCTTCTCAAAAATTTGGAGAAGAAGAACAGTTCCTTAGCCGCATACAGTTTTCCGCCGCATGAACTTAGCCGCATAGCCTTATGCGGCAAGTTCCATTCCAGGCCGCATGGAGTTTGGGCCATATGTAATTTCCCAGCCGCGTGAGATTCAACCCTTCTTGGCCGCATGAAGACTATCCAGCCGCATATGACTCCATCTGAACCTAGCCGCATACGGCTGACTCTCTCGTTCAGCCGCATAAGATATTTCTCCCGCTGACCGTATACCCCCTGATTGAATCCCAGCCGCATGGGCTCCTAACTGAACCGCATGTGCCCTCTTCCTCTCCTGGTCGCATGGAAACTAGTCCTTCCCAGCCGCATAAGGGTCCATCCCCGTCAGCCGCATGAGAACCCCATTTTCTGAGCCGCATATACCCTGTCTCCCCTCCCAGCCGCATGGACTTCCTTCACTGCCACATATGCCCCCACTCACTTCTAGCCGCATGCGTCCTCGACTTCCTTCTAGTCGCATGAGCCGCGCGCCTGTGCCACATCGAACCCAGTCTACCTGAGCCGTATGAGCTTGAATTCTGGGCCGCATGAAACCTCACCCATCCAGCCACATGGGTTCATTCCTCTGAGCCGCATGGCTCCTCCCCAAGCCTTGCCCTTGTTATTTGATTATTATTATTATTATTTTGTTAACTCATGCCTTGTGACTCTTACTGTAAGTTGGGTCTCTTAATAGAATGCTTGTACTGTGTTATCCTGACAAGTAACATGACATAATAGTGGCCCACCGTGGCGCACTCCTGACAAGTAACCTGACATTATTTATCCTGATAAGCTGTTGCGATAGCTCCATGACATGACATAACCAGTATAAATAACCTAGACACCATGGTTAATTGTGCTTGTATAAATAAACCAGTCCTGTCTTGCATCATGTTTAGGAAGGGACTCCTGAGTACCACGGTCAGGAGTACCTACTGAAATGAGCTAAGGCTAATAACTAGAATAACACAGTAGTCATGAAGAGATTTTCCAACTACAGGCAATCCTGTTACCTTGGCGCGCTTGGGATCTGTAGCCTGCCATCGAGTATGGCACATTTCCAGCACACTGTCATGTGTTGCACCCTTCAAGCTACTTAAGGGTACATACGTTTCCTGGACGATGTACCCACCTGAATTCAACCCTTAATATTCGACCTGGGTAACCTGGATGGTCTGCAGGGCTTGTGGCTGTGGAATAATCTTGCTGCATCTTGTTAGTAACTAGGCCTGTGATAATCCTAGTTAGTTAAAGTATCAAGCCGTACTTATTGCTTGGCCATGATTATTGAATGGGGAACAACCAGCCTAGTCTTATCTTGATCATGTACAAGATTGTCACATGTCCTGATTTCTTATGTTAGTTGCCGATAAATGGTGGGAAGCTAAGTTCCGTTCAGATGAAGGGTTACAACCTCGGTCCTTGTTTGGTTTACGGGTTGTAACCTGGTTATCTGAACAGTTCCATGGTTATCTCGTCGTATATCATCCTAGTATGTTTTCTTCATTTCCAGCTCTTACTATTTATTTATACTCATGCTAATTGCTATTTTTAGTTCCTAAGTGAAACTTCATTTATGGCACTTGCTCTTTTGGGATCTGACCCAGCTGCTTTTGTATGGCCAAATTTTGGAGCATCACCAGAGGATCTACCGACTTTCCAGTCCGATGGTGACCACCAGACGTAACCAGGGCAACGAGTGGGTTTATTTTTGATCTCCCACTTTATTGTAAAAATATTCTTTTGAGGCGTTTAGCCGACGAGCACCGGTTTAGCTCGATTGTACTTACTTACCATCTGCCTACGGGCTGTAACATGATTCACAGATCCTAGGGTTGATCATGTATGACTAAACTCTTGCTAGTCCTGACATTTTATAATGACTAGCTTCATGATCAGCTGAATATGTAATGTTTGGGACGCCTTACTATTGTATATTTGGTGATCATACATCTTGTAACATTCATTTACTGGCTTGTGATTGAGACACTAGGCTTATTTTTGACCATAAGAGACTGATGGCTTGTAGTAAAACCCTCATATATCTAGACAGCCGTGACCGTATTGCGAGGTGGGGTTGTACTTCAATATACGTAGCTGGCTATGTCTGCCCCCACTCTCCAGTATTCTGGTTCTGGGGCGTGACATGGTTTAAGTGGTGGCCTATGCAGGTGTAGGAGCGTAAAAAGTACCTCATAAATCAAGTCAAAGAAAGAGAGCTCTACGCTCAACCAGGCTACTTTATGCCAGGGTTATTTTGTATTAAGCTTTACGCTAGCTACTCTGTACGCTGGCTACCCTTTACGCTAGCTGCTTTACGATGGAAATAGGCTGTCAGATCATGCATTTAATGCATCTGACATAATGATTTGTTGACAGCGTATAAACGCAGAATTCGAAGAGATTTGATTCACACAGAAATCGATATTGTCGTTTTGTGCAAAACAGGCTACTTTACGTTCAATGAAATTACTTCTTTTTACGCACGATAGTTATGTGAGTTCTTACGCTCAAAACTATTGTGAGTGTAAAGTCTATTTGAGCTACTTTACGCTCAAGGCTATTTTAGCCACTTTACGCTGGTAAGTTTATTTGGGTTGTTTTTACGCCAATTTGCCACTTTACGCTCAGTATATGTTTCGGGTCATTTTTACGCCCGATTGTTTCTGGCTACATGAGAACGTGGTTTGTCCACGTGGCTTTCATGCCACACTTATTGAAGAACGTGTGTACATGCTTCCTGTTTTTGTTGATATAATGGGACACGTGTCAACGTATGTAGAGGGTAACTTCCATCGTGGGTGACAGTTGCCAGCGTAAAAACTCAAATGTGTTGCTTTTTACGCCCAAGGAGTCATGTCTATAAATAGACTTATTTTACACATCAAAAGCATCATGCAGAGAGACAGGGGAGGATATATGGAGATCAGAGCCCAGAGACTTTGATTTTTCGGAGCATTCTTCTTCAACCTTTCTTCCAGAACAGAGTGAAGCAAAGCAGGAAAGCATTCGGCCTCGCCATCAGTGCCTAAGTACGTCGATACCTTTCTGGTGACTTAGTTATTCCAACTGTTCATTTTCTAGTAGTGATCTTCATCATCATCGTATGGTCCAAGGAACAAAGTGATCGCCTTCAGATCAGACTTCCATAGCAATACTTCCCAGAATATTTGTACTCTTTTGTACTCTTTCAAGTTTTATTTTCAAAAGCCGATTTTAGGCATTTTTGTTAAGTGAAACAAAATGGCGACTCTGCTGGGGAAGACCTTATCCTCTGACGAGAAGGAAATTGCTCAATACGATGATGTTTCGGTCGGTTCGACCAAGAAGACTCTGGTTGTGCACTTCGACCAGACTGCCTATAAAGAAATGCTCCGGACTGGGGGTAGCAACCGCTGCTCCAATGTTCAGAAATCGCAGAAGGCGCAAAAAGTTTGGGTTTCCAAATCCAAGGCATCCTCGGATCTCCCTACTGTCTCTGCAGGCAAAGGAATCCTTCCTACCCCTGCTGTAGAGGCTCCCATTTGTGATGAGGCAGTCTCTACTTCGGTGATACGCCATTCGCGTAAAAACAAGTCTCCCGTTTGTAACGTGGCAGACTCTCCGGTGTTACGCTCTGGGCGTAAAAAACAGGTTTTGCACCCTGAACGTAAAAATCACGTTTTATGTTCTGGGCGTAAATACATGTCTTCCGTCTGTGACGTCGCAGACTCTAATGCCTTACGTTCTGAGCGTAACAATAAGTCTCCCATCTGTGACGTGGTAGACACACAAAATTTACGTTCTATACGTAAAGGAAAATCTCCCATCTATGACGCGGTAGATACTCATGTTTTGCGCTCTATGCGTAAAGGTAAATCTCATGTCTGTGACAGTGTAGATAAAATTCACAATGATGCTTATGCATCTAAAGTGAATGTACCTGCACGCATGAAGCATAAAAATATAGTTGGTAAAACTTCTGTTTTCAACCAACAACTTTCTTATACTACTGTACGCAAAGTACCAAACCTACAAATTACACGCAATAAAGATGGAGTCCTTCGTGCTGAAAAATCTCAAGATTTACGTACGCAACTCCAAGCGCGTAAAAATATACAGTTTGGTTCTACAAATGCAGCCAGTAATCTCCTTTATACACAAGGGACTAAACGTTTTTCTACCCCAAATGTAATAAAGAAGACTATTCCTTCTAATCCTTCTGATTTACGTGAATTGCTAATGCAAAAGCGTAAAAATATACAATCTCCCGTGACACTCCCCCAAGAAAATCATCATTGTGAGTAAAACCAGATTGTGATCAAATGTTGTTGTTCGACTTTCAAACGGTCAGTTTTTGATCGGTTAAGTTTTAATGTGCCCCAACAACAAGCTGATGAGTTGTCATATGCATCAGTCAACATGGCATCACATACCAACAGAGGACGACGTCCTAGACGGAATACGTCCCAAACTCCAGGTCAACAACAATTCAATAGACTTCTTGATTCCTTTGAAGGAGTATATCAGAATACTCGATCAAGAAGACAACGACAGTTGCAGACTTTTGATTCAGAAGCTGGGGGTACTCAATCTCTTGAGTCCGAAACTGATAGTATCGATTCATACTTCTATACTAATCCCTCTGTATCTTCAAGAAAGGTTGAATCCTACGCTATTGGAGATGAACCAGAGACGTTATCTGTTAATACAGAACAACGTCTCACTGCCGTTGAGCAATCATTGAAAGACATGCTTAACATGATGCAAAGCATGCACCAGATAATAACGGCTCAGCAAACTGCTCAACCGGCAATAGTAACACCGGTACAGGTAGCAGCACAAACTCAAGATAGCCAAGGGGTTGATATACCTTTGAATATCCAAGAGCCTGCTGTTAACCAAAATTCTGCATATCCAGATCCCATCATTCCAGAAGATGTACCATCTCCGGTGGGGGTTACGGTACAACCAACAACTACTCAATCAAATGTGCTTCCGCAAACCAGCGAAGCTATTCAAGCAGTGCGTGAGCTCAAAGCACAGTTTGAAGTTTTGAAGCAAAAGGATCAACTCCAGAGGTTAGGGATTAAGTAACCTTATCCTCCTCATTGGAATGATGTATCCTTTCTACCGAAATTCAAGCCACAGTCAATGGTATTGTTTGATGGAAAGGCTTCTTCTAGTTAGTATATCAATTACTTTGATATTATGACTGTACATTTGCAGAAAAATGATGCTCTTCTCACTCGAGTATTCATTGGATGCTTGACGGGTTCAGCTTACGACTTGTATCGTAGTTTACCCGACAATTGTATTTCATCTTTTGACAAATTTAAGGCAATGTTTTTCTCCCGCTTCTATGAAGGAGGTATGGACATGAACATGTCCTCCTTAATAGAAATTAAGCAAAAGGAGAAAAAAGATACTCGGACGTTCATTGAACGTTTCCGACAGGCAACTCTAAAGATGCCTCCTGGTATGCCAGGTTCAGCGTTAATTGATACATGCAAGATGAATCTGCGACCATCCATCGCTGTCTTCACGGGTTCCCAATTCACAGATTGGGCTTCGTTTAACATAGCAGCAGTTTCTGCCGAGACCAATGGTAGGTTGGTCGTGAACGTGGGATGAGTTTTGCCTCAGAGGATAAAGGAAAAAAAGGTAATCCTGGTAATAATTCTGGCAATCGTAATGCAAAAGGAAAAGATACTCTTATGGTTAATCTTTCCAAAAGCAAAACGACGCCAAATAATCATGAGTCTTCTAATCCAAAAGAAAAATATTCTTTTGACGAGAGTGATATCCCAGGGATATTTCAATGTCTGGTGAAGAGTGGTAAACTCCAGATCCCGGAGCCAAAGAGGCCTAATGAGGTGAATCTGACTGACAATCCCAAATATTGTATCTATCACAGATACATAAATCATCCCACCAGGGCTTGCTATATCCTAAAGAAGAAAATCCAAGAATTGATTAATGCCAATGCCATCTCTCTAACTAATGATGAGTATACGGTCACAACCAATATGGTTTCTCTTCAATTTGGAGATTTTCCTCCACAATAAATCCCAGATGGAATTATCCTAATTTTGAAGGCGATGATGAAGATTGTGAATATCCCGCCTGCTAGAGAGGAAAATGAAGGATTGTTGCCTCTTACATTAAAGAATGGTAAAATTATGTGGGTACATCCTGACTTAGTACCTGAAATGGAAGATAAAGGTAAAACTTCAAAATCCAAGAAAGGTAAGAAAGTCAAAACCTACAACATGATTTCTCATGTTATTCCATATCTTGATGATTTGGATCATCTATGGGATGGCCTTCCTTTAGAAGATAGACTGAGAGGATTGAACATATGTCCTCCAAGTTTGGCTCCTCCTACCAAGATCAAGCTTACTCATCAGCAGTGGCTAGCCATGAATAGTGTTCCCATATACCGGGCACAACAAGTCTTCGCTGCTTATGAAAAGGTTCCTACAGGGATCATTCCTCGTATCCCAAATCCTTGTTCCTACAGAGATGTCTATTCTTTATTCTTCTGTAGTTACAGAGATCTCTTCTTGTTCCTCTGTTGAACCACTTGTTAAAAGTCCGTTGCCTACTCACTTGCACAGTTAGCAATCTTTCCTTCTCATGAAGAAGATGGGTTATGATTTTCAAAAGGCAGAAGGTTTGAATTATGATAAAGGAATACGACTTCCTTTACAAATTCAAAGTCAAACATCCACTGTTGGATTGGGTTCTGAGGTTCTGTATAACAATCCTCGTATGAAGAAGGCTAAGGGAAGGAAGACTAAATCCTGCAATATGGTACTTCCTTCTTCTGAGTCTGAAGAAGAAACCTTTGCTGGTACAAGATCTGGAAAAGAGTACCACAAAGATTATGAGGGATCCCTGTCACGCCCCAGAACCAGAATACTGGAGAGCGGAGGCAGACATAGCCAGCTACATATATTGAAATGCAACCCACCTCGCTATACGGTCACGGCTGTCTAGGATACATGAGGGTTTATCTACAAGCCAACAGTCTCTTAAGGTCATGAACAAGCCTAGTGTCTCAATCACAAGCAAGTAAGTAAATGTTACAAGATGTATGATCATTAAATATACAATAGTAAGGCGTCCCAAATATTACATATTCAGCTGATCATGAAGCTAGTCATTACAAAATGTTAGGACTAGCAAGAGTTTAGTCATACATGATCAACCCTAGGATCTGTTAATCATGTTACAGCCCGTAGGCAGACAGTAAGTAAGTGCAATCGAGCTAAACAGGTGCTCGTCGGCTAAACGCCTCAAAAGAATAATTTTACAATAGAGTGGGAGAGCCAAAAATAATCCACTCGTTGCCAGGGTTCCTTCTAGTGTTCACCATCTGGCAGGAATGTCGATAGATCCTCTGGAGCTGCTCCGAAATCTGGCCACACAAAACCAGCTGGATCAGACCCCAGAAAGAGCAAGTGCCACAAAGGAGCTTCACTTAAGAACTAAAACCAGCAATCAGCACAGGAATATAAATAATATAATAAAAGACAGGAAATATAAATAACTGGTAAAAATTGAAATTAAAAAAAACATGCCAGGATGATATACGACGAGATAACCGTGGAACTATTCAGATAGCTTGGTTACAACCCGTAAACCAAACAAGGACCGGGGTTGTAACCCTTCGTCTGAACGGAGCTTGGTTTCTCACCATTTATCGAGAAAATAAATACAAGCATGCTGGTCATGTAACAGTCTGGAACAAGATCAGGGCAAGACTAGACTTGTTCGACTCCATCCAATCATTTCACGGCCAAGCAAGACCTACGGCTTGATACTTTAACTAACTAGGGTTATCACAGTTCTAGTTACTAACAAGATGCAGTGAGATTATTCTACAGCCACAGGCCCTGCAGACCATCCAGGCTACCCAGGACGAAAGATTAGGGTTGAATTCAGGTGGGTACATCGTCCAGAAAACGCATGTACCCTTAAGTAGCTTGAAGGGAGCAACACATGACAGTGTGCTGGAAATGTGCCCTACTCGACGGCAGGCTACAGATCCCAAGCGCGCCCAGGTAACGGGATTGCCTGTAGCTGAAAAATCTCTTCATGACTAATGTATTAATCTAGTTGTTAACCTTAGTCCATTTTAGTAGGTACTCCTGACCGTGGTACTCAGGAGTCCCCTCCTAGACATGATGCAAGACAGGACTGGATTATTTGTACAAGCACAATCATCCACGGTGTCCAGGATTAATTATACAGGTCATGTCGTGTCAGGTAGCCGTCGTAACAGCTTATCAGATATATCATGTCAGGTTATCAGGTCAAGTGTACTAATCAGGAGTGCGCCTCGACGGGCCACTATCAGGTCATGTCAGGTTATTCATGTCAGGAGTGCACCACTACGGGTCACTATCGTGTCAGGCTCAGGTATCATTTCTAAACATATCAAGTAATTTCGGGAATTATCAAGTTCAGGTTAAAAGGCGTAAGGATATAAAATGGACGTTAAATATCTAATAAAATATTAATATATAGGGCTATAAATCCAGGATAAGGAAAAATAAAACCAAACTGACATGCTAATATAAGATCAAGTCTGCCAAAGGCCATACGCTCAGGGAGGCATACGCTCAGGTAAGCATACGCTCCCAAAAGGTAGCGTAAAAGGCTGCGTAAAGCTCTCGGGTTAAACCAGGGTGACAAGATAGGCTAGCGTACGCTCAAGCCAGCGTACGCCTTGCTCGCTCAAGCTAGTGTACCAAGGCACGCGTACGCTCAAGCTAGCGTACGCTCAAGACATGCTGCCAACAGGCAGCGTATCAAGGTGAGCGTACGCTCACTAAAGAGCAGCGTACGAAGGCACGCGTACGCTCGCTAAAGAGCAGCGTACGAAGGCACGCGTACGCTCACTAAAGAGCAGCGTACGAAGGTACGCGTACGCTCACTAAAGAGCAGCGTACGACTCAGCGGCATAAGCTAAAAAGCTAGCTCACTGTTCACAGTCTTCTCCAGAGGGCAAGAACAGCAAGAACTCCAAGGATGGAACCCAAAACTCCAAATGCTCATAACTTGGTCAAAACAAGTCCGAATCCAACTTTCCAAAGATCAAAATTGGGTAGAATAAAATTATCTACAACATGGAACCATCCAAACTTGAAAACAAGGAAGTTTAATAGATCAAAACACCAAAAATCCGAAATAGCAAGACTCTAGATCTACAAGAATTAAAGCCTCAAAATGGAAAATGACAAGTTCTAATGTGGTTTAGAATCATGAGAAGAAGCTAATGGAACCATCAAAAGAAGTTCTCTTGTAGAAGCAAGTTGTACTTGCCTAAGGGTTGGGGAGTTGTGTAGAGGAAGGAAGAAGAAGAAAAAATAAATAAGAGTTATGGAGGAGAGAGAAGGTTGGTGGGGAAATAAATATCATGGATTGGTGGTAGGTAGGGGGTTCATCTTGGTCCATGATGGACCAAGCAACCAGCCGGCCAAACCAAACCAAACCAACTCAAACCGAGAGTTAAACCAAGCCAAGAAAACTAAACAAGGAACAATACAAAAATATGTACACGTATTTCCAAAATACGTAATACGAACCACAGGCATTACAACTCTACCCATCTTAAAAGAATTCCGTCCTCGGAATTTAATTAAGAGGCTAGAGGGACAAGAACAAGCTATACTATTCACAGGCAATTATACTAGGCAATCAATCAATCATGCAAGCAAGGAATTGATGGCATGAGGCATAAGAAAGACATTATACCTCACGAGTCAAACAAGTCAGGATATCGTGATCGGATATCATCCTCACGCTCCCACGTTGACTCTCCCAAAGAGTGATGACCCCAAGCAACTCGGACTAACTTGATAGTCTTGTTCTTGAGGATCTTCTCTCTTCGATCCAATATAGACACGGGTCTCTCCTCATACGAAAGGTTGGTTCCAACAACCAATTCCGAATGATCCAGGATGTGGCTCGGGTCCAGGATATACCGCCGTAATTGGGATACATGGAACACGTCATGCACCTCGCTTAGCGACGGTGGAAGAGCGAGACGATAGGATACATCTCCTACTCGCTCCAGAATGTCAAACGGTCCTATATACCTAGGACTAAGCTTGCCCCGTACGCCGAAACGAATGACGCCACGGTTAGGCGAAATCCTCGGGAATACATGATCGTCGACCGAGAACTCGAGAGGACGCCGATGAGAATCGGCCCAATGGCGCTGGCGATCTTGGGCAACTCGAAGGTGATCTCTGACTCGCCTGACCATTTCAACGGTCTGAGCAATCATTTCTGGACCAAGCATCTGCCTCTCTCCAACATCATCCCAGGCTAGCGGGGATCTGCACTTCCTGCCATACAGTGCCTCGAACGGTGCCATCAGGATACTGGCCTGGAAACTGTTGTTGTACGAGAATTCCACCAGGTGCAAGTGATCTTCCCATGAACCACCGAAGTCAAGTGTGTAAGACCGCAACATGTCTTCAAGAGTCTGGATCGTGCGCTCCGACTGGCCATCTGTCTGCGGATGATATGCTAAACTGAACTGGAGGTGGGTCCCCAAGCTCTCTTGCAAGCTACGCCAAAAGTGCGAAGTAAACCTTAAATCTCGGTCCGAGGTGATACTGACTGGCACACCGTGCAATCTGACAATCTGTCTGAGGTACATCTCTGCTAACTGAGCTGTCGACTGACCAACTCTGAATGGAAGAAAGTGAGCCACTTTCGTGAGCCTCTCAACTATAACCCAGATAGCATCTCTACCAGCTGGGGATCTAGGTAGTCCAGTCACAAAATCCATGGTCATATGCTCCCACTTCCATTCTGGAATCGGTAAGGGCTGAAGAAGTCCAGCCGGTCTCTGATGTTCGGCCTTAACCTGTTGGCAAACCAAACACCGAAAGACAAACCGAGCCATCTTCCGCTTCATGCCATTCCACCAGAAGTGCTGACGGATATCACGGTACATCTTCGTACTGCCGGAATGGATGGAATACTGAGAACTGTGCGCCTCTGACATGATCTCCTGTCTGATATCTCCACTGGATACACAAAGACACTTACCATACCTGAGTGTACCATCCTCATGAATACATAACTCTGGTCTTCGTCCTGCTTCACACTCTGCTCTGAGTCGCTGAAGCTTGGAATCTGCCGACTGCGCCATCCGGATCCTCTCGACTATAGTGGACTGAACTTGTATGTTGGCCATCAATGCCACATTGGAAGGGAGAACAACTTCAATACCCATCTTCTGAAGATCTGCTAACAGCTCTGGTTGCGCTGTTAGGAAATAAACTCCGGCTCTCCTGCTCAACGCATCTGCAACGACGTTGGCCTTTTCGGGATGATACTACAAGTTAACATCATAATCCACAAGAAGCTCCAGCCACCTCCTCTGACGCATGTTAAGATCCTTCTGGGTGAAAACATACTTCAGGCTCTTGTGGTCGGTGAAAATCTCCACCCTATCTCCATACAAATAGTGCCTCCACAACTTAAGTGCAAACACCACTGCTGCTAGCTCCAAGTCATGGGTTGGGTAATTTCTCTCATGATCATGAAGTTGTCGTGACGCATAAGCTATCACCTTCCCATGCTGCATCAGAACACATCCTAAACCTCTGCCTGAAGCATCACAGTACACTGAGAATCCTCCGGTCCCGTCTGGAAGCATGAGAATAGGAGCTGTTATCAGGCCTCGCTTCAACTGCTCAAAAGAACTCTGACACTCTGCTGTCCAAGCGAACTGTGCATCCTTGCGGGTCAACTGGGTCAATGGCGCTGAAATCCGAGCAAAGTCTGAAATAAACCGCCGGTAATAGCCGGCCAATCCAAGAAAACTGCGAACTTCTGCAACTGTGCTGGGTACTGGCCATGACTCAATAGCCACAATCTTCTGGGGATCCACTTCTACTCCTCCTCGAGTGATGATATGACCCAAGTACGAAATGCGATCGAGCCAGAACTCGCATTTACTAAACTTGGCATATAACTGGTGCTCTCTGAGGATCTGAAGAACTATACGGAGGTGCTGCTCATGCTCCGCTTCACTCTTGCTGTAGACCAGGATGTCATCCAAGAACACAATCACAAACTGATCCAAGTAAGGCATGAAGATGCGATTCATGAGGTCCATGAATACTGCCGGCGCATTGGTTGCTCCAAATGGCATAACAAGGAACTCCCAATGAACATATCTCGATCTAAAAGCTGTCTTCGGGATGTCCTGCTCTCTGACTCTGATCTGATGATAACCTGAGCGCAAGTCAATCTTCGAGAATACTGATGCCCCCTTGAGTTGATCAAACAAGTCATCTATCCGCGGAAGAGGGTATCTGTTCTTGATTGTTACTGAGTTCAAGGTACGATAATCAACACATAACCTGGACGTACCATCCTTCTTTTTCACAAGAAGCATCGGGGCTCTCCAAGGCGATCCACTAGCACGAATGAATCCCTTGGTTCTGAGTTCTTCAATCATCTTGTACAATATCTCCAACTCTGACGGCACCATCCTGTAGACTCTCTCTGACACTGGAGCTGTCCCGGGAATCAAGTCTATGGTGAACTCGATCTCCCGCTCCGGAGGCATACCTGGAAGTTCTTCTGGGAAAACATCTGGGAACTCATCCACTATCCTGGGTAACTGAACTGCTGCTACTGCCATCCGCAATACTGGAGGAGATGACTCAACTGCTCCTCTGGAAAAGGAAAACTCCGGCTCGCCTGGAATGCTAAAAACAACCCTACCAATATGGCAGTCTATTCTAGCATACTGGTTCCTCAACCAATCCATCCCTAAGACCACATCATAATCGGCCATCAGGAATTCTATCAATCTAGCGGGGAACTCTCTACCCCTAACTACGATCCGACACGAGGAAAATACTCTATCTACTCCCACAAGTCCGTTACCAGTAAGTATATTAAGCCTTACTGATAATGACTCGGGCTCCAATCCTACCCGTGTCGCGAATCGTGCAGACATAAATGAATGCGATGCACCGAAATCAAATAAAGCTGAAGCTGGAAAGGAGTTGACGAGAATAGTACCTGCCACTACCTCTCCTGGTGCCAATCCTTCCTCCACGGTCATCACCATAGCCTGACCGTGCTCTCGGGGTGCTGGTCCCCTCTGCTAAAATCCTCGCTGCCTATTCTGACTCAAGGCCTGGGCTTGAGTATACTGCTGGGGGTTCTGCTGCTGGAACACTTGGGTCTGAGGCAGCAAGGGCCTCGACAATGGATACTGCTGCTGATGGACCGGAGCTGGTCCTCTCACCGAAGAGCTAGAAAGGTTGGACGAGGATGAACCACCCCTGTTCGGGCAGGATCCAACCCTATGGTCTGGTGCTCCACAAGCCAGACACAATCCTTGTGCCCTGCGACATTCTGCCACCACATGGCCTGGCTTCCCACAATAAGAACAACTCACTGCGGAAGATTGCTTCTGCTTCTGCTGCTGCTGAGGGTACGTCGGGGTGGAATGCTGAACCGATGTTACTGAGGCCGCTCGCCTCGGAGCTCCAATAGTCAAAGCCCTGGCTGCCGGGGCCGGTGCTGAAGACTGATTCATCTGACCGTGAGATCACTTCCGACCTCTGACCCTATCCACAATCCTCTGGGAGGTATACTCATGCCTCCGGGCTGCTCTCAAGACTGCATCAAAAGTCTGATGCTCAAACTGCTCAACTGCCAACAAGATCTCCAGGTGCAGTCCCTGCTGGAATCGCTGAGCTCTATCATACTCGGTTGCCACCAAGGTGGGAGCAAACCGACTGAGTCTGGAAAACTCGGCCGCATATCCGTTGACCGTCCTGCCTCCTTGCTTCAGATTGGTAAACCTCGTCAGCAGATCATACCGAGCCACGGCATCGAAATACTTGGTCTGGAATCTCTCTCTGAACACTGCCCATGGAATGGGTGCTGCTAACCCAACTGTCTGTGCTGCCCAACAGCTGCGGGCAAGATCCAATAGCTGCAGGCGCACAACTGCCACCTTCTCATTTTCTGGAGTCTTGGCTGCTTCTAGAACCACCTCTGTGTCCTGAAGCCAAGCATCTGCGGCGATAGCATCTTCACTGTCGTCAAAGAATGGAGGGTTCAAGCGCTTGAAGTTGTTGGCCGCACTGTTCCCTGGATGACCACCTCTAGTCAAAGCATCCGCCACTGCCTGTTGTAAGGCATCTCCACGACGATCTTGAGAAGCTATCAAGGTCCTGACGAGCCCTACCAAAGTGCCGTCATCATGTTCTACAGGTTGAACTGGCTGGACTGGTGGCTCTCCAATAGGCTCGACTCTGGAGGCTACTCCGGAATGCTGGGCTTGATCTCCAGGTTGCTGCTGGTCCGCGGGAGGTGCTCCGCCTTGCTGATCGGCCGGGTCAGGTACTATGCCGCTGAAGAAGACGACATAGGAGACAATAAGGAAGGACCAGGACAGAGCAACGATACAAGCATATGATCAGGACAAGAATCCAGGGATTCAGAAGATACGAACAGAGATCAAGGACGAATACTGATTGAGACATCTATTCGGTAAACCCTCACATATCTTGATTTACAAGACCTGCATGGACCTCCACTTAAACCATGTCACGCCCCAGAACCAGAATACTGGAGAGCGGGGGCAGACATAGCCAGCTACGTATATTGAAGTGCAACCCACCTCGCTATACGGTCACGGCTGTCTAGGATACATGAGGGTTTATCTACAAGCCAACAGTCTCTTAAGGTCATGAACAAGCCTAGTGTCTCAATCACAAGCAAGTAAGTAAATGTTACAAGATGTATGATCATTAAATATGCAATAGTAAGGCGTCCCAAACATTACATATTCAGCTGATCATGAAGCTAGTCATTACAAAATGTTAGGACTAGCAAGAGTTTAGTCATACATGATCAACCCTAGGATCTGTTAATCATGTTACAGCCCGTAGGCAGACAGTAAGTAAGTGCAATCGAGCTAAACAGGTGCTCGTCGGCTAAACGCCTCAAAAGAATAATTTTACAATAGAGTAGGAGAGCCAAAAATAACCCACTCGTTGCCAGAGTTCCTTCTAGTGTTCACCATCTGGCAGGAATGTCGGTAGATCCTCTGGAGCTGCTCCGAAATCTGGCCACACAAAACCAGCTGGGTCAGACCCCAGAAAGAGCAAGTGCCACAAAGGAGCTTCACTTAAGAACTAAAACCAGCAATCAGCACAGGAATATAAATAATATAATAAAAGACAGGAAATATAAATAACTGGTAAAAACTGGAATTAAGAAAAATATGCCAGGATGATATACGACGAGATAACCATGGAACTATTCAGATAGCTAGGTTACAACCCGTAAACCAAACAAGGACCGGGGTTGTAATCCTTCGTCTGAACGGAGCTTGGTTTCTCACCATTTATCGAGAAAATAAATACAAGCATGCTGGTCATGTAACAGTCTGGAATAAGATCAGGGCAAGACTAGACTTGTTCGACTCCATCCAATCATTTCACGGCCAAGCAAGACCTACGGCTTGATACTTTAACTAACTAGGGTTATCACAGTCCTAGTTACTAACAAGATGCAGTGAGATTATTCCACAGCCACAGGCCCTGCAGACCATCCAGGCTACCCAGGACGAAAGATTAGGGTTGAATTCAGGTGGGTACATCGTCCAGGAAACGCATGTACCCTTAAGTAGCTTGAAGGGAGCAACACATGACAGTGTGCTGGAAATGTGCCCTCGACGGCAGGCTACAGATCCCAAGCACGCCTAGGTAACGGGATTGCCTGTAGCTGGAAAATCTCTTCATGACTAATGTATTAATCTAGTTGTTAACCTTAGTCCATTTTAGTAGGTACTCCTGACCGTGGTACTCAGGAGTCCCCTCCTAGACATGATGCAAGACAGGACTGGATTATTTGTACAAGCACAATCACCCACGGTGTCCAGGATTAATTATACAGGTCATGTCGTGTCAGGTAGCCGTCGTAACAGCTTATCAGATATATCATGTCAGGTTATCAGGTCAAGTATACTAATCAGGAGTGCGCCTCGACGGGCCACTATCAGGTCATGTTAGGTTATTCATGTCAGGAGTGCACCACTACGGGTCACTATCGTGTCAGGCTCAGGTATCATTTCTAAACATATCAAGTAATTTCGGGAATTATCAAGTTCAGGTTAAAAGGCGTAAGGATATAAAATGGACGTTAAATATCTAATAAAATATTAATATATAGGGCTATAAATCCAGGATAAGGAAAAATAAAACCAAACTGACATGCTAATATAAGATCAAGTCTGCCAAAGGCCATACGCTCAGGTAGGCATACGCTCAGGTAAGCATACGCTCCCAAAAGGTAGCGTAAAAGGCAGCGTAAAGCTCTCGGGTTAAACCAGGGTGACAAGATAGGCTAGCGTACGCTCAAGCCAGCGTACGCCTTGCTCGCTCAAGCTAGCGTACCAAGGCACGCGTACGCTCAAGCTAGCGACGCTCAAGCTAGCGTACGCTCAAGCTAGCGTACGCTCAAGACATGCTGCCAACAGGCAGCGTATCAAGGTGAGCGTACGCTCACTAAAGAGCAGCGTACGATGGCACGCGTACGCTCGCTAAAGAGCAGCGTACGAAGGCACGCGTACGCTCGCTAAAGAGCAGCGTACGAAGGCACGCGTACGCTCACTAAAGAGCAGCGTACGAAGGCACGCGTACGCTCACTAAAGAGCAGCGTACGACTCAGCGGCATAAGCTAAAAAGCTAGCTCACTGTTCACAGTCTTCTCCAGAGGGCAAGAACAGCAAGAACTCCAAGGATGGAACCCAAAACTCCAAATGCTCATAACTTGGTCCAAACAAGTCCGAATCCAACTTTCCAAAGATCAAAATTGGGTAGAATAAAATTATCTACAACATGGAACCATCCAAACTTGAAAACAAGGAAGTTTAATAGATCAAAACACCAAAAATCCGAAATAGCAAAACTCTAGATCTACAAGAATTAAAGCCTCAAAATGGAAAATGACAAGTTTTAATGTGGTTTAGAATCATGAGAAGAAGCTAATGGAACCATCAAAAGAAGTTCTCTTGTGGAAGCAAGTTGCACTTGCCTAAGGGTTAGGGAGTTGTGGAGAGGAAGGAAGAAGAAAAAAAAATAGATGAGAGTTATGGAGGAGAGAGAAGGTTGGTGGGGAAATAAATATCATAGGTTGGTGGTAGGTAGGGGGTTCACCTTGGTCCATGATGGACCAAGCAACCAGCCGGCCAAACCAAACCAACTCAAACCGAGAGTTAAACCAAGCCAAGAAAACTAAACAAGGAACAATACAAAAATACGTACACGTATTTCCAAAATACGTAATACGAACCACAGGCATTACAATCCCCCAAAGAAGCAGAGAATATTGAAACACCATCAACTCAACCGTCTCTTGTTCCTGCTGTGATTGAAAAGGAAAAACAGAAAGCAGTAAGTTTTGACGTTCCGTTGAAGTCTGCTTCCAGTCAAGGGGTGGTGATGAAACCCTATAAATTTGATATTCTAGCCCAGTTGGCTAATACTTCGGCTAGACTATCTATATTCGAGTTGCTTCGCCTTTCTAAAGAAAGTCGCAAAACTTTGAGTGAAGCTTTGCTGCAAGCTGATTCCTGCTTAGCTCAACTCAAGACTCCTGATAATATACCAGTATCATGCCCACAATGTCATAGTGTGATGAAAGCAATTCCCAACATCACCTTTACACAAGAAGATATGCTGTTGAAGCATAACAAGCATGACAGGCCTTTGTGCTACACCGGGTATATTGAATCCATTGAAGTTGACAGAATTTACATTGATCCTGGGTCTTCCATTAGCATAATTCTTCAAAGTATGCTAAGACCATTGAGGATTCCTACTAGTGACTTAACTTATACTAGTACCACAATAGTTGGTTTCAACTCTGGAAAGAGCAAACCACTGGGGAAGATTCGTCTGAAGATTCAGATTGGTGATCTTCGAACTATGGCAACATTCTATGTTATTAATTCAGACGTATCCTACAATATCCTTCTTGGATGACCATGGTTACATGAGCATAACATCGTGCCTTCAACTCTCCACCAATGCTTCAAGTACGTAGATTCCCAAGGGGTTGTAAAGACTGAGATTGCTGATATCAATCCTTTCAAGGGTGTCGAAGCCTATTTTTCTGATTCGAGGCTCTACAAACAAGAACATGTAAAGGAAATATCAGACATAGCTGAAGATCGATCATTTGCCGAAGATCAGTCTATTGATGAAGATTCGCCAGAAGAGCAACCTTTGAAGATCAAAGTCAAAGGGCAAATTCAACCCCAATCTGTCAACAATCAACCTCTAATGATCAAGGTCAAAGGAAGAACTCAAGCTTCATCTGAGGAATCAGTGAATATTCCTACTAAAAGCCAAGTTCAACCTCTTATGATCAAGGTCAAAGGGCGTACTTCTCGTACGAATGATCCAGAACCACCATTGATTGTCAATCTTGGCAAATCTATGCAAAAGACGGATGATGGTCCATTAGTGATTAATCCGAAGCGTAGCAGTCAAATTGTAAATAATGTAAATATTGATCATTCTATACTTTCCAATATCAATGAAGATTTCCTTTTTGAGTATATGGCTGTCAAATATGTTAAAAGAATGACTTTATCTTCTGATGATCAAAATCATCAGTATAAAGACGACATAGAGGAAACCTTATACATTGATCATAAGGAAAAAAAATTTCCTCCTCATGTCGATGTTGGACCTTATGCTCAAAGGTTCCTAACATCTTCTCCTTATCTTCTTCCTGTAGTTGCTTCATCACAAGCTTGTGTAACCTATAGACGTTACGAAGAATCTTATTTCGTAATTATGTCTGATAAGAAAAACAAGCACCAAATTGTGTTTGGCACAGCTAGAAGTATTCCTGTTGCTCAGACAGATGATTTGAGAGATAAAGATAAAGGAAGAATCCGAATTGACAGATATAGTCAACAATCTCTCAAGATTATCCAGAATATGGGAGATAATTTAAAGACTATACAAGGTCTTAATCAAGGCAAGGGTAGACGATTACCATTAAGTGGTGATCTGTTTTATCAGAAAACTCGTCATAGGTAGGGATATGATCCGTCCCATATGTTTAATGACGATACTCAAGAATAATTCTCTTCTAGCTCTTCACAATCATCATATTCGAAAGAAATCCAATTCATCGAATCTAATACATCTCACCCCTCATATGTTACAGGAGACTATTATAATAAATCTGAACAAATATTCTCAGTTAATATGGTTCAAACTGATGGTAAATCTGAACCATTTGAGAATGATCCTTGGGCTCAACAGATGGACACTCAATGGGAACTTCGTTTTGAACAACGACAACCACCTACAGAAGACGAGATTGTCCAGATTGATGATGAAGACGGAACTACGCCTAAACCAATATTCGTCAGTAAAAACCTTTCTGAAGATGAAAAGGAAGAGTTGATAAAACTGATCAAAGAATATATTTTGATATCTTTACATAGAGTTATGAGGATATGCCGGGTCTAGACCCCAAAGTTGCTACTCATAAACTCAATATTCTTCCTAATGCTAAGCCTATAAAACAACAGCAACGGCATTTTCGACCAGATATGATGAATACAATTGTAGCAGAAGTCAAAAAGTTGATTACATGTGGCTTTGTTCGTGAAGAACAACACCCAGACTGGGTTGCCAATATTGTTCCCGTTATGAAGAAGAATGGAAAAATCCGAGTTTGTATAGATTTTTGAGATCTTAATACAGCTTGTCCAAAAGACGAATTTCTACTTCCAATTACTGATGTCATGATAAAAAATACATACGGTTTTGAACGCATGTCTTTTATGGACGGATTCTCAGGATACAATCAGATCAAGATGCATCCAGAAGATGAGAAGCATACTGCTTTTCGTACACCCCTTGGGGTTTACTGCTATACGGTTATGCCGTTTGGTCTTAAAAATGTCGGTGTCATGTATCAACGGGCCATGAGCAACATCTTTCAAGAATATTTACGAAAGACAGTTGAATGTTACATAGATGACATTGTTGTTAAAAGTCGATCAAAGGATGATCACATTCAAGACTTGAAGACAGTATTTAAATTGATGCGTCAGCATCAATTGAAAATGAATCCTACTAAGTCTTTCTTAGGGGTTTCCAGTGGCAAGTTTTTTGGATTTGTCATTACTTCTCAGGGTATCCATGTTGATCATGATAAGGTTAAAGCAATTCTTGAAATGCATCCTCCATGCAATTTAAAAGAACTTCGTGGCTTCCAAGGCCGTATTGCGTATATCAGGAGATTTATATCCAATCTCTCTGGGAGATGCCAACCCTTCTCCCGTCTATTAAAGAAGGGTGTATCATTTGTTTGGGATAAAGCATGTCAGAAAGCCTTCAATGATATCAAGTAATACCTTACAAATCCACCTGTTTTGGTACCTCCAGTGGTAGGAAGACCATTTTTACTATATGTTCGAGCCTTGGATCATTCACTTGGTGCTCTTCTTGCACAAAAAAGTGATATGGGGAATGAACAAGTAATTTATTATTTTAGCAGAATGATGGTCGGAGCTGAACACAGGTTTACTCCTGTAGAAAAGGAATGTCTGACTTTGGTTTTTGCTGTCCAAAAGACAAGACATTATGTGACAGGACAGACTATTCATGGCATCTCCAGAATAAATCCCATTCGGGTATTGATGAGAAAACTGAGCATTCTTAACTCTAGGTTAGCTACATGGGCGATGTTGCTTACTCCTTATGACATGGTTTATGTACCTCAAAAATCAGTAAAGGGTCAAGCATTAGCTGATTTCTTAGCTGCTCATCCTATATCTGAAACATCAAAGCTATATGAAGACATCCAGATGAAGTTGTGGATTGCAATATGACTTCGAAGAATGATATCTGGCAATTATATTTTGATGGAGCATCACGGGTTGGACCTAAAGGTAATATTGTCTCTGGGATAGGAATCGTCTTGGTTTCTCCTGACAAAATGGTCATATACCGTACCTATTCTCTCAATGAGCCATGCTCTAACAATGTAGCAAAATATAATGCTTTACTGATTGGTCTTCATGTCGTAAAACAATTGGACATTGAATTTCTGGAAGCTTATGGAGATTCTCAACTGATTGTTAATCAGGTTAGAGGGACTTATGAAGTCAGAAATCCTGATCTCATCCCTTATCATCAAGTGGTAGTCGAATTGGTCCTTTCATTCAAAGGATTCTTCATTAAATTTGTACCACGTTCTCAGAATATAGAGGCTGATGCTCTTGCTAGCCTAGCTGCAGACTTGGCTGTTCCAATCCGAAGACAAAATATAATTACTTTATTGGACTGAGACTTATTCTGTGTCAAGAATAATTTGTGTATTGAACAGAGTTATACTACAGAGTCAAGCTCCCAGTAGAGGGATTGGAGAAGTCCATTTATTGATTATGCGGTTCATGGGATTTTACCTGAAGATCCAAAAAAAGCTGCATCAATTAATAGATGATCATTTCGATTCTATTATGATTCATCTTTACATATGTTATATCGTCGTTCATACGATGGACTCTTATTGCGCTGTCTTTCAGAAAATGAAGCTAAACGGACACTCCGTGAGGCTCATGATGGTGTCTGTGGTGCTTATCAACCAGGTCCAAAATTACAAGATCGTATTCGAAGAATGGGGTATTATTGGCCTTCCATGATAGTAGATGCTGTGGATTACGCCAAAAGGTGTAAAGCATGTCAGATACATGCTGACTTTATTCACCAACCTTCTGAATTTCTACATCCTACAGCAGCTTCTTGGCCCTTCGAAGCTTGGGGTATGGATATCATTGGTCCTATTAACCCTCCTTCTGTTAAAGGACATCGGTTTATATTAGCTAGAACCGATTACTTTTCTAAGTGGACAGAAGCAGTTCCTCTTGTTGAGGTGAAAACATCTAATGTGGTCAGCTTCATCAAGCATCATGTCATTTATCGTTTCGGGATTCCTCGACGGATAATTCATGATAATGGACCACAATTTGCCAGTCAGGCATTTTATCGATTCTGTGATAAGAATCAAATTCAAAATCTGGCTTCTACGGCTTATAATCCAGCTGCTAATGGTTTAGTCGAAGCTTTCAACAAAACGATCATCAAACTTCTCAAAAGTTTGTCTCTTCTAATAAACGTGATTGGAATGAGAAACTTGAAGAATGTTTATGGGCTTATCGAACAACGGTCCGAACTCCTACTGGTTTTATACCATTTTTACTGGTTTATAGATGTGAGGCTGTCCTTCCATTAGAAATTCAGATTCCATCTCTACGGATAGCCATTGCTAATGAGCTAACTATAGAGAATAATGATCGCTTACGACTCCAAGAACTTGAAGGATTAGACGAGAAGCATCTTCAAGCACAACAGCATATTGAGCTATATCAAGCCCGTATATCTCGAACTTTCAATCGTAAAGTTAAAGAGAGGGTATTCAAGGTTGGCGAGCTGGTATTAGCTGTTCGAAGACCGATGGTGATGACTCACAAAAGCAAAGGGAAATTCCAAGCAAAATAGGAAGGCCCTTATGTGATTGAGACTATGTTTTCCAATGGCGTCTATCGGTTATCCAAGCCTAATGGAGATCTACTCATGATGTCGATCAATGGCAAATTTCTTAAGAAGTACTATGTATAAAAAAAAGACAGAATGAAAATAAAATCTTCTTTATTATTATTTTCGTTCAGAACAAAGGATTAAGGACGAGGACCACTGCCTTTCTTATAAAATACATAGTCGGCCAATTCATCAAAGGCATCATTGTCTGAGTTCACAAAGAACTTGCAGGCAGCCATCCTCAGAGTTTCTTCCTCAGGAGTTTTCCCTGGCTCTACTAAGAAAGCGAGGATGTCTTGTGGTGGCTTGGGCGTAGAAGAGCCTTCGCCTATTTTGATTGGGTCTGACACAATTGACTCAATGGAGCGCGTCTCGATGACGTCCTCAACTTTCATGGAGACTTCATTGTTTTGCTACACGTTTTTAGAAGACATTTCCGATAGAGGAATGGAAATAAAGAATAAAATGTTACAAAGAGTTCTCACCTATTTATAGGAGAGATCTATTAACGAACCGGTCTTGAAAATTGAAACAACTTTTCATTCCCGAAAAGACTTATCCATTCGTTACATCATATTCATCCATTTTGTGGAAGTGAATCGACTTTTCGTTTCCTGAAAGATACGTTGGTTCATCCATTCTTTTATCAATATTGGTATGTATTCTCTATGACACCTGTCTTCTTATTTTCCCAGCTACCAATGTTTGGATAAGCTGATTACTCATCTCCTTTGAGAGAAAAATTTAATCTTCTATCTTACCAGTTGGCATAAAAAGTTGGATTTATTATTTATCATGTTCTCATGAGCTCCGAATAAATATTGAATCTGCTTGTATTTCGTTATCTATCATGTCCATTTGACCTTTGAATAGATATTAATCTACTTTTCTTTGAGTTCTTACATGCTGTCATGTCCATATTACCTCTGATAGTATTGTATATTCTGAAAAAGAAAATAAGATTTCATTCATGTCTATATTACCTCTGGTTAAGATACAAATTATTGAGTTTAGAAGACTTGTCATTTCCATTCTCATATCATAAAAGTCTATTACATTTCTTATACTTTCTTACAAATCATAATGGAAATCTATTACATTTTGGATTTTCATTCTATACAACAACGATGACCTAATCGAGATCTATTTCTTCTTTGGATCCTCTTCATCGGATTCGTTGTTGGTGTCAATTCCTTGCTATCTGAGCCTCAATGGCGACCAGAACAGTAGAAATTAACTCTGGTCTTCTCTCTCAGACGAGAGGAGAATCCCAGAGTATGGCAGCCCGAAGATGCGTTGCTGCCAATACAATTGGTGGAGAAATGGCAGTCCTTCAGAAGAGATAGGAATGTATCCAGCATTGGGATACGATTCTTAGTACTGCCGTGAAAGGAACTCTACTATCCAATTTCTCGGGATAGAGTTGACTCCACCATCCAACTTTCCGTGTATAAAGGCTCTTCATACCATCTAAGGAAGACCCTTTTATCCCACAAAAAGTTTTGAGTTGTCTGATCTGCGCGTCAAAAGCGCATGAGCTCCCTGATGTTGATGTCAGAATAATGTTCCTCACACAATCCAAGTCGCCAATACCGGTTCTTGAAAAGTTCTTCAGCCAAGCTTCTGCAGAAAACAACAGAGAAAATTTTCAACAGAAGTATCATCAGCCACATACTGGCCAATTAAACAGTGTTGCTTGTGCACCTTATTCAACAAGGCATTTTTATGCTAGTGTTGCTTGTGCACCTTATTCAATAAGGCATTTTTACGCCCGTGTTTCATGTGCATCTTATCTAAAAGGCTTTGCACCTGTGTTTTATGTGCTCCATATCTGTCAAAGATTTGCGCTCATTTTCAATAGGCGTGCCTTATCTATTAAAGATAGACATCTGTTTTCAACAAAAATCTCAAAAAAAAATAATTGTTTTATGAATCAAACTTACCATCAAGGTCAGATGGTTTGGCTTTAAGAGTGGCTGATTCAACGTCTGATGAACGAGCGTACAAAGCAACGACATCGGAAAGCATCGTCATTATCAATCTCTTGTTGGAGAATGAAATCTTGCAAATAGCTATCTTCGGAGAAAAAGAATGAGAATGAGGATGAGAATGCATAAAACATTCTTTAACTCAGCTATTTATAAAGGGTCGAAGAAACGGTTGACGTGAGTTTATTTCGGGAAAGATCCTAATAAAAGGCGCTCATGATCACAGGACAGTTGCCACGTGTTGGTTTGTTTCTCTTGGGAATGAACAACCATAGATACAGTCAAAAAAGGCGTGGAACAATTCTACATACCAATGCACAACATGAATAAAGATGAAATCAATACTAAGATTTTTATTTTTATAAAAAAGAAGGGGGAGTAGACCCCTACAGATAAGTTGAAGTGTCAAGACACTTCTACATAAAATATTACTATTTCTTCTCTCCTTCGTTGGGCTGACGAAGGAAGGCACCTAATTCATGCATGTTGTGGATCCCGAAACGACGCATCAGATTGAGGAATGCTTCTGCATCACCTGATCCTTCGTACGCAGTTGAGGGACCACCATTTATACGACCGAAGATTGCTGGAGTCAGTCCAAAGCACTCTACAAAGTTACGTGCTCGCTCGATCTCCGTCTCTGTGTCAATCCTAGAGCGCGGAGCCTTTTCTTTGTCCGTCTCTTTCTTTGGTGCCATGACAATATAAGGATGAAAAGTGAGAATAAAGAAATCCTCCTTATATATACAATCAAATCAACTCTTCATATTCCTTATGGAAAATTGATCATTATTAATGCAACTCGGGGAGATGAAGAGGTGTTCAAATGTTTTCAAGAGAAAATTTATTATGACGGTTGAGTATTGACCGGCACCATTTTTTATGTTCAAAGTATTTCGAAATTCTTGAAATATGTTTCAAATTCTGAAAACTTTGAAGGGGGTCTTGTAGGAGCGTAAAAAGTACCTCATAAATCAAGTCAAAGAAAGAGAGCTCTACGCTCAACCAGGCTACTTTATGCCAGGGTTATTTTGTATTAAGCTTTACGCTAGCTACTCTGTACGCTGGCTACCCTTTACGCTAGCTACTCTGTACGCTGGCTACCCTTTACGCTAGCTGCTTTACGATAGAAATAGGCTGTCAGATCATGCTTTTAATGCATCTGACATAATGATTTGTTGACAGCGTATAAACGTAGAATTCGAAGAGATTTGATTCACACAGAAAATGATATTATCGTTTAGTGCAAAACAGGCTACTTTACGCTCAATAAAATTACTTCTTTTTATGCACGATAGTTATGTGAGTTCTTACGCTCAAAAATATTGTGAGTGTAAAGTCTATTTGAGCTACTTTACGCTCAAGGTTATTTTAGCCACTTTACGTTGGGAAGTTTATTTGGGTTGTTTTTACGCCAATTTTCCACTTTACGCTCAGTATATGTTTCGGGTCATTTTTACGCCCGATTGTTTCTGGCTACATGAGAACATAGTTTGTCCATGTGGCTTTCATGCCACACTTATTAAAGAACGTGTGTACGTGCTTCCTGTTTTTGTTTATATAATGGGACACGTGTTAACGTATAGAGGGTAACTTCCATCGTGGGTGACAGTTGCCAGCGTAAAAACTCAAATGTGTTGCTTTTTATGCCCAATGAGTCATGTCTATAAATAGACTTATTTTACACATCAAAAGTATAATGCACAGAGAGACAGGGGAGAATACATAGAGATCAGAGCCCAGAGACTTTGATTTTTTGAAGCATTCTTCTTCAACCTTTCTTCCAGAACAGAGTGAAGCAAAGCAGAAAAGCATTCGGCCTCACCATCAGTGCCTAAGTGCGTCGATACCTTTCTGGTGACTTAGTTCTTCCAACTGTTCATCTTCTAGCAGTGATCTTCATCATCATCGTTTGGTCCAAGAAAAAAAGTGTTCGCCTTCAGATCAGACTTCCATAGAAATACTTTCCAGAATATTTGTACTCTTTTGTACTCTTTCAAGTTTTATTTTCAAAAGCCTATTTTAGGCATTTTTGTTAAGTGAAATAGCAGGTCTTGTAAATCAAGATATGTGAGGGTTTACCGAATAGATGTCTCAATCAGCACTCGTCCTTGATCTCTGTTCGAATCCTCTGAATCCCTAGAATCTTGACCTGGTCACATGCTTGTATCGTTGGTCTGTCTTGGTCCTTCCTTATTGTTTCCTATGTCGTCTTCTTCAGCGGCATTGTACCTGGCCCTGTCGATCAGCAAGGCGGAGTACCTCTCGCGGACCAGCAGCAACCCGGAGATCAAGTCCAGCATTCGCGAGTAGCCTCCAGAGTTGTGCCTATTGGAGGAGAGCCACCAGTCCAGCCAGTTTAGTCTGCAAAGCCTGATGATGGCACTTTGGTAGGTCTCATCAAGACCTTGATAACTTTCCAAGATCGTCGAGGAGATGCCTTACACCAGGCAGTGACCGATTCTTTGACCCGAGGAGGTCATCAGGGTAACAGCACGGCCAATAGCTTTAAGCGCTTGAACCCTCTATTCTTCGATGGCAGCGAAGATGTTATTGCTGCTGATGCATGGCTTCAGGACACTGAGGTCATTCTAGAAGCAGCCAGAACCCCAAAAAATAAGAAGGTGGCCGTAGTGCGCCTGCAGTTGTTAGCTCTTGCCCGCAGCTAGTGGGCAGTATAGGCTGTTGGATTAGTGGTACCCATTGCTTGGGCAGTATTCAAAGAGAGATTCTAGACCAAGTACTTTGATGCTATAGCTCGATACGATCTACAGACGAGGTTCACCAATCTGAAGCAGATGGGCAGGACGATCGACGGATATGCGATCGAGTTTTCCAGACTCAGTCGGTTTGCTTCCACCTTGGTGGGCACCGAGTATGATAGAGCTCAGCGATTCCAGCAGGGGCTCCATCTCGAGATTCTATTGGGAGTAGAACAATTTGAGCATCAGACTTTTGATGCAGTCTTGAGAGCAGCTAGGAGGCATGAGTATACCTTCCAGAGGATCATGGATAGGACCGGAGGTCGGAAGAGATCTCACGGCCAGATGAATCAGTCTTCAGTGCCAGTCCCGGCAGTCAGGGCTTTGACTATTGGAGCTCTGAGGCGGGCGGTCTCAATGACGTCGGTTCAACATTCAGCCCCGACGTACCTCCAGCAGCAGAAGCAGAAGCAGTCTTCCGCAGTAGGATGTTCTCAATATGGGAAGCCAGGCCATGTGGTAGCAGAATGTCGCAGGGTGCAGAGATTATGTCTGGCTTGTGGAGCAGCAGATCATAAGGTGGGATCCTGCCCGAATAGGGGTAGTCCATCATCGTCCAACCTTTCTAGTTCTTCGGTGAGAGGACCCGCTCCAGTCCAGCAGCAGCAGTATCAGCCTCAGAGGCCCTTGCCGCCTCAGTCCCAGGCATTTCAGCAACAACACCCTCAGCAGTATGCACAAACCCAAGCCCTGAGTCAGAAAAGGCAACGAGGATTTCAGCAGAGGGGACCAGCATCCCGATGTCATGGTCAGGCTATGGTGATGACCGCAGAGGAAGGGTTAGCACCAGGAGAGGTAGTAGCAGGTACTATTCTCGTCAACTCCTTTCCATCTTCAGCTTTATTTAATTGTGGTGCATCGCATTCATTTATGTCTGCATGATTCGCGACACGGATAGGACTGGAGCCCAAGTTATTATCAGTAAGGCTCAATATACTTACTGGTAACGGACTTGTGGGAGTAGATAGAGTGTTTTTCTCGTGTTGGATCGTAGTTAGCGGTAGAGAATTCCCTGCTAGATTGATAGAGTTCTCGATGGCCGATTATGATGTGGTCTTAGGGATGGATTGGTTGAGGAACCAGTATGCTAGAATAGACTGCCACATTGGCTAGGTTATTTTTAGCATTCCAGGCGAGCCAGAGTTTTCCTTCTCCCGAGGCAAAGTTGAACCTTCTCCTCCAGTATTGCGGATGGCAGTAGCAGCAGTGCAGTTACATCGGATAGTTGAGGAGTTTCCTGATGTTTTCCCAGAAGAGCTTCCAGGGATTCCGCCAGAGCGGGAGATCGAGTTCACTATAGACTTGATCCCCAAGACAGCCCCAGTATCAGAGAGAGTCTACAGGATGGCGCCATCAGAGTTGTATATATTGTACAAGATGATTGAAGAACTCAGAACCAAGAAATTCATTCGTGCTAGTGGATCGCCTTGGGGAGCCTCGATGCTTCTTGTGAAAAAGAAAGATGGTATGTCCAGGTTATGTGTTGATTATCGTACCTTGAACTCAGTGACAATCAAGAACAGATACCCTCTCCCAAGGATAGATGACTTGTTTGATCAACTCAAGGGGGCAGCAGTGTTCTCGAATATCGACTTGCGGTCAGGATATCGTCAGATCAGAGTCAGAGAGCAGGACATCCCGAAGACAGCTTTTAGATCGAGATATGGGCATTAGGAGTTCCTTGGTATGCCATTTGGAGCAACCAATGCACCGACAGTATTCATGGACCTCATGAATCACATCTTCATGCCTTGCTTGGATAAGTTCGTGATCGTGTTCCTAGACGACATCCTGGTCTATAGCAAGAGTGTAGCGGAGTATGAGCAGCATCTCCGTATAGTTCTTCAGATTCTCAGGAAGTACTAGTTATATGCCAAGTTCAGTAAATGTGAGTTCTTGCTCGATCGTATTTCATACTTGGGTCATATCATCACCAGAGAATGAGTAGAAGTGGATCCCCAAAAGATCGTAGCTATAGAGTCGTGGCCAGTACCCAGCACAGTTGCAGAAGTTTATAGTTTTCTTGGATTGGCCGGCTATTACCGACGATTTATTTCAGACTTTGTTCGAATTTCAGTGCCCTTGACCCAGTTGACCCGCAAGGATGCACGATTTGCTTGGACAGCAGAGTGCCAGGATTCTTTTGAGAAATTGAAGCGAGGCTTGATGACGGCACCCATTCTCACGCTTCCAGATGGGACCGAAAGATTTTCAGTATATTGTGATGCTTCAGGCAGAGGTTTAGGATGCATTTTGATGCAGCATAGGAAGGTTATAGCTTATGTATCACGTCAACTTCGTGATCACGAGAGGAATTACCCAACCCATGATTTGGAGCTGGCAGCGGTAGTGTCTGCACTTAAGTTGTGGAGGCACTACTTGTATGGAGATAGGGTGGAGATTTTCACCGACCACAAGAGCCTGAAGTATATTTTCACCCAGAAGGATCTTAACATGCGTCAGAGGCGATGGCAGGAGCTTCTTGTAGATTATGATGTCAACCTGCAGTATCATCCTGGGAAGGCCAACGTTGTAGTAGATGTATTGAGTAGGAGAGCCGAAGTTTATTTCCTAACAGCACAACCAGAGCTGTTAGCAGATATCCAGAAGATGGGTATAGAAGTTGTTCTCCCTTTCAGTGTGGCATTGATGGCCAGTATTCAGGTTCAGTCCACTATAGTCGAGAGGATTCGGATGGCGCAGTCAGCAGATTCCAAGCTTCAGCGACTCAGAACAGAGTGTGAGGCAGGACGGCGACCAGAGTTATACATCCACAGGGACGGTACACTTTGGCATGGTAAGCGTCTTTGTGTACCCAGTGGAGATATCAGGCAGGAGATCGTGGCAGAAGGTCACAGTTCTCAGTATTCTATTCATCCCGGTAGAACGAAGATGTACCGTGATATTCGTCAGCACTTTTGGTGGAATGGCATGAAGAGGGAGATAGCCCGGTTTGTCTCTCGGTGTTTGGTTTGCCAACAAGTTAAAGCTGAACATCAGAGGCCAGTTGGACTTCTTCAGCCCTTGTCGATTCTGGAATAGAAGTGGGAACATGTGACCATGGATTTTGTGACTGGATTACCTAGATCCCCAGCCGGTCGAGATGCTATTTGGGTTATAGTTGACCGGCTCACGAAGGTGGCTCACTTCCTTCCGTTCAGAGTTGGTCAGTCGATGGCTCAGCTAGCAGAGATGTATCTCAGACAGATCGTCAGATTTCATGGAGTACCCGTCAGTATCACTTCGAACCGAGATTCAAGATTTACGTCGCACTTTTGGCGTAGCCTACAGGAGAGTTTGGGAACTCACCTCCAGTTCAGCTCATCTTATCACCCGCAGACGGATGGTCAGTCGGAACGCACGATCCAGATCCTTGAAGACATGTTGAGATCTTTTACACTCGACTTCGGTGGTTCGTGGGAAGATCACCTGTACCTGGTAGAGTTCTCGTACAACAACAGCTTCCAGGCCAGTATCCAGATGGCACCTTTCGAGGCACTGTACGGTAGGAAGTGCAGATCCCCGCTAGCCTGGAATGATGTTGGAGAGAGGCAGATGCTTTGTCCAGAAATTATTGCCCAGACAGTTGAAGTGGTCAGAAGAGTCAGGGATCACCTACGAGTTGCCCAAGATCGCCAACGCCATTGGGCCGATTCTCATCGACGTCCTCTTGAGTTTTCTGTCGACGACCATGTATTCCTGAGGATTTTGCCTAACCGTGGTGTCATTCGTTTCGACGTACGGAGAAAGATTAGTCCTAGGTATATAGGACCGTTCGATATTCTGTAGCGAGTAGGAGATGTGTCCTATCGTTTCGCTTTTCTACCGTCGCTAAGAGAGGTGCATGATGTGTTCCATGTATCCCAACTACGACGGTATATCCTGGACCCAAGCCATATCCTGGATCATTCAAAATTGGTTGTTGGTACCAACCTTTCGTATGAGGAGAGGCCCGTGTCTATATTGGACCGAAGAAAGAAGACACTCAAGAACAAGACTATCAAGTTAGTCCGAGTTGCTTAGGGTCATCACACTTTGGGTGAGTCAACGTGGAAGCGTGAGGATGATATCCGATCGCGATATCCCGACCTATTTGACTCGTGAGGTATAATGTCTTTCTTATGCCTTATGCCCTCAATTCCTTGCTTGAATGAATGATTGATTTCCTAGTTATAGCTTGCTTGTGATAGCTCGTCCTTGTCTCTCTAACCTCTTAATTAAATTTTGAGGACAAAATTTTTTTAAGGTGGGTAGAGTTGTAATGCATGTTGTTCGTATTACGTATCTTGGAATATGTGTACGTACTTTATCTTGTGTTGTATGTCTCCTTGCTTGGTTTATTGGGTATTTTATTATTTGGTTCATCTTGGTTTGGGTTGGCTTGGTTCGGTTTGGGGTTGCTTTTGGTTCGATATGGACCAAGGGGAGAACCCCTACCTACCACCAACATCTTCATTTATTAGCCCCCTCTCCTTTCTCTCTCTTCATTACTCTTCTTCTTCTCCTCCATTAACTCCTCACCAAACTGTGAGAGAGAGAGAGAGAGAGAGAGATCTAGGCAAGTGCATCTTGCTTTATGGAGGATTCCGAATTTTATTGTTCCATTCTTCGCAAAATTCAAAAGCACTTTAGTGCTTGGCATTTTCAATTTCCATGGCTAAATTCTTGTAGAACTAAGTTTATTTTATTTTCGTATTTCTTGGGTTTTGATCTATTTAACATTGTTATTTTCAAGTTTTGATGCTTCCATGTAGTAGAGAATTTAGTTCTACCCTATTTTGACCTATGGAAGTTCGGATTTGGACTCTGGATGAAGAAATAATGGAGTTGGAGGCCATGGCGTGCTTGGTTCTTCTTTTAAGAAATTTGGAGAAGAAGAACAGTTCCTCAGCCGCATACAGTTTCCCGCCGCATGAACTTAGCCGCATAGCCTTATGCGAAAAGTTCCATTCCAGGCCGCATAGAGTTTGAGCCGCATGTAATTTCCCAGCCGTATGAGATTCAGCCCTTCTTGGCCGCATGAAGACTATCCAGACGCATATGACTCCATATGAACCTAGCCGCATATGGCTGACTCTCTCCTTCAGCCGCATTAGATGTTTCTCCCGCTGACCGTATACCCCCTGATTGAATCCCAGCCGCATGGGCTCCTAACTGAACCGCATGCTCCCCTCTTCCTCTCCTGGCCGCATGGGAACTAGTCCTTTCTAGCCGCATAAGGGTCCATCCCCGTCAGCCGTATGAGAACCCTGTTTTCTGAGCCGTATATACCTTGTCTCCCCTTCCAGCCGTATGGACTTCCTTCACTGCCGTATATGCCCCCAGTCACGTCTAGCCGCATGCGTCATCGACTTCCTTCTAGCCGCATGAGCCGCGCGCCTGTGCCACATCGAATCCAATCTACCTGAGCCGTATGAGCTCGAATTACGGGCCACATGAAACTGTACCCATCTAGCCACATGGGTTCATTCTTCTGAGCCGTATGGCTCCTCCCCAAGCCTTGCCCTTGTTATTTGATTATTATTATTATTATTTTGTTAACTCATGCCTTGTGACTCTCACTGTAAGTTGGGTATCTTGATAGAATGCTTATACTGTGTTATCCTGACAATTAATATGACATAATAATGGCCCGCCGTGGTGCACTCCTGACAAGTAACCTGACATGATTTATCCTGATAAGCTGTTGCGACGGCTCCATGACATGACATGACCAGTATAAATAATCTGGACACCGTGGGCGATTGTGCTTGTACAAATAAACCAGTCCTGTCTTACATCATGTTTAGGAAGAGACTCCTGAGTACAACGGTCAGGAGTACCTACTGAAATGGACTAAGGCTAATAACTAGAATAACACAGTAGTCATGAAGAGATTTCCCAGCTACAGGCAATCTCGTTACCTGGGCGCGCCTGGGATCTGTAGCCTGCCGTCGAGTATGGCACATTTCTAGCACACTGTCATGTGTTGCACCCTTCAAGCTACTTAAGGGTACATGCGTTTCCTGGATGATGTACCCACCTGAATTCAACCCTTAATATTTGACCTGGGTAACCTGGATGGTCTGCAGGGCTTGTGGCTGTAGAATAATCTTGCTGCATCTTGTTAGTAACTAGGCCTGTGATAGCCCTAGTTAGTTAAAGTATCAAGCCGTACTAATTGCTTGGCCGTGATTATTGAATGGGGAACAACCATTCTAGTCTTGTCTTAATCATGTATAAGATTGTCACATGTCCTGATTTCTTATGTTAGCTGCCGATAAATGGTGGGAAGCCAAGTTCCGTTCAGATGAAGGGTTACAACCCCGGTCCTTGTTTGGTTTACGGGTTGTAACCTGGTTATCTGAACAGTTCCATGGTTATCTCGTCGTATATCATCCTGGTATGTTTTCTTTATTTCCAGCTCTTGCTATTTATTTATACTCGTGCTAATTGTTGGTTTTAGTTCCTAAGTAAAGCTTCCTTTGTGGCACTTGCTCTTCTGGGATCTGACCCAGCTGGTTTTGTATTGCCAGATTTCGGAGCAGCACCAGAGGATCTACCGACTTTCCAACCCGATGGTGACCACCAGGCGTAACCAGGGCAACGAGTGGATTTATTTTTGATCTTCCACTTTATTATAAAAATATTCTTTTGAGGCGTTTAGCCGACGAGCACCTGTTTAGCTCGATTGTACTTACTTACCGTCTGCCTATGGGCTGTAACATGATTGACAGATCCTAGGATTGATCATGTATGACTAAACTCTTGCTAGTCCTGACATTTTGTAACGACTAGCTTCATGATCAGCTGAATATGTAATGTTTGGGATGCCTTACTATTGTATATTTGGTGATCTTACATCTTGTAACATTTATTTACTTGCTTGTGATTGAGACACTAGGCTTGTTTTTGACCATAGGAGACTGATGGCTTGTAGTGAAACCCTCATGTATCTAGACAGCCGTGACCGTATAGCGAGGTAGGGTTGCACTTCAATATACGTAGCTGGCTATGTCTGCCCCCGCTCTCCAGTATTCTGGTTCTAGGGCGTGACAGGGCCACAGCCCGGGTTCTTAGCTGAGCAGGATGGAGCCATGACTTAGATTTAGGGGCTACATATTTAGATTGTTTATCTTTATTTCTAGATATTGTATATTAAGATTTCATAGTTGTATTTCGTTCTGGTTATCGGATTTATCTTCGATATTATTATTTTATTTAATTATAATAATGTTAGTATTGGAGTGACTCTCTGGTACGTTATACATGCTGTGATATTTTATTTGATATACCACTTGGAGTTTTTCTTAGAACTGTACAGCTTACTGTGTTGCGTCTTCCAACATAGACTGGGCGTGTCCGACTCGTATCCGAATATTCAGGAGTAGATTGTGATATATTTTTAGTGGTGGCCCATACAGGTATGTCTTAATGGCACTTAGGCTATAGAGTGCTATTGGGGAACCTGTTAGACTAAGAAAAACTCATCACAGCATAGGATCGTGGAAAAATGGTTATCGATATATTTTACTAAGTTGGTTGTACTTATTATTTACTAAGTTTGTTTATTATCTTATAATTTAGGCCATTTTAACAGTTTTCTAATTTCCAGGTGGTTCAGACACGCAACACCGAAATTGTTGATCCACCTGCACTTGAAGCTTCCAAGCTTCCACTACTCTAGTCGTCCTTACTATCACCATTGGTAGTACGCAGTTGATGGAGATGGTTCAAAAATTCCTTGATGCCCAGAAGGAGCAGGACGTCCTTTTTCAAGCCAGACTTGTAGATGCACTTTCCGAGCCTGGAAGGACTTCCGATTTCTAGACTCTCGGACCTTACGACTTTCCCGACACCAAGCGCATTCTTTGCACCAATGAGAAGATCGAGAACCCGAAACCGCCACTTCTTGAGATCATCCAAGTCTTTGAGGTTTCGATTCCTCTAAAGGTTGAAGCCACCAGCCAGGAGATCCAGAACGTATCACGGGAAATAGAACGAGACGGGAAGTTGAAGCCCAAGAGAGACATGAAGAACTATGATGGAGCTAGCAACTACTCTAGACTCGTAAAGCATCACAATACTCAGACAATACCACTTCAGTCGCAGCATCAGCCGCGTCATCAAAGGCAGATTCAGACCCATCTTCCTTGTGTGTTCTGTAAGAGGACGGGACACCATGTTGACAATACTGCAAGAGACTGAAGCTGTGCTTGTTCTGCGAATCGCCTGCCCACCAGGTCAAGAATTGCCCAGAGGTCGCTGCTCGTACTACCCAAGGACGAGCACCAGGAACCTCAGAACTGCAGCAGAGGGACCCACCTCTCCAGATTTATCAGGCACATGGAGCATTGTCGCAATGACCAACCTACATCAGGACAGTTAAAGAAATTAAAGTGATTCCAGTTGTAAAAGAATACTGAAGACGAACCGAAGACAGAAGACTTTTCTTGCATGGTTGGAGAAGACAGTGGATTGTGATTCGCAACCCAATTCCCTTTGGACCTTCTTAGCACCTAAAACTTCCTTGTTTCTTTTTCGAGAATTGTTAGACTTTGTTTTCTATTCTAAACTTTGGTTGTTATTCGAGATTTATTTTGAGATCATGTTTCCTATTCAAAACCTCGTTCCCATTCAAAACTTTGTTTCTCATTCAAAACTTTGTTGAGCTTGCGTTTATATTCGAGACTTGTTTGAGATTATGTCCTTATTCAAGACATTGTTTGAAGATTTCGTTTTCCATTTGAGATTTTGACTCGTTCCCTATATGAGATTTTGTTCCTATTCATGAATTGTTTTCTATTCGAGAATTTGTTTATGTTCATGACTTTGTTTTGACCTTGTTTCCTATTTGGGATTCGTTTGTTTCATATTCATGATTCGATACATGTTTACCTATTCACTAATTGATACTCTGTTTTTGTAACTCCACTTTTTTATTTTTCTAAAATTTTAAAGTTTTTAATAATAATAATAGGTTTAATTTAAGTAATATTGAATATTGGAAATGTTTCATTTAAATATCTTTGAATAAATATTTTGATTTATACTTTGGAGGGAAATTAATTTAATAGTAGGATTTTTTTAAAATTCAATGTTAGTTGTAACAAACAATTGTGGCCCCCATCACTTGTAAATTCTTTTTAAACAAATTCTTTATAACTAACTTTACTTTATTTTTATAATATGTGTAAAGGAGGGGGTCTCATTTGCTTAATGCTTGGCGGTGGGGTTTTTTTTTATGCAAATGGCCAAATGTATTGGGGGGAGGAACAGGAGAGAGAATTTCCCATTCTCAGCTCGAGAGAAAATTCTTGAGCTGTTCATTCTCTTTTCCCCAATCTCCTCACAAACCCTAGCTCGCCGGCGACAGCCATGGCGGGGCTCTTTTTCTAGCAGCGACGACTGAACCGATTAGTGGCGCCATCCTTCGAGGGTGATCTCCGGCGATCAATCCCGCGGGACTGAGCCATCTGCGATGAAGGCGGAGCCACCCCACTTTGACGGCGCCATCTCCACAACAGTATTGTCGGCACCGTACGACCCCGACCGGCGGCAGTTCCTCCACCGCGAGCTCTAGTCTCGGCAACGTTCGCCTCCACCGGCCGCCGCTAGAGCAATCTCATCGACGGCTAGGGCTCATCTTCCTCTACGGGTCTTCTTCTCCGGTACCTACGGCTAGGTGCCCATCCCACTGCAACACCGACGGCGACCTTTCCCCACATCGAGATCTCCACGGGGCGGATCTCCTCGAGCAGACACTTCATCCTCTCCGACGATCTCCCTCGTCGATACTTCTCCTTGTGGAAACATCAGGCAGGTCACCTTCCTCGGCACTCCTCCACAGCGAATTCGTCGTGCTACCTCTACGACGATGAGGTGAGTCTCGATCTTAACTCTCATTCAGATCTGAAAATTGTTACACTCTTGGTGATCGATGATCGAGCAGTGTTTTCTTGATCTGAGTTTTGCCATAGTTATAAGATTGATCGGAACTTTGGCGATCAGACTGGAATAGGATCCGGAATCATTTGGACCTTGCACTGCATTTGGACGTAAGGAGTCTGTATCCGAATCTTAGGAACGTGTCCCCATTTCAGGTAACCTTCCTAACTATTTCAATGGATTATACTTTGTTTGAGTTTTGATTGTACGTAGCCGTGTCCAGGGTGCGTCTGTGTGTGCGTGTCCAGTTGGTTCGTGTTCCGTATTGTGTGAGTTCGAAGAAGGGTTTGTGAGCAGGAAGTTTATCCTGGATTGGAGTTAGCCTTCACATTTCTCTTGTTTTAAAACCTTTAGTTCGATTTGGTTGTATAATTCTGGTCGGGATTAATTCTGGGTACTTGGTCGGGTGCTATGTATATTCAAAGGGGATAGATTACTTGTACTGGTTTCCTAATTTGGAAAGTTGTTTTGCTCCTAGAGACCATTACTTTGATTTTTAAAATTTTGTATAAATATTTTTGTATAAATCTTCTGATTGATTTTTGGACTTAAGTATGTATATAATGTTCTTCAGGAATGTTACCTGGCATTGAATCAAGTTATCTTTCTGAGTTGTGGGCTCGAAATAGGAAGTGATGTTTGGTTCTGTAGCTCTTTATGTGATATGGTTGTGCTATGGAAGATGTAGGTATTAAATATGTGTTTAGAGGAAAGGAGGAATGGTCGTTAAGGAGTGGAAAAGAAATGCTAGTATGAATTGATAGCTGCAACCAGGGCCTGGTTGTAATGAAATCAAGTTCTGTTTCACTTCTTGCTATGTGTGAGCTATATATATGTTTAGTGTGGCTAGGTTTTGCTTGCCGATTTTGGGACATTAGTTTATTGAACTACTGAATGTTGATAAGTTGGTTGATTCAAGGTTTGTGTGTGGTTAGTCTCTATAGTTCATTGTGAGAAGGAAATTCTTGTCAATTGAATTCATTCTGGGTGTTGGGCTCTATACCATAATCATATCTTGGTATATCTTTGAGGCTGGGAAACAATAATAGTTGATATTTTTCTCTTGCAGCAGATTATAGGAGAAGTGTGTGTTTGCTAAGGTGCTGCTGGAGTTGGATCCAGTAGGTTATTTGAAAATTAAAAATGGGCCAGGCTTGGATTGGCCATATTAACAAATTGATTTCATGATTTGGTCTAACAATAAAGTATAGGCTGGTCGTTGATAATTTATAACTAATAGCAGGACTATCTTCAGTAAATGTAGCTTTATAATCCAAATGTTCCCTTTTGTTAAATTAAATAGTGTTGACCAATATACAAAGAATACTAATAGGTTGAGGCTAGTAGTAAACTTTAAAGTAGTATTGGTAGTTTAGAATCTAATCAAATTATGTTATAGCAGGAAGACATCCAGCTTTACCACCCATTCTTGATCACCCTGAGCAAGGCAAGTATACTCCTCGGACTTGTTCATTTTCTCATGTCTTGTATATTCATTCTTGTATCTCCTTGTTAACACGATATATCATGAGATTGTCTTGTTTCATGTTTTTTGAGTTTACTTGTGTCTGGGAAGGGAAATACTACAGATGTGTGATCAAACCCGTGTTACTATTCATGTGAATAGCTTAGGCCCCGCATCGTGCACGCGGGACCAAAGCCGTACCATTTCATGTTTATTGAATCTACCCAAGCCGATCACACACTCTGGATGTATTTCGATATATTGCACACTTCAGGATTCATGTTGTATTTCATGTTCAGGACTCATATCATGTTCTCTGTATTTACTTTTTAGTATTTTATGTTCAGGTTTCATGTCTTGTTCTCATTTTTTGTACTTTATATTTTTCTGTATTCATTTTCATACCATGATGTTCATGTTCATTTTCTTGGATATACTTAGCTCCGCTCCTGACTAGGATATATTGCAGGTGTACTTGCAGGACATTGTTCTACTTTATGGGCCAGAGCCCAGGATATTAGCTGAGTAGGATGAAGTCATGACTTAGCTTGAGGTTTCAGGTTTAGACTTTTTAGCTTTACTCCTAGATATGGTTTTAGAATTCATAGCACATTTCATTCCTGATGACTAGTACAATTTTGATATATGGATTTGTGGATTACGGTGATTATTCTGGGAACGTTTTATAGATGCTGTGATTGCAGTCTTTCATGTTTATCTGGTTAGATTTCCCTAGCTTGGTACAGATTACTTCGTCGTGTCTAACGACGAAGGCTGGGCGTATCCGACTCGTGTCTGATTATTCGGGAGCGGGTCGTGACAGTTTTCTATTCACTATTTGTGACATTGCTTCATGTTCGAGATTTTCTATTCGAGAATTGTTTCCTATCCGTGACTTTGTTGAATTTTGATTTTGTGGTTGAGATTTTGTTCCTATTGAAATTTTGTTTCCCATTCGAGATTTTGTTCGAAACTTTGTTTGTTATTCGAAATTTTGTTAGACTTTGTTCCCTGTGCAAGATTTTGTTTCTTATTTCGAGACTGTCTTTTATCCGATACTTTGCTTTCTATTCACCATTCGAGACTTTGTTACCTATTCGGGATTTTGTTCCCTATATGAAATTTTGTTGCCATTCAATATTTTTTTTCTATTCGAGAATTTTGTTTATAATTCAAAATTTTGTTTCCTGTTCGAGATTTACTTCTAACATATTCTTGTTTGTCTCTTTAGTACCTAATACTTATTGTTGGATATTTTGTTGCTTCTTAGTATCTAGTAAAACTTGTCACGATCCGCACCCGCTTTTCGGATGCGAGCTCGTGAGCAAGCCAGCTACGTATCAAGCGGACTCCAGACCGACTCGAGTACGTATAAGCTGTCAAGGTCATAGGTATCATGTCTAATCTAAACTATATCTCAATCCACATGAATCACATAAAACAAGAATGAACAAGTATGGGTCATGGTCTGCAGCCCATTAGCATATTGTTCGATTAGACTCCAAGAATGATATGAGTCTATAAATAAGCAGAGTATATCATGGTACTGAATATAAAGCACGAAAAGATAATAAAGAATTATCACAAGCAAATACCTGTATCAAACATCGCAATCCTCTACCATCCTGCTCTGCTAACTAACTCCATGCAGTCGCTAAACCTGAAGAGATCATTAGGTCCTCAGAGGACTAGCAAGATACATAATATAAAAGCCAACATGTAACAGTAAAAAGAAGCAAGAAACAATCAAGGGTATCCAACGAGACAAAATGAACCAAGACACAAGATCTAAACACGAGGATCCTAAGACACTGGCATGCTATACTAGAAATGGCTGGCTATAAACTGCAGTCAAGGCAAGTACTCACAATCTATAATGTCTCAATCGCAGTCAAGGCAAGTACTCACAACCAAGACAGTAGCCAATCCTAGTATAAAATCCTATAGACCATAGTCAACGTAAGTACTCATAATCTACAAAATGTTAAAGTCAAGTCCCACTCAAGTCATGTCAAGTCAAGTCAAGTTATAATCAAGTTGAGGAAATCGTGGTGTAGGACTAGACGACTCTATCAAGCAATACGTATGAGACTAACATAGTGTAACAGATAGAAATGTCATAACAGAAGAAAACAAGAATGTACAGACAACTAGAATCATCTAAAGTGAAACTATAACAGGAAAAGTGCACTAGACATGAAATAAAGCAATCATGAATGTAAGAAAAGAATCGCAGTGAGATGGTGAACATGCATATAAATAATACTGTACAAGTTGGCAAGGTATACTTGCCTGGGGGTTGCGCGAAGAACCAACAATGTATCGCCAATCACAAGTCAGAAAGTCCAAGTCATCACAACTGTCTCCGAAAGCTGAAATAAACGTTACCAACATTCTCAGAATAATCAAATTAGCTAGGATTGCCTGTCCTTAAGTCCAATTCTGGACACAGGGGCAAAACAGTAATTTCGGGTAAAAACGATGTCCGTCGTTGGGCCGACTTTGCACCGAAAATCGTGCCAGAGTCAAGGGTCTCTAAAGTCGTCAAACTATATATCTACGGATCCAGTTTTCCGATACGAACCCAACCGTATGTCCAAAGTTAGATTTTGGCGGACCGTGCACAAAATTGCCCGTTGAGTCGGACCGTGGGGCCCGCAAAACGATGATTTTACCAACTGTCTCATAATCGAACCAAACTTGGTATACAGGACCAGAAAAATGATATGGTCCTGCTGGCGTGAGTTTCGTCTCGATCTGACGAGCGTGCACAAAGTAATTAAAAAATTTGCACAGAGGCCGATACGGAAAATTTCGACGGATACGCATCAAATTCGTCGCGCACACGCGACCAATTCGAATTCCGTCAAAGCCCACACGACCACGAAACCGTTACACAGCTTTCGATGCTTTCGGTTCGCGATCACGTTGCCCGGTTTGGCGGAACGCACGTCGTATCGAAGGGTTTTCTAATTTTTTACAGTTTTAAAAACAGGTTTTTCATGATTTTCGACGCTGAATAACTTTCTGTACACTAAATGAAAAATCAATCTATCAGAAGGGTTTCGATCCCCTATAGGTTGTCTTCTACAGTTTTAAGTTGGTTTTCGAAAACCTGGATTATTTAGTTCAGAAAATGCCTCCCAGGTTGGGGTGGAGACAGCCCTGTTTTGTTATTTGCAACAGGGTTTTTGTTTATTTTTGGGCTTCGTTTGCGGTGTGTGCAGTGCAAGGTGAATCGAGTTAATTAAATCGAAATGAAGGTGGTTAGGTTAGGTTTCTACCTGCGCGATCGGTTCGAAGATTGATAGAGCATGGAGATCGTTTCCTCCCCACGAAACCGGCCTCGCAGGGCTGCTACTGTTGTTGTTGCTGTCACTGCTGCGGCGTTCGTGCGCGCGGCCACTCGTCTGTCGGCGGCCGACGACCGCCCAGGCGGCGCGCGCGGGGTTGGGGACGCCCCAAGGTCGGCGCTGGGTAGGAGCGGGGTTCGATGGTTTAGGTTTTCGGTTTCCTCGTGTTCTCATCTCCTCTGTTCTTCATATACGCGTGGGATGGGGTTCGGGTTCAGGGGGATTCCGCTCAGTCTGGGACGCGCGTGGGGGTGCTGGGCCGAGTGGTTTGGTCGGGCTGAGCCCTTTGGGCTGGGCGCTTACTACTTTTGCATTCTTTTACTTTTTATTAATCTTACTTATATATATATATATATATATATATATATATATATATATATATATATATATATATATATATATATATATATACTCTTCGGAAGATAATGTCAAGTTAAGACTTATATTTAAATACATACGAAAATTATATTTTTGAAAATTCTATAAAAATATATCTTAACAAAACTATTTAAAATATCAATAAACTTATACTTTAACTATTTTATTGAAACCCAAAATATACTAAGACCAGCAAACTTACTTTAAGTAACATATTTAAACTTCTATTCTCAATTTATTGGGCTCGAGGCCCAAACGAAAAATAAAAATCCAAATATATTCTTAAAAACCACTTAATAGGCCAATGAATAATTCTAAACTTTTATTCTGGCTAAAGCCTATCAGAATATATCTAGCCCACTAAGTTTTTATATTGAAGCCTCTTAGTTTAATCAATATAGAAATCTTCAAAGCCCCAAAAATATATTTTCAAGGTTGAAGCCCAAAACACATATAAAAAATCTGACCCGAAATAATTACTCAAAATTATTGTTTATGGCCCATGGCCCAACCTAAAATTTAAAAGGCTAAATCAATAATTTTAAAAGTTCACATATATCATATATATTTATATGTACATATGTGTACACACGTATTCAATATATATTTATATACATACACGCATACTCTTATACATAATATATATTTTTATATATACGTACACATACATAAATACTATAAATACAAATACGAGAATTAATTATTAAGTGATATACATATTGAAATCCCATTCCTAATTTGTATACCAAATTCACATGAATAAAATACAGTAGCATTATATTTATATATAAAGCCTAATTCCATATATTATAAATATACTTCTATATATATACACAAGTATATATATAACTTAGATAAATACCATAGAGTCCAAAATATCTGTTAAAGAAATTTATTTACTATATTACCAAACAAATACTATTTCTAATAACAAGCACAATAATATGTATATATATATACAACAATCGTTTCCAAATTGCTTTCTAAATCACTAAAGTAGAATGCCAATACAACGTACCTCTATATGGTCGTCTCTGAACATACTATCCGACTACGTGGGCTTGGGCTCAGTTTGAGTCCAGTTTGACTAGTTTGGTACGACCGGGTCACCTAAAAACAATATATTTAATTAATAAATAAATAGTTCATCGGTGGGGGTTAAGTCACAACTTATTCTGGTTTTCCTAGTTAGGACACTCATATGGCTTTGCATTCTCCTACCATGGCTAAACACTAGTCAAAGCACGCTACTGCACTATTCGTGCCATGATTCCTAGCCGTCTTGTACTTCAAAACTCAACCATGATTAAAATCATCTACCGTAAAAATTAACTAAATAATTATTTATAATATTCTAAAATCACTATTTAAATCAAATAAATAAAATTAAAAAAAATATTTCGAAATTCCGGGAAGGGGAGCTACAAATCTACCCACCTTAAAAATAATTTCGTCATCGAAATTCCAATTTCTAATTATTCCTAAAATTCAAAAGGAAGTATAATATTATCTAAATCTTCTTAAATTTAACTCCTCAAAAATAGTTTACAACCTTCCCCTAGCAATTTTGCTAACTACGAAATATAGAGGACTTCTACCCACCTTTGGTCACACTACTCCTCAAAACAAGGTCACTAGAATCTTACGGTCTTCTAACTAGTTGCTAACAATTATACCGGCAGATATCTAGGCACACGGCATCTATAATCCCTCATATCTATAAACAACCAATTATTCAATAATCATGCAATATTATACTATAATTTAAGAATTTTTGGTAAATCCTAGACAGCACGATCATTCGTCACCCCGAAATAAAAGGGACGAGAATCAGTGGTACAGGAAGCAAGAAAGTATAATCGAGAGCAAATATAGAGTTTTCCAAGGACGTAGAGAATTTCTTGGAGAATTTTCAAAGCAGAGTGGATTGAGATTTCTAAGGATTTAGTCAAAGTCGCAGGCTCGTATCAGTACAGTTACGTAACCGATACGATATGCTCTGACCTGCATGGGCCACCACAAAAACTTGTCACGACCCGCACCAGCTTTTTAGACGCGAGCTCGTGAGCAAGCCAGCTACGTGTCAAGCGGACTCCAGCCCGACTCGAGTACATATAAGCTGTCAAGGTCATGGGTATCATGTCTAATCTAAACTATATCTCAATCCACATGAATCACATAAAACAAGAATGAACAAGTATGGGTTATGGTCTGCAGTCCATTAGCATATTGTTCGATTAGACTCCAAGAATGATATGAGTCTATAAATAAGCAGAGTATATCATGGTACTGAATATAAAGCACGAAAAGATAATAAAGAATTATCACAAGCAAATACCTGTATCAAACATCACAATCCTCTACCATCCTGCTCTGCTAACCAACTCCATGCAGTCGCTAAACCTGAAGAGATCATCAGGTCCTCAGAGGACTAGCAAGATACATAATATACAGTCCAATATGTAACAGTAAAAAGAAGCAGAAAACAATCAAGGGTATCCAACGAGACAAAATGAACCAAGACACAAGATCTAAACACGATGATCCTAAGACACTGGCATGCCATACTAGAAATGGCTGGCTATAAACTGCCGTCAAGGCAAGTACTCACAATCTATAATGTCTCAATCGCAGTCAAGGCAAGTACTCACAGCCAAGACAGTAGCCAATCCTAGTATAAAATCCTATAGACCATAGTCAAGGTAAGTACTCATAATCTATAGAATGTCAAAGTCAAGTCCCACTCAAGTCATGTCAAGTCAAGTTATAATCAAGTTGAGGAAATCGTGGTGTGGGATTAGACGACTCTATCAAGCAATACGTATCAGACTAACATAGTGTAACAGATAGAAATGTCATAACAGAAGAAAACAAGAATGTACAGACAACTAGAATCATGTAAAGTGAAACTATAACAGGAAAAGTGCACTAGACATGAAATAAAGCAATCACGAATGTAAGAAAAGAACCGCAGCGAGATGGTGAACATGCATATAAATAATACTGTACAAGTTGGCAAGGTATACTTGCCTGGAGGTTGCACGGAGAACCAACAATGTATCGCCAATCACAAGTCAGAAAGTCGAAGTCATCACAACTGTCTCCGAAAGCTGAAATAAACGTTACCAACATTCTCAGAATAGTCAAATTATCTAGGATTGCCTCTCCTTAAGTCCAATTCTGGACACAGGGGCAAAACAGTAATTTCGGGCAAAAACGATGTCCGCCGTTGGGCCGGCTTTGCACCGAAAATCGTGCCAGAGTCAAGGGTCTCTAAAGTCGTCAAACTACATGTCTACGGATTCGGTTTTCCGATATGAACCCAACCGTATGTCCAAAGTTGGATTTCGGCGGGCCGTGCACAAAATCGCCCGTTGAGTCGGACCGTGGGGCCCACAAAACGGTAATTTTACCAGCTGTCTCATAATTGGACCAAACTTGGCATACAGGACCAGAAAAATAATACGGTCCTGCTGGCGTAAGTTTTGTCTCGATCTGACGAGCGTGCACAAAGTAATTGGAAAATTTGCACAGAGACCGATACGGAGAATTTCGACGGATACGCATCAAATTCGTCGCGCACATGTGACCAATTCGAATTCCGTCAAAGCTCACACGACCACGAAATCGTTATGCAGCTTTCGATGCTTTCGGTTCGCGACCACGTTGCCCGGTTTGGCGGAACGCACGTCGTATCGAAGGGTTTTCTAATTTTCTACAGTTTTAAAAACAGGTTTTTCATGATTTTCGACGTTGAATAACTTTATGTACACTAAATAAAAAATCAATCTATCAGAAGGGTTTCGATCCCCTATAGGTTGTCTTCTACTGTTTGAAGTTGGTTTTCGAAAACCTGGATTATTTAGTTCGAAAAATGCCTCCCAAGTTGGGGTGGGGACAGCCCATTTTTGTTATTTGCAACAGGGTTTTTGTTGATTTTTGGGCTTCGTTTACGGCGTGTGCAGTGCAAGGTGAATCGAGTTAATTAAATCAAAATGAAGGTGGTTAGGTTAGGTTTCTACCTGCGCGATCGGTTCGAAGATTGATAGAGCATGGAGATCGTTTCCTTCCCGCGAAACCGGCCTCGCAAGGCTGCTGCTGTTGTTGTTGCTGTCACTGCTGCGGCGTTCGCGCGCGCGGCCACTCGTCTGTCGGCGGCCGGCGACCGCCCAGGCGGCGCGCGCGGGGTTGGAGACGCCCCAAGGTTGGCGTTGGGTAGGAGCGGGGTTCGATGGTTTAGGTTTTCGGTTTCCTCCTGTTCTCATCTCCTCTGTTCTTCATATACGCGTGGGATGGGGTTCGGGTTCAGGGGGATTCCGCTCAGCCTGGGACGCGCGTGGGGGTGCTGGGCCGAGTGGTTTGGTCGGGCTGAGCCCTTTGGGCTGGGCGCTTACTGCTTTTGCATTCTTTTACTTTTTATTATATATATATATATATATATATATATATATATATATATATATATATATAAAAATATATATATATATATATATATATATATATATATATATAATATTTTTATATATATATATATATATATATATATATATATATATATATATATATATATATATATATATATATATATATATATATATATATATATATATATATATATACTCTTTGGAAGATAATGTCAAGTCAAGACTTATATTTAAATACATACGAAAATTATATTTTTGAAAATTCTATAAAAATATATCTTAACAAAACTATTTAAAATATCAATAAACTTATACTTTAACTATTTTATCGAAACCCAAAATATACTAAGACCAGCAAACTTACTTTAACTAACATATTTAAACTTCTATTCTCAATTTATTGGGCTCGAGGCCCAAACGAAAAATAAAAATCCAAATATATTATTAAAAACCACTTAATAGGCAAATGAATAATTCTAAACTTTTATTCTGGCTAAAGCCCATCAGAATATATCTAGCCCACTAAGTTTTTATATTGAAGCCTCTTAGTTTAATCAATATAGAAATCTTCAAAGCCCCAAAAATATATTTTCAAGGTTGAAGCCCAAAACACATATCAAAAATCTGACCCAAAATAATTACTCAAAAATATTATTTATGGCCCATGGCCCAACCTAAAATTTAAAAGGCTAAATCAATAATTTTAAAAGTTCACATATATCATATATATTTATATGTACATATACGTACACACGTATTCAATATATATTTATATACATACATGTATACTCTTATACATAATATATATTTTTATATATACATACACATACATAAATACTATAAATACAAATACAAGAATTAATTATTAAGTGATATCCATATTGAAGTCCCATTCCTAATTTATATACCAAATTCACATGAATAAAATACAGTAGCTTTATATTTATATATAAAGCCTAATTCCATATATTATAAATATACTTCTATATATATATACACAAGTATATATATAACTTAGATAAATACCATAGATTCCAAAATATGTGTTAAAGAAATTTATTTACTATATTACCAAACAAATACAATTTCTAATAACAAGCACAATAATATGTATATATATATATATATATATATATATATATATATATATATATATATATATATATATATATATATATATATATATATATACAACAATCGTTTCCAAATTGCTTTCTAAATCACTAAAGTAGAATGCCAATACAACATACCTCTATATGGTCGTCTCTGAACATACTATCCGACTACGTAGGCTTGTGCTCAGTTCGAGTCCAGTTGGACTAGTTTGGTACGACCGGGTCACCTAAAAACAATATATTTAATTAATAAATAAATAGTTCATTGGTAGGGGTTAAGTCACAACTTATTCTGGTTTTCCTAGTTAGGATACTCATATGGCTTTGCATTCCCCTACCATGGCTAAACACTAGTCAAAGTATGCTACTGCACTATCCGTGCCATGATTCCTAGCCGTCTTGTACTTCAAAACTCAACCATGATTAAAATCATCTACCATAATAATTAACTAAATAATTATTTATAATATTCTAAAATCACTATTTAAATCAAATAAATAAAATTAAAAAAATATTTTGAAATTTTCGGAGGGGGAGCTACAAAAACTCCTCGTTTCTAAGGGCAGATAACATCACTTTCTATCATGACTTGTACTATTATAATTCATTTTGAATCTTCATAAACTTCTTGGAATTTTTGTGGATAAAGTTAAAAAATATTCGACGACCTACTATGACGTGGCGGATGCGCACTTCAGTCATTTATCTGGATTATGGAGACCGCGAGTTCACTACAGCCAGTCGTGCACTGGCGAAGCATGTACTCTAAGTTGAAGTGGTTTCAGACATTCATAGGCTTTCGGGTATTATCGAGACTTTGTTCTAATTCTTCATATTTGACCGCTTGAGTCGCTTCGTTGATATAACAGATAAGTTGATAGAATATTCAGGTAACATATCATTATTTGAGTCACGAAACAGAAAGTTCATTACAGCCAGGTATATACTGGCAGGACATGGATTTTAAGCAAAGTGATTTCAGATATATATATGTTTTCGGATACCCTACAAACTATATCCTACTTCATACGATTATTGATTTTCCTTGAGTCACAAATCCTTGCACTCTTACCTTGATTTGATACTAATATCTCCTCGGTAGATTCTATGTCTTCTCAAGTCAATATTTGCAGTTTCTCCTTCTTGTATTTTATTGATGAATCATTTGATTTTCTCAATAAGTACCGATTGCTGTATTTTGATTTTGTTCCACCAAAATTTTCTATTAATCGTACATATATCTTGATCATGTTTTGTCTAAACTTTGATCATGCCTATCTGATCGTGATTTTCCTATTTTGCTCTATTTTCAATCGTGCTAAACTTTCGATTTAGATCGTGCTTAGAATATCGTGCTTTCATGATTTTACTCCTCTAAGTCGTAATTAAAAATCATGTCACCTCGTGCCTATTTAAATTCTTGATCATTGTTAGGTCACGTTATTTCAACTCCTTGCATGTAATTATCGTACTTGGCCTTAACTAAAGTCCGTTTCACTTCGTGCATGACTAATTTTTTATCATTATCGATCGTGCCATTTATCTATTTATTTTGTCATGCTAAGTCATTTCAAATCTTTATGATTTTCGTACCTGGTCATTGAGCATATTCACCATCATGCCTAATCAATTTTGAACTTTGTGTCATTTTTGTATCATGTCGTATTCTTTGAATTCGAGGACAAAATTGTTTAAGGGGGAAGATTTGTAACCCCATCTTCCCAAATAAATAGAATTTGGTATTTTATGAATATTTTAGAATTTTGGAATTATTGTTTTATAAATTTATTTTTGTGATATGTGAATTTTCTAACAGTATTATTAGTTCTAGCAATATTGATCACCATGTTGTCGTCTAAGGGTTACTCTTATTATAATATAATTTTCCAAAAATCTTAATTTTCACTTTCTCTCCAAAACATTCCTACAACTGACAGAAAGAATAACTCAAAGTTCATTTCATTTTTTCCTACAAATAACTTCCCTCCTCCCCAAGCAAACTAACAGCTCTTGGACCTATTTATGCTAAACCATACTCCCTCTCTCTCATTTCACACTCTCTGCTCGAAAGCTCAAAAGCACGAGCTCTGCTCTTTTGATCTCCTCTTCCCCACATCGGCGCCAAACCCTAACCCTAATTTCTGACGACCATGACGGTGACCTCTTCTACCGATGTCAGTGACTGGGCCCAATCTTCAGCGGCGCTACTGTTCGCAATGGTTAGGCGAGTCTCTCCGGCGATCTTCCCCTCTCTCCTGTGATCCTCCCCTCTATATCGACTTCATCCCGGCGGCACACGACGGGCGGATCACATACTTCGACGACGACTACGGGATCTCTCCGACGATCTTCGTCTTCTCCGGCGGCAAATCTATATTCTTCTCAGCATCCTCCATCGCGACTCGTCGTTCCACTACTGCGATGACGACCGAGATATAGATTGAGAAGCGATCAGCCCGATCCTCTCTCCCCTAATCCACGTGACAAGTGGCAAATTGTCAAACATGACGATGTTCTCTTCGATTCTCTGTTCTCTATTATTTCTTGGATTGATCATAACCGGTTCGATCGGTTGATTGAGTTAATAATTGGTAGATTCTCGTTTTGATTCTCTTTAAAGAGAGTTTGAATTATCTGATCTTGATTTGCTTGGTTGATGGATCAATCATCTATTTTAAAATCAGTTCTTATTTTTGAACACCGGGTGTTCGTTAATTTACCATTGAGGGTTCGTGTCCAACTGTCACGACCCGCACCTGCTTTTCGGATACGATAAGTGTCCAAATCCAGCCTACGCCGCAGTGTCGGCGGTAGAACACTGTCTAGTATATATACAAGTCACAAAACTATGTCCAACAAGGTAATCTAGATCTCATCCACATAAAATAAAGTCACATCCAAATCTAATGAATACAACTGAAATAAAGGACTGAATAATATAACTGAATTTTAAGTAGTTTAAGTTACGTCCGGTGGACATAAATCTACTGCCAGTAGACGGAATAAAATAAGACATGAATGATACAACTGAAACCAACTACGCAACGCAACAATACGGTGATCTGAATGCTGGCTCAACACTGCTCGTCTCCACCTGGCTCAAGAGCGACTAACCTGAAGAGATCATCAGGTCCTCAAAGGACTAGCAAGATACATAAAACATGCCTGCTAATATGGCAGTAAATATAATGTGTGGAGAATAAGAACGGTGCCAGAAAGATATGTAAAATATGGAAATGTAATACTAGACTTGGCTATCAATCAATCGATTAACCCCCATAGCTTGTAGTACAATACAAGATACTCCCAATCTATAGTAGGTTTCGACTGTAGCACAATGCAAGATACTCCCAGTCAAGATTATCCAATTCTAGTATCGATTTCCTCTCCTAAAGGAATACAAGAATATACCTATAAACCATAGTACAATGCTAGATACTCCCAATTTATAGTATCGCAAGTCAAGTCAATCAATCAATATCAAGATAGAAGAATCTCCTATAGGTCGTAGTACAATGTAAGATACTCCCAATCTATAGTATGTCTCAACTGTAGTACAATACAAGATACTCCCAGTTAAGAATAGTCAAGTCAAGAACAAGGTGTAGAACTGGAAATTCTATCATAAGATACAATGACATGAAGAAGATTAATAGACAAGCAATATCCTCTATGTGCACGTAATCTCGAACGAGTAAGACAATCAAGGACACCAATCACAATATGAAAATCATGTGATGAGATGAAAAGAATACAATAGAGAGAAAAACAATATAAATACTGTATATGTTCGGCAAGGTATAATTGTCTGGGGTCCTGAGCTGCTGGCACGGCCAAGTGTCGAGTCAAGAGTCCAATGAACCTGTTTATAAATTTACTGTGTCAATAAGGCAATGGAAGAAATTAGCAAACTATCTTATTCTCTAGCTAGGTTGTCCATCCCTTCTTCCTCCTACTGACTACTACTTGGAGCCTACTAATTCTCTTATTAACCTATCCACTAGTATCCAAAAGTCCTTACTTAACCCCCTGGTATCTAGCCTATCAATACTCATTGTACAAATCTATCCTCCTTATGACAGGCTTACCAAGCACAATCCTACTTGGTACAAGTTCATATTCCCTGATATTCTTATTTCCCCTATGTTACATAAGTATCTAGTGTTCGTTTAGGTATAAACTAGTGATGGTATTTCATGACCATTAATACCAGATATCTTCTATGTCTATTTCACCCTTGAACTTAAGGTACTTTATATAGGGACTAATATACTTCTGCCATAGTCCTTCCTTGCCTGATACTTTGGTTTTGATTTACTCCTTACAGGTTCAAATAGCCTAAACACCATGTTTTGAATATTAACAGTCAGTCTTACCATACCACAGGCTCAGGGGCTATGCCTAATATGATACCTGATAACTCTGTCCATATCGAGTGGCTGTATCACTTTGGCACCATGCCATCAAGTAAGCTAAATGCTTTTATATCTGAACTAGACTGTGCTCACCCTTAGCTGCAGCATACATTTGCAATATCGTACAGCTCCCGAAAGGACTGAAAATTAAATCCAACCACTAGTACATGCAATGTGGGCAATCTGCAATGATTTGATCAATCAATTAAAGGCTGATTTGGGACGGCTATATAGGCTTGTTTCTCATAACTTGGTATTGTGTCCCTTGGTTGTAATACAGCCTGACACTAAAATGGACAACCCTGAGTATTCCCTAAATAAAACCCAATTGCTACCACACAGTCCAAAAGCAGATATTTGTATCCGTAAGGATAGACTCCCTAAATATTTTGTCAACTGATACATGGATGCATACCTGTGTCGACTGATAACTAAATTTATTACGGAGTACTGTTATGTCATATTAATGACTGATACCCATATATTCGACTGAAACGATTTCGATATCAGGTATCAAATCGGATACCAATTCCTGAAACTGATACAACATATATGAATGTGCAACCAGGTATCGGATCCGATACCAACCATCTATCCCCGATACTCGAAGCTACACTCTATTTTCTATAATTCAAAACATCCATCTCATTGCTTCTGTACAAGCGCACATCTATTTCCTGGCTTCTTGTACGGGTATCAGAGTACGTGGATACCATTTCTCGTCAGTATCAGATGGTTGTACCTGGGTGGTCTAATCCAGGTCCAGGTTACTTCTTATTCATATTGTCCAAAGTAGGCTATTCTCCTTATCTAACCTCATTCTAGGTTTTATCTGTGTATGCTCATTTGCCCCCCTCTGGGAACTTTCTGTTACAGCCATGGAAGGAGATCAGCAACCAAGTAAATGTTACCAATACCTTGGAAGAAGTCACATGCTCTTTGTTGGGCTTCATATGATGGTACTGCAACTTGATTGCCATATTCCTAACATGGAAGTCAGTATAAACTAATACATGTACAGCTGACATAAGGGTGTCATGATGTTAGTGTTTTGACAGAGATTTCTAACACCTGAGTGATCGGATACAGGTGATACTCTAGTTGAGACAGCAGAGGCTACTGACGTAAACCACAATGCCATACCTCTGCTATCCATGCCTTCAGATTCTTCATTAGATGGCCACATGTGTTATTGGCATGTCGTCCTTCCAGTTTGACTTACCTACCTGTCATTGACTCCAAGGACTGGTGCTCCTATCTCCCTACAACCCGACTACCCATATGAAACTAACCAACAGACACCAGGTTCCTATTAGAGTTGGCTAGGTGATAGGGTATGTGTGATTTGCTTATACCCTCTTATCTAACTTATCTAATCGTTAACCTATCATGCCCGAGTTTTCAAAACTGGAAGAAGGATGCATATACGTTGGGCACATGCAACAGTTTATGCTGATACATATTTGCAAACACATTCAATACACATGCCTATTTGCTGAACTAAAGAGGCGACTACTCTGTTCTTAACATACACAGGAATCTCTCAATGTTGTTGTGTATACTTATGCACCTCGAACACCCATGGGTCAAATACCTACCTATCCATACGCAGGTTCCTCTCAAGACCCATATCCCCAACCTTAGGCTAAGGAACTCTGTACTCGAGCCCTCCCTTATTAACATTAAAACAAACACCTACTACTTGTCCCTAAACGCTTGATAGATGATAATAACTAGCAAGTTTAGGAGTAGTTGATTACCTCTGTTGGCTCTGTAGCGACCCGACTGATCCTGAGACTCCCCTTGTTGCTTCTTACGACAGGGGAAAATATGAGAGTTCTAGGGTTCAAATGTGGAGAGGAGCGGCTGCCCTTTTCCATATTTATACAATATCGTCGTGTTGAACCAGAGGGAATTTAGATAGAGGAAAAACGATTTGATTTTATCCCCTTTGGTCGATTAGAAGATAGGAGAAAATCCTTTAACAGAGTTTGAATTTAGCCGTAGGGGCCTTGGTCGTTTGAAAGAAATTTAAACATGAAGGTTTTACACTAAGGTCCCTGGTTTAATTAATATTCTATTGGAGTCCTCTCTAAACCTATGAATGGTTATTTGCCTAATAACACTTGGTGTATATATATATATATATATATATATATATATATATATATATATATATATATATATATATATATATATATATATATATATATATATATATATATATATATAATAAAAATTGACAGCAAAAAAATAAAATATTATAAAAAAATTTGTAAACCCCATAAAATTTCCACTATGATTTTTTTATTTAATTTGGTATTGATTTTATATTCGTAATTGTACGTCACGTACGAGCTCGCGTTATTCATATTTGTACGTCAACGTGAATTACGTTTTGTATTGCTCGTCGAATGCGAATTGCGTACGAGGTACATATATTTGAAAATTATTTTTTATAGAAATATAGCTTTCGATACTATATGATAAATAATATATTTTGCTTGCAATTGTAAAAAGGCGCCACAATAGATTTTTTCTCAAATTCGTATCATTTCATTTGTCGTAAAGGATATTTAATTATTATACAAATATAAATGGTGGCTTTGGAAAACTATGTTTTGAGGCAAATATTCTTTTGCATATAAAGTACATGAATTCAAATTTATTTTCGAAATTATTAGATACTATTATTTTATTATTTGGAAAAAGGTTAATTTTAAATTAGTTTATTATGAATAAATTGGTATTTGCTTTTATCAAATTTTTATGAGTTTTCAAATTTAATAAGAGGATTTATCTAGTTTAAATCTATTGGAAAGGATATTTTAAATTTTGTTTTACTAAATATTTGAATTATTTTGATAATTTAAATTGGAAAATATTGTATTTGCCTTAATTTAAATGGCTTTTAAATTAAAGATAGGTTTTTGAATTAGATTTTACATCAATTTAAATTTGTATGGAATCTATCTACATGGGGATTTAAACATCCCAATCCTTATCCTAATGAAAATTCCCACCTCCTATATATAGGAGAGGTAATCCTCCATAATTCTACAACCCACAGATTGTGTATCGTGTTCGTGTACCCCTTCCCATCCCCTATATTGTTTCCCAGTACAAATACATAATATCCTGTCCGACAAACCGGACGTTCACCTCGTGTCGGAACACCACCCCGACACGACGACACGAAACCATCCCCGTTAACAACTCCACCACCATCTTCGTCATCGTCACCCACGCCTCACCGTCATCTCTGCTGCTCCCAGCCTCTTCTTCTAGCCAACCTCCTCCCGATCACCGCTCCTCTCGGCTAACACCACAGCCGCTACCTTCGTCCCCAAATCACCACCGCTGTCACCATTACCCTCGCAACCAGCCATCACTCATCGACCAACCCAACCGACCTATCGTCATCACCAATCTGACCATCACCGCCACCGTCGTCCCCTCGCCAATACCACCCCGACAACCCGTCACCACCACCATCACCATCACAGAAGAAGAAGAAGAGGAGGAATACCCTAACATGTGCTGCCACCGCCGTATCCCGGCATTTTTCGACAGTCCGCCGCTTGGATCGTCCAGCGGCCGCCCGTACACACCACTCCGCTCGAACCCCCTTCAACCGTCGACCGAGCCGACCGGTGGCAGGTCAGCGCCTCACCGCTGTCGCCGAGCGCCCTCTCCGCCTCGGAAGTCCCGTCGCCGGAGCCTCCCTCTGTAAGCCCCCTTACTTTCCTCTATTCTTCTCTGACAAAAAAAAGGGGGAAGAAAGAAAAAGCTATGGTTTCACACCATGAGCTCTTCCTATTTGTATTTTGTTTCCATATGTTATATCAATTGGCCAGATTTGGATTATAGTATTATTATTTTCTTATATTATTTTTGTATATGGTATAAGTACTTGGTATATAAACCAGTTATATTACTGGTATGGAGGCTGTCATAAGTTAATTATTAATATCATTATTCTCTTTACATTATTATTTTAGAAGTTATACAATTTATTTACTTTTGCTAATTTTAAAGTAAATTTTCACACTAAAATATTCTTCCCGAACTATATGTGTGTATATTTGACAAGTTATAGTTTTGGCCTAAACAACTTATTTTCGAATAATTACTTAAAATTTTCGTATACGGAATAATAGTTTCTATATAAAAACATTTTTTGCTAAAATTAGGACTTTGCCTAAAAATGATTTTGATACTTCAAATATTTATTTTTACATACTATTTTTCTATCTATAAATTATTTTGATTAAAATAGAGTTTAGCCCCAAAACAATTTTTTTTGTTTGGTTTTTTTTCAAAAAGTATTTTTAAAATTTTTCTAGTCTCAATTAAATATAGATGTTTTCCTAAAGATAGAGTACGAATATTTTTTGTGGATACTCTTTGATTATCAAAGTTGATTATGATTAATCATGACTGATCATATTCTATTATCTTGTGACTTCGAACCTCTACATATGGCTATTGGGCAAAATGGAACTTGTCGAAACCCCCACACCAGGCGACACACCAGGCAAGACACCTTGCCTTTACTGTTTAATTTCTTGCTCAATATCATGCACGCTTTTCTTTATGTTGTTCTTTCAAAATTATATATATATGCAAATTATTATATTTTATGCAATTGGCTTAGAGTTAAGGGACCACCGTATGTGCATCTCATAAACTGTCACGATGTACCACAGATTGTGTGTGAGTGGCGAGTCATATATAGCTTCAGACTTGCGTACCGATCGTACATCGGTGCGTACAGGCCGTGCGTTAGGATATAACTGTCAATAGATTGTGTAGAAGACTTGGCAGTTATTAAGGATTAAACAGTGTCATAGAGACGACGCATGTATAGTATCATTGGGAGGAGGGGACAGTTATTAGCGTAGGGGCTACATTTTATTTTTACACACATTTTGGGCCGAGGGTGACTCTTATGAGCACTACCTTCTGTCCAAGGCCGATAGTGACTCGGATGAGCACTACTTACTGCCACTCTTTATTTACTCTGCTGAGCCTACAGCCCCTACGTAGAACGTTGTCCTCAAAGTGCATATCACCTAGAATGGTTAGGAACCTTTACTCATGCATACTTTTCTGTTGAGCTTTATTATTCAGTTTATCGGCATGATATTATGTGTCTTGTTACGTCCCTCTGAGGACCTGGTGATCTCTCCAGGTGTGTGTTTCGTGGTTTCTTGCAGGTGCTCTAGCTAAGGCCATGTCTTCCTTCCTCTGTGATGATTGCTCTTGGGCTCGTCACTTGCTCTCGCTTGCTCAATTCTTTCCTTGTATATTTTTATATTTAATTTAGTTGGTAATTTGTCACCGTCCAACGATTGTATACATGACAAACTCAAAGTTACTTTATATTATTATTTATCTTTGTGGATGAGATTTAGTGTCTTGGCATTCTACATTTACAGCTTATGTATACATACGAGTCGTATATTTACTCGTATGTATATAGCTGGCATGATACGTACCTTGTCTCAAATATTTGGGACTGGGGCGTTACATATTTTTGTGGTGGCCCATGCAGGTCATGATAAATTATTTGGTTACTTTACCGTACCAAGCAAGCCTGCAATATAGGATTAGAGTCTAGAATCTCATCCACCTACTTGACATCCTTTCTTGACTTCAAATTTTGAAACTCTCGTTCGACCTTCCTGATTTGCAACCTGTTTGAATTCCTTCCACCGTAAATTCTTATCTTTCGTGCTTAGTGACAGTTAGAATGATGACTACACTACTATATACTTATTGGTCAACCATATGGCTAGAAGGGTTACATTGGCAATTGGAATACATTTAAGACTCTAATGGAATTAAAAAGGCATTTTTTTATTAAAAAAAGTGTGATTTACTTATTAGTAATTTGTAAAATAGGATATCTAAGGAAGTTGTAATCTTGAGATTTCTAAGTAGTGATCATAAGAGGATTGATAGGATTTTTTTATGCTACAAAAAAATAGTTGGAATCTATACACAATTGATTTAAGAAATTGTTTTGATTTTTGAATTTTGATATTTATGCTCTATTGGATTATAGCTATACGTCTTTGAGCAAATATAAAACTGATTTCAATTTCAAGTTGTGATATTTATAATTTATTAAGTTATAGTTATACGCCTTTGAACAGTTATAAATTTGGTTTGAAAATGATCTTGGATTTTAAATGTAGCAGTAGAAATTATTCTCGTACAACTTACGATTAGTATGTTTCTTAAATTTCAAATTTTAAGTGGAAGCAGTAATTTTTAAATTTTGGTTTAAAATATTTTGGAAGATATAAAAATAAATTTTGAGTAAGATTTTTAAATTTTAAATTGTGGCATGTGCTTTATGATTTACAAATCTATTTAGATTTTGAGTAAAAAGGTTTTGATTGAGATTATCAATAAATTGGCACAAAAAAATTATGTTATCGGATTAGGGTTGATAAGTGCATTAAGATATTGAACTTCAATTTTGAGATTGTTTTTCTTGCTAAGACTCTTTCTATAGTTATTTGAAAAATTTTGGGTTTTAAAATTTTGATTGATTATGAGATTTTTATGGATTCGTGAATTATGAACTCTTGATTTCAATAGTTGGATTTGAACGTTAAGTTGTGGAAAAAGTTTGTAGTAGCATGGTAAAAGTTTACTTTGAGGTTATTAAAGGAAATGAAATTGTTAGCCATAATCTAATTGGGCAGCTTAGAGAAAAAACAATTTTTGTGGTTTATTGTTTTTAAAAATTTTATTAAGAGACTTTTTGAGGAAACTCCAGTTAAATTTTTTTACCACTAAGATAACTCTAATGAGTTAGGAGTATTCCATACTAAGTGCCATATCCCTCACGACCATAATAGTAGTGTACATACAAGTGTTGTTAGTCATCTCCAAGATCATATGGTTATATTCCAATCTTGACTTCCTCGACATTCCCTCAAATCTAGATTTTGTCGTGACTTTCTAACCATTTGAAACTTGAGAAATAATTGGATTGTTCCTTAATCATATCCCATCAAGTGGCTGTCATATCTCTAGAAATGGTATTCCTAACTTATTTTGCCTTGATCTACTAGAATATGAATTATCATTATTTCATGCGTTAACTTAGTCATTTACTCTGTGCGTTAATCATTATTTCATGAATTTCCATTTTCTATTTTTCTTTTGTGTCCTTTACCGTGACTTGGTTATTTGGAGCACAATACTAGACGTTTCCTTCCCACAAATTTCACAAGCAAGACCTATACGAGCCCACCTTCATGTAGGTATATCACGTGCCACTAAAACACGTCTCCTTGTACTCTAATTTCATATTGCGACTTTCGGGTCAAAAAGACTGGACTCTAATCCCTACCGTGAAACCAATATACTTTTTAACTATAGATGAGACTCGACCTCGACTCAATTTTTTCTACCCGATGTGTAATGCTTGACTTGTGCTTTACCTTGATTGCTTGACCCATTGACCCCTTTACACTACTAGTTTAACTCTTGTAAGTTGGGTAGAATACCTTCCGACCTAACCAACTTTTTGTGGACCACATTGATAGGTTCACTTAAACCATAGAATTCAGTGGACCCTAACTTGTCTATTCAACCAAGCTGACTGCATAGGCCCAAATTTCGGGCGGAACTTAAGATTTTATAAGATCTTGGACTAATTGATTTCTTTCATCATTACCCTTTACTTATTATTTTATCTACCTATGATGCTAAAATAGCTTAGTTTTGCAAGCGTATTCTTTATCAAGCTTGATCATGACATATGTTTAATGTGGGCGCCCACTAATACATTGTCTAAATCAGAACCGACGTATTATGGTCTGATCAACCATAGTACACTTGGTTCGCTTCTCATATATCATACTACGTGGATGGAGACATAGTTAAACGTGCCCCTAGAGTCTCCTCCGCGATTACCTTGGCAATTCTCTTGGAATTATACAACCGTCTTTGAATCACATATTGGCATTCGAAAACATCTACTTTGGACTCTTGTTGGCTTTCGTCTTTAACTATTCTAGACAAAGCTTGTGATTGTTAGATAGACCAAACCATTCTCCTATGACCATGATATTTGTATATACTTGGGGATAGTTAACCACTGACCAACCAATATGACTATCCCCGCCTTAAGCTACTTCCATCGTACTATCATGATTTTTTTACCTTGACTAGCAACCCTCGTTCAATTCCAAAAATCGTGAATTATTTCGTCGTTATCGGAATCACGATTTTCTAAAGCATATTTATCGTTTTGTTGCCTCGCCCAATGATCTGTGTTGCCTTACCCTCGTATCTTCTCACCCCCCTTACTTATTCTTAATTTCGAGGACGAAATTCTTGTATGTTGGGTAGGATGTAAACCCCCTAAAATTTCTACTATGATTTTAATTTTATTTAATTTGGTATTGATTTTATATTCATAATTGTACGTCACGTACGAGCTCGCGTTATTCGTATTTGTACGTCAGCGCGAATTACGTTTTGTATTGCTCGTCGAATGCGAATTAAGTGCGAGGTACATATATTTGAAAATTATTTTTTATAGGAATATAGCTTTCGATACTATATGATAAATAATATATTTTGCTTGAAATTGTAAAAAGGCGCCACAATAGATTTTTTCTCAAATTCGTATCATTTCATTTGTCGTAAAGGATATTTAATTATTATACAAATATAAATGATGGCTTTGGAAAACTATGTTTTGAGGCAAATATTCTTTTGCATATAAAGTACATGAATTTAAATTTATTTTCGAAATTATTAAATACTATTATTTTATTATTTGGAAAAAGGTTATTTTTAAATTAGTTTATTATGAATAAATTGGTATTTGCTTTTATCAAATTTTTATGAGTTTTCAATTTTAATAAGAGGATTTATCTAGTTTAAATCTATTGGAAAGGATATTTTAAATTTTGTTTTACTAAATATTTGAATTATTTTGATAATTTAAATTGGAAAATATTGTTTTGCCTTAATTTAAATGGCTTTTAAATTAAAGATAGGTTTTTGAATTAGATTTTAAATCAATTTAAATTTGTATGGAATCTATCTACATGGGGATTTAAACATCCCAATCCTTATCCTAATGGGAATTCCCACATCCTATATATAGGAGAGGTACTCCTCCATAATTCTACAACCCACAGATTGTGTATCGTGTCCGTGTTCCCCTTCCCATCCCCGATATTGTTTTCCAGTACAAATACATAATATCCTGTCCGACAAACCGGACGTTCACCTCGTGTCAGAACACCACCCCGACATGACGACACGAAACCATCCCCGTTAACAACTCCACCACCATCTTCGTCATCGTCACCCACGCCTCACCGTCATCTCCGCTGCTCCTAGCTCTTCTTCCAGCTAACCTCCTCCCGATCACCGCTCCTCTCGGCTAACACCACAGCCGCTACCTTCGTTCCCAAATCACCACCGCTGTCACCATTACCCTCGCCACCAGCCATCACTCATCGACCAACCCAACCGACCCATCGCCATCACCAATCCGACCATCACCGCCACTGTCGTCCCCTCGCCAACACCACCCCGTTAACCCATCACCACCACCATCACCATCACAGAAGAAGAAGAAGAAGAGGGGGAAGACCCTAACCTGTGCCGCCACCGCCGCATCCCGGCGTTTCCCGACAGTCCGTCGCTTGGATCGTCCAGCGGCCGCCCGCACACACCACTCCGCTCGAACCCCCTTCCACTGCCGATCGAGGCTGCCGCCCTTTGTGGCCGCATCCGCCCGCGACTGCGCCGACCGGTGGCAGGTCAGCGCCTCACCGCTGTCGCCGAGCGCCCCTCTCCGCCTCGGAAGTCCCGTCGCCGGAGCCTCCCTCGGTAAGCCCCCTTACTTTCCTCTATTCTTCTCTGACAAAAAAAAGGGGGAAGAAAGAAAAAGCTATGGTTTCACACCATGAGCTCTTCCTATTTGTATTTTGTTTCCATGTGTTATATCAATTGGCCAGATGTGGATTATAGTATTATTATTTTCTTATATTATTTTTGTATATGGTATAAGTACTTGGTATATAAACCAGTTATATTACTGGTATGGAGGCTGTCATAAGTTAATTATTAATATCATTATTCTCTTTACATTATTATTTTAGAAGTTATACAATTTATTTACTTTTGCTAATTTCAAAGTAAATTTTCACACTAAATATTCTTCTCGAACTATATGTGTGTATATTTGACAAGTTATAGTTTTGGCCTAAACAACTTATTTTTGAATAATTACTTAAAATTTTCGTATACGAAATAATAGTTTCTATATAAAAACAATTTTTGCTAAAATTAGGACTTTGCCTAAAAATGATTTTGATACTTCAAATATTTGTTTTTACATACTAGTTTTCTATCTATAAATTATTTTGATTAAAATAGAGTTTAGCCCCAAAACGATTTTTTTTTGTTTGGTTTTTTTCAAAAAGTATTTTTAAAATTTTTCTAGTTTCAATTAAATATAGATGTTTTCCTAAAGATAGAGTACGAATATTTTTTGTGGATACTCTTTGATTATCAAAGTTGATTGTGATTAATCACGACTGATCATATTCTATTATCTCGAGAGTTCGAACCTCTACATATGGCTATTGGGCAAAATGGAACTTGTCGAAACTCCCACACCAGGCGACACACCAGGCAAGACACCTTGCCTTTACTGTTTAATTTCTTGCTCAATATCACGCACGCTTTTCTTTATGTTGTTCTTTCAAAATTATATATATATGCAAATTATTATGTTTTATGCAATTGACTTAGAGTTAAGGGACCACCGTATGTGCATCTCATAAACTGTCACGATGTGCCACGGATTGTGTATGAGTGGCGAGTCACATATAGCTTCGGACTTGCGTACCGATCGTACATCGGTGCGTACAGGCCGTGCGTTAGGATATAACTGTCAATAGATTATGTAGAAGACTTGGCGGTTATTAAAGATTAAACAGTGTCGTGGAGACGACGCATGTCTAGTATCATTAGGGGGAGGGGACAGTTATTAGCGTAGGGGCTACATTTTATTTTTACACACATTTTGGGCCGAGGGTGACTCTTATGAGCACTACCTTCTGTCCAAGGCCGATAGTGACTCGGATGAGCGCTACTTACTGCCACTCTTTATTTACTCTGCTGAGCCTATAGCCCCTGCGTAGAACGTTGTCCTCAAAGTGCATATCACCTAGAATGGTTAGGAACCTTTACTCATGCATACTTTTCTATTGAGCTTTATTATTCAGTTTATCGGCATGATATTATGTGTCTTGTTACATCCCTCTGAGGACCTGGTGATCTCTCCAGGTGTGTGTTTCGTGGTTTCTTGCAGGTGCTCTAGCTAAGGCCATGTCTTCCTTCCTCTGTGATGATTTCTCTTGGACTCGTCACTTGCTCTCGCTTGCTCAATTCTTTCCTTTTATATTTTTATATTTAATTTAGTTGGTAGTGGATTTGTCTCCGCCCAACGATTGTATACATGACAAACACAAAGTTGCTTTATATTATTATTTATCTTTGTGGATGAGATTTAGTGTCTTGGCATTCTACATTTACATTTTATGTATACATACGAGCCGTATATTTACTCGTATGTATACAGCTGGCATGATAGGTACCTAGTCTCAAATATTTAGGACTGGGGCGTTACAATTTTCCAGCACCATATTTGGTCCAAGGGCTCACACCAACCACCTTTACGTCGGAATCGCGTGCAGAGAAGCAAGCGCGAACCTATAGTTAATTTGAAAATATTTCGATTTGGTTGTATATTTTTGTAAGATGTGTTGTATAATCTCGTTGGATTCCGCTTGAGATTTTGGTGTCGAATTAGTCGATCGGAGTATTTTGGAAGATAGAGTATGAAGCCATACTCGATGGAGTCTGGACAGTACAGGGGTGAAGCCGAATTGAAGGTGTTATGGCTAGGCTCTGTGTATATATTGTTGTTGGTATATAACTGCTACTAGGCTTTTAGTTTATATTAATTTTTTTAACTTAAGTGTGTGTTCGTTCTGTTAGGACTAGGTATTAGATGTGCAAACTTAGAAGTTGTGGCAGGCCAAGTCTATTTTAGCTCAGAGGATTGTGGTGTAGTCTGTTATGGCTAAGGGATTGGCTACATATGGGAGTCAAGCCCAGAGTATTGAGCTTGACATTGGGTTTCTGGAAATAATCATTATCGTGGCTTGTGAAATTTGCCAAGGTTGTGATATGTGGTTTGGCCTTGCTGAGTTAGGTGGAGTAGTTGTTCTATTAAGTTGCTGAATTCTGGCATAAATATGAATTATGATCATATATATGGTTCTTGATAAATATTTTATAACTGTCCAAGTATGCTAATCTAAAGCTTTACTCAACCTTTGCATAGTTATTTTGCTATAAAATTATGCAATTGCTATATCTTATATTAAGTTCTATCAAGAAAATTGGTGATTAGTACATGCTTGGCTACTAAGTTAATTTATATATTTGGAGTAGCACTGGACAATAATAAAATTACTTATTATTTTTCTAACGAATTAGTTAGTCATATTTATTTATACTATGAGTAAATTGTTAATGAGTTATCTAGACTGCAATTTCAATCTAAGCATTAAAATATTATTTTATGGCTAAATATATATAGTTAACTAGGATTATATGATTAGTGCTAATAGCTAGCAGTTATGGTTAGAAAATAGTTCAGTTAGCTAATGTCTTTATGGTAGAACTTAACCAAATAGTACTCATTTCCAGGTGGACATAAAGGTTATTACATTCATATTCCTGATCACCCTGAGTAAGGCAAGTACATTATATAATTTTGTTCATTTACTTCATACCTTGTACTCCTCGTATTAGACACATTATGGTACGGTTATTCATGTACTTCTGGATATTTCATGATTCATGTTCTTACTTGTACTTGGGGAGGGGAAATACACCAGATATGTGACCAAACCCAAAACTAGGATTCATGTGGATAGCTTAGGTCTCACATCGTGTACATAGGACTCTAGGCCGTACCTTTTCTTGTACTTATTCATGTACTTACCTAGCCGGTCACATATGCTAGCTTGTATTTCAAAATAGTACACATGTCAGGTTCTTTATATATTTTCATGTTCAGGTTCAGTTCATGTATTTATTTTCCTGTACTTCCTGTTATATCATACTATTTACTTTTCTGTCTTTTCTGTTCTCTTGTACTTTATTATTCTTTATGTTGTTCTTGTTCATTACCGTAGAATTATACTTTGCTCCGCTCCTGACTGGATGTCACGATCTGCTACCCAAATTGTTGGACCGGGCCGAGTCATGTCCAGCCTACGCTTGAGATAAAGCGTAGTAAGATGTTCTAAAGACAAATAAGATAAGGCCAAAGTGTGCTAACAGTTCTATATGTAATAATGAGTCAGAATATATCCAAACACAAAATCATCTCGTATATAAATATGGTCCAAGTACATGGCTAAAAGTAAAACTGGATACAGGTCCAGTTACAAAATACATAGTCAATAACATGACTACTCTCAAAAGTCCCAAGTAAATAAACAAACTAGACGAGTTTTCCTGCAGGTACATCCTCGCAAAGTAAAGCCTAATCCTCGATGGCAACCCCATAATAAGAATCACAAAGCAACTCCTCCTCGGTAAGTATACCTACAACGTTATTTTGTCAGGACGGGAGCAATTACTGATTCTAACAAACTAAATATACGAAACATGAAATGAACAGAAGTGTAGGAATCATGGCATATCATAATCTATCATGGCATCATATATTTGTTTTAAAGTTTAAAACTGTAGCATATACGTGATCGGTCAATAGGTAAAATAGGATGTACAGTGGCACATATCAATTTTTTGATGTGTACATACGTACACATAACGGCATCGGTGTATATCCATACACAAACGCGGGACCAAAACATACAAAAAAGTTACATATAGAATATAACAATGCTCGGTAAATACATACGGAGAAAGGGGGCATGATCACGTACTCTACTAACAGTTTCTCCATAACTCCGTTGTTTAAACATGTGAGAGATATAAGAACTGTCCTAAGCATGGTAGGGAATGAAAATAATATAACATGTGAAGATTTAACTTGCTACCCCAAGGATCAGCATTTAACATGGTTGGATCACAGTTTATTGTTATAGCAGTATGTAAAGTTTGTAGAGGTACTTGCCTCTAGCAAAGCAAGGTAGTGAAGAAAATGCTACAGATGTCTGATGTCTCGTCACTGTAAAAATAATACATAAACTTAGTTTTATACTAAGTTAAACACTAAGACACTAGTTGTGCGACACGACTTTCTGACTGGACACCAAGCCAAATGATGACTTTAGTATAGGAGAACAATGTGGGGTGACACAAACCTAAAATAACTTTCTAGGGCCTTTACAATATGGTAGGGTGAGGTCCAATACTACAATATCCTAAAATCACACAATACATCATAAGTCGTAGTTATTTAATAATTAAATCAGAATGTACACTGTATTCTAACAATTTATAAGATAGGCAAAATGCTTAATTATACATAAAATAAGTACCAAAATGATCCTTTTTAATTATAGAAATTTATACTAATTTTTCTGGAATTTATAAACTCTCATAGATATTTATTAAAAATCAGTAAACATAAATATCCTGAAAATGAGTTCTGTTTTCCTATTTTTATAAAATGCTAAAATTACTAAATAAATGCTGGAAATAACTATATTAAATTAGCTAAATTAACATAGTAATTAAATATAATTTTTTTATATTTTTACAGCACTTAAAATATATATAAAAATTCAAAAACAGCAAGTTATAAATCCTGAAAAATAAATAATTAATTATTTAGTATTTTGTCCACGTATACGAAATTGAACCGAAGTCCAGATACGGGATCCAAAGTCATGAATCAAGTCCAATATGACTTGTACAGACTTCAAATGTATTAGCCACATTTGGACCAAAAAACCCATGCTAGGTTTGCACACCAAATGACCATGATTAATAAAATACAATAATTCAAATATATATATATTAAAGTATTTTGATAATAATATATTTTAAAATGGTAAAATATACAAGTCATAAAATTATATAATAAAATAACTTGTGAATATACACATAATGACATTTAGCACAAAATTATTTATATATATATATATATATATATATATATATATATATATATATATATATATATATATATATATATATATACAACAAATACATTTATATATATATACATAAATATATAGATATTTATCTATATATATAATGAATATATATATATATAATAAATATACATATATATATAAAAATACTTAATATAAAATACATATATACATATACAAATATAGTATATATATTATGTATATAACAATATATATAATAATATATATATATATATAAATACATATACATATACATATACATATACATATACATATAAATATATATATATATATATATATATATATAAATACATATATACATATATATATAATAAAACAAATATATATATAATAAAAATATATATATATAATAAAACAAATAAAATAAAAACAAAACAAAAAGAAAACAAAAGGGGGGCTCGAACTCGGCCTGTTGGAACATGGGGGGCTTAACATTGCTCGGGCTGGCCAGGGGGTCAGCTCGGGTTAGCTTGATAGGGATATGACTTAGTTACTTTTATAATAAATTTAGGATAATGGGTTTTAAATCCAATAAACAGTCTATTAAACCCGTTGTCACGCCCCAGAACCAGAATACTGGAGAGCGGGGGCAGACATAGCCAGCTACGTATATTGAAATGGATTCCATCTCGCTATACGGCCACGGCTGTCTAGGATACATGAGGGTTTATCTACAAGCCAACAGTCTCTTAAGGTCATGAACAAGCCTAGTGTCTCAATCATAAGCAAGTAAGTAAGAGTCACAAGATGTATGATCATTAAATATACAATAATAAGGCATCCCAAATATTACATATTCAGCTGATCATGAAGCTAGTCGTTACAAAATGTTAGGACTAGCAAGAGTTTAGTCATACATGATCAACCCTAGGATTTGTCAATCATGTTACAGCCCGTAGACAGACAGTAAGTAAGTGCAATCGAGCTAAACAGGTGCTCGTCGGCTAAACGCCTCAAAAGAATATTTTTACAATAGAGCGGAAGAGCCAAAAATAACCCACTCGTTGCCAGGGTTCCGTCTAGTGGCCACCATCTGGCTGGGAAGTCGGTAGATCCTCTGGAGCTGCTCCGAAATCTGGCCACACAAAACCAGCTGGGTCAGACCCCAGAAAGAGCAAGTGCCACAAAGGAGGCTTCACTTAAGAACTAAAACCAGCAATCAGCACAGGAATATAAATATAAATAAAATAAGGACTGGAATAAAAGGAAACATATCAGGATGATATACGACGAGATAACCATGGAACTATTCAGATAGCCAGGTTACAACCCGTAAACCAAACAAGGACCGGGGTTGTAACCCTTCGTCTGAACGGAGCTTGGTTTCTCACCATTTATCGGTAAAATAAATACAAGCATTCTGGTCATTCAATAGTCTGGAACAGGGTCAGGGCAAGACTAGACTGGTTAGACTCCATCCAATCACTTCACGGCCAAGCAAGAACTACGGCTTGATACTTTAACTAACTAGGGTTGTCACAAGCCTAATTACTAACAAGATGCAGTGAGATTATTCTACAGCCACAAGCCCTGCAGACCATCCAGGTTACCCAGGTCGAGAGATTAGGGTTGAATTCAGGTGGGTACATCGTCCAGGAAACGCATGTACCCTTAAGCAGTTTGAAGGGTGCAACACATGACAGTGTGCTGGAAATGTGCCATACTCGACGGCAGGCTACAGATCCCAAGCGCGCCCAGGTAACAGGATTGCCTGTAGCTGGAAAATCTCTTCATGACCAATGTATTAATCTAGTTGTTAACCTTAGTCCATTTTAGTAGGTACTCCTGACCGTGGTACTCAGGAGTCCCCTCCTAGACATGATGTAAGACAGGACTGGATTATTTGTACAAACACAATCGCCCACGGTGTCCAGGTTATTTATACAGGTCATGTCATGTCAGGTAGCCGTCGCAACAGCTTATCAAGATATAACATGTCAGGTTTATCATGTCAAGTGTACTTGTCAGGAGTGCGCCACGATGGGCCACTATCAGGTCATGTCAGGTCATTATGTCAAGAGTGCACCATCACGGGTCACTATCATGTCAGGCTCAGTTATCATTTCCAAACATATTAAATAAATCCATGATTATCAAGTTCATGACAAAAGGCGTAAGGATATAAAATGGACGTTAAATATCTAATAAAATATCAATATACAGGGCTATAGAAGATCAAGGGTAATCAGGCTACGCTCAAGCCAGGCTACGCTCAGGCTAGCGTACGCTCAGGTCTGCGTACCAAAGGATCCATACACTTCCAATGGGAAGCATATGCAAGGGTCAGCGTACACAAGGGCACGCTCAAGCTACAGGTCAGCGTACGCTCAAGCTAGCGTACGAAAGGAGCCAGCGTACGCCTTGCTCGCTTAAGCTAGCGTACCAAGGCACGCGTATGCTCAAGCTAGCGTACGCTCAAGACACGCTGCCAACAGACAGCATATCAAGGTGAGCGTACGCTCACTAGAGAGCAGCGTACGAAGGCTAGCGTACGCTCGCTAAAGAGCAGCGTACGAAGGCTAGCGTACGCTCGCTAAAGAGCAGCGTATGAAGGCTAGCGTACGCTCTCTAAAGAGCAGCGTACGAAGGCTAGCGTACGCTCGCTAAACAGCAGCGTACACAAGGCTAGCGTACGCTCGCTAAAGAGCAGCGTACGAAGGCTAGCGTACGCTCGCTAAACAGTAGCGTACACAAGGTAGCGTACGCTCGCTAAACAGCAGCGTACAGCTCAGTGGCGTAAGCTAAAAAGCTAGCTCACTGTTCCCTGTCTTCTCCAAATGCCAAGAACAGCAAGAACTCTAAAGTGGAATCTAAGCTTCAATTGTCCAAATCTTGGTCAAAACAAGTCCGAATCCAACTTTCCAAAGGTCAAAATTGGGTAGAATGAAATTCTCTAAAACATGGAACCATCCAGACTTGAAAACAAGAAAGTTTAATTGATCAAAACCACCAAAAATCCGAAAATAGCAAAACTCTAGATCTACAAGAATTAAAGCCTCAAAATAGAAAATGACAAGTTCTAATGTGGTTTAGAATCATGAGGAGAAGCTAATGAAACCATCAAAAGGAGTTCTCTTGTGGAAGCAAGTTGCACTTGCCTATGGTGTTCTTGGTTGGTGGAGAAGAGTAATGGTGGGGGAAGGAGAAGTAAATGAGAATTATGGAGGAGAGACAAGGTTGGTGGGGATAATAAAGAGGGGGGTTGTGGTGGAAATGAAGGAGAAGCATAGGCTAAGGTGTTCCACCCTTGGCCCATGATGAACAAAGCATTGGGCCGGCCGAACCAAGCCAACCCAAACCGAGAGTTAAACCAAGCCGAGAGCTAAACAAGGAATAATACAAGAAAAGACACGTACACGTATTTCCAAAATACGTAATACGAACCACATGCATTACACCCGTTAACCCATACTTCTGTGTCTTCGTGTCCTGACAGTTAGGGAAACGAAGACACACGAGTCCTGTGTCCAGGGCGTGTACGACTCATACGACACGAGTTTTCCGTGTCCGAGCACATCAATGGATTCATCGGGTTTAGGCGAGTCCAGTGACACCAACACGAGATACTGAACGACACGAAGGGTGAGATGACACGTACGTATCCGTCGAGCAGTGGCTTTCGGGGGCGTTGCATGATGGAGGAGACGTCGGGATGGTTAGAAAAAAATGGCGTTGTGGTCGTCTCGTCGAGGCACATCGATTGGTGGTGGTTGGAGGCGTCGACGTGGCCTGTAAGGGTGGCGCTCCTAGATCAAGGGTTTCGGCGAGTTCGTCGGAGAAGAAAAGGGGTCGGCCGGCGCTGGGGTGGTCGAAAAATGGTCTAGAGTTAGGGTTCGGGGTCGGGGTGGTTTTATAGGGTCGGAAGGTCGGTCGAATTAGGGGCTGGGTTACGAAAAATTAGGGTTTAGGTCGGTCGGCCGGTCGTCGCTCGTCGGGCGTAGGTGAGGGAGGAAAGAGAAAATCGTGGGGGTGACGGTGATTTGTAGTAAGCCCCCCCCCCAAGTTTGGGGTTTAACAATTAGCCCCACTGCCTATCTGTTTACAAATATAATTTACAAACTGAATTTAAAACCAATCAATAATTTACAAATTGATATTAAAACAATTTAACAAATTATAAATTGATATTTAATAATTGCAAAATGATATTTTCAACTATAAAATTCATTTTAAAAATTATTTAAAAATTCTAGAAAATTTCTAATAATTATAATAACATATTTAAAGGATATAAATGCTATTTAAAATTATAAAAATAATATTTTAAAATCTAGGGACTTACAATGGATATGTTGTAGGTGTACTGGAAAATATCGTTCCACCTTTATGGGCCAGAGCCCGGGATCTAAGCTGAGCAGGATCGTGCCATGACTTAGATTTAGAGGCTACAAATTTAGATTGTTTAGTTTTATTTCTAGATATTGTATATTGAGATTTCATAGTTGTATTTTTTATTCTGGTTATCGAATTTGTCTCCGATATTATTATTTTATTTAATTATAATAATGTGAGTTTGGAGTGACTCTCTGGGACGTTGTGAAGGCTGTGATGTTTTATTTGATATGTAGGAACGAAATCGTAAAGCAGAATACTCTAGAGGGGGGTGAATAGAGTAGACAGCGAAATATTGCTAATTAAAAATCTCATTAGCAGTTAGATCACAGATATGAAAATAATCACAAAGTAAATGATAGTAATGAAAAAGTGATCAGAAGGCAAACGCAAACATCGAGATTTATACTGGTTTTCCTCTTATGAGGACTAGTCCAGTCGGAAGAACTCTAGCTTCCAGTTGAATCCACTATTGGAAAATTCTGCAAGTTTTCATACGAAGTCCTTACAACTTCTACAGACGTGAGCTTTGATACGAAGAACTCGACCAATTTCAATTATGAAGAGTTGTTTCTTCAATCAAGCCTCTGATTACAATCGCTCTGAAACTTCTAGACCGTACCGCACTGGCAAATCGACTAGAGGATTGTAACTGGCTTAGAATTTGAAAATGTAAGCTTTTGAGAACTCTTTGGAGAAAATGTAAGCTTTAGAAGAGAAGAGATTGAAAGTGAATTGGTGATGTGAAATGATCGAAATCCTTCTCTATTTATAGTTTTTCCAAAGACAGAACTCTGACAGAATTCGGACAGAATTCGGACAGAACTCTTTGTAACAAACCGCAACTGAAGGGTGACCAAGTTCAAAATCAAACGTTCACATAACGTTCAACTTGGCGAAACTCTGGCCAAGTTCTGCTAGGGTTCTGCTAGTTGATTTTAAAAAAAATCATTTTGGCTTTTTGAAAAGTCCTTCAGAAGCTTTTTGTAAAAAGGATGTTTTTCAAAACATAGGTCATTTTTAAAAGAATAGGGTGATTTTGAAAAACAATTTCGGACAGCCTATTTGCAAGTATGACTTGGTGTACAATGTATTCCTAGACTCAATAAAATGAAAAATTACATTGCTTTGAAGGAAATACATTCTGAATGGCAAACAGCTTCAGTCTTGAACATCGTAGATATCCATCGTTGAGCAGTGTCCAAAACGTCGTAGGTAAACATCTGAATTGCCTTGCATCGAGACAGAGTTTGATCAATTATTAAAATTAGGTTTGACCATGACCAATGGGCCAACAATCTCCCCTATTTTGATAATTGACAAACTTTGTCGATATAACATCTAAGTATGAATCAATTCAAAAATGTGTAATACCAGAGAAAACAAAAATTGTTCATAACCTGCATTCATGAAGATGTTAGATCCTATTTCTCCCCCGTTGTCACTTAGCAAAATAATTACAAAAGAGAAAGCTCCCCCGCAATAAATGCATAAGTAACAAACAGTGAAGAAACACAAAAAATATATATATAACATTCTTCACAGGCATGGTATAAACAGTAAAAAAATATTAAATAGACAACACATGCATGGTATTTGTCACAGACAGTTTATATGGAAGCATAAAAAGAGAGATATTGCTATAATAAAGCTGAAACAAATAAAATGCTGAATAATAAACTAAGTAAAACATATGCCAAACTGAGGCATAATAAAAACATGTCTATGATGAGTCGCAGATAATAACTAAAATAAGAGCACTGATAATATCTTAGAATGTCGGAGCATTTCCAAGTAAACATAAGACAAAATATCAGTCTCAATATGTAACATCTCAAAAATCCTCATCCTCATCATCATCGTCATCGGCTGCAGCGCCAACATGTCCAGAAGTACCAGCTCCAGAAGTATGAGGAGTGGCACCAGAAGTACGATACCAATCGTAAGCGTTCCCTAGCTGGAACAGAGAGTGGACCGCCTCATCATCAACGCGGTAGCCAGAAATAGAAGGGTCGCGAGGTAGAGAGCTAGCTGAGTGACCCGTCTGCACAAATCTCAGATCGGCGAAGGAGTTGGCAATAACCTGGAACCGAGTCACGTTACGGAACTCACATTCCCTGGAAGTGTCAACATAGAATGACTGCAGATCTGATAGGTGCTGATGAATACCCTCAAATGTCATAGGATAGGACTGAGGAGGACCATGTGCTGTGCGAGTAGGTGCAGGATGAGCAGGTGCACTAGGTGGAGGAACAGTGGCAATGCTGCGAGAGAGAGTTTGAAGAACTTGGGCTTAGGGTCAACAGCACAAGTGGATAGGTCAATGTCAAATCTCTGAAAGATGCGTGGGATGATCATCGCATAAGAGAGGTTGCGGTCTCTTCCGCGACATCTACCCATCATCTGAATAATAGTCTTAGGGGCAGAAAAAGGAATCCCTTTAAGAATGTGATATATATCAGAGAGCTCAAGTGCAGTGACATCATCTTTGGAAGTGAATTTTGGAAGTAAAGTGGAATAGATGATGCGATGTAATTCGTAGTTAAACAAGTTCAAGTTATTGGCCTTGAACTTTCCAGGACGAGCACGTGCGGGCGCACAAAGCTCTTTCTTGAAACTAACGAGAGTCGTACCATCAAGAAAATCGAAATCAGTGATGTCATCAAGTGGGGCACCTTCGTTTGGAATACCAAGGATTTCTGCTAATTTTTTATCAGTAAACTCGATATCTATTCCGCCGACACGAGTTCTCGCGGTAAAAGTGTCTAACACGAAATTACAGTAAAATAATCTAATGGCATTAGTAGCTATAGGGAATTATAAATAAACAAAGTGTTGTAACCCTAATACCTCAAAGTAAGGACGATGGTCGGAAAAGACAGTCCACTTGATCGAAGATCCAGTACAAATAGTACGCATAATGAAATTGGCATACCATAATAGGGCTTGGTCGGAAGTTTTGAAGTAAAACTCGTTCGATGCACCGTCATCCGATTGGACCGAAGAAAAAAGGGAATTTGTATGTGGATCCGAAGACGATGCCTCTTCACTGGCATTGGTCTTCTTTTTCTTGAAAGGATTGAATCCCATAGGCATTCTATCCCAAAACTAAAAACCCTAATAATTTGAAAGTGGAGGAGAGAAGGAATTATACCTTCCGAGAATTGGATATGTTGTAGAGGACGAAATTCTCTGCACGAATCCAAAGTTTGGACGAAGATCTCCACGTGGATTAGAAGAACAAAGGTGGAGAAGAGCTAGGGTTTTGGGGCGCTGCTGCTGCTGTTTGATGTAGTTTGGAAGAATGAAGAAGATGGGAGCCTCGGGTTCTGGCTAGTACATATATATACCCAGCCGAACTCTGGCCGAATTTGGACCGAACTCGGGCCGAATTCGCCAAGGATTACCTGGCTATATATGTGTAAGAAAAATAACAATGAGGCCACATCTTTTTTATTAATTCGTTTCAAATGTTTAATTCAGAGATTAGTAATTTTAAATCTCAAAATAGTATAACTAATATTATTTTTAAAATTAATATTCTTTACTCAGCATCTGTCTCAGATTAGCTGTAGGAGCACTTGTCACGCCCCAGAACCAGAACACTGGAGAGCGGGGGCAGACATAGCCAACTACGTATAAGGAAATGGAATCCATCTCATTATACGGTCACGGCTGTCTAGATATATGAGGGTTTATCTACAATCCATCAGTCTCTTAAGGTCAATAACAAGCCTAGTGTCTCAATCACAAGCAAGTAAGTAGATGTTACAAGATGTAAGACCACCAAATATACAATAGTAAGGTGTCCCAAACATTACATATTCAGCTGATCATGAAGCTAGTCGTTACAAAATGTGATGACTAGCAAGAGTTTTAGTCAAACATGATCAACCCTAGGTTGCCAATCATGTTACAGCCCGTAGGATGACTGTGAGTAAAATGTACACGAGCTAACACTTGATCGGCGGCTAAACGCCTCAAAAGAATAATTTTTACAATAAAGTGGGAGAGCCAAAAATAACCCACTCGTCACCAGGATTCCGTCTAGTGGTCACCATCTGGCGGGAAAACCGCTATATCCTCTGGAGTTGCTCCGGTATCTGGCCATACAAAACCAGCTGGGTCAGACCCCAGAAAGAGCAAGTGCCACAAAGGAGGCTTCACTTAGGAACTAAAACCAACAATTAGCACAAGAATATAATTACAAAATAAAAGACAGTAATTAAAGAGAAACATGGCAGGTGATATACGATGAGATAACCATGGGACTATTCAGATAACCAGGTTACAACCCGTAAACCAAACAAGGACCGGGGTTGTAACCCTTTGTCTGAACAGAACTTGGTTTCTCCCACCATTTATCGGCAAGATAAAATAAGAAAACAGGTCATGTAATAATCTTGTACCAGATCAAGATAAGACTAGACTGATTATACCGCATCCAATCAATCACGGCCAAGCAATAAGTATGGCTTGATACTTTAACTAACTAGGGTTATCACAGGCCTAGTTACTAACAAGATGCAGCGAGATTATTCTACAACCATAAGCCCTGTAGACCATCCAGGTTATCCAGGTCGAATATTAGTACAATAAGGGTGCAACACATGACAGTGTGCTAGAAATGTGCCCTACTCGTCGGCAGGCAACAGATCACAAGTGGGGCGCCCAGATAACGGGATTGCCTGTAGCTGGGAAATCTCTTCATGACTACTGGATTATTCTAGTTGTTATCCTTAGTCAATTTCAGTGGGTACCCCCGACCGTGGTACTCAGGGGTCCCCGTCCTAGACATGATGCAAGATAAGACGGGTTCATTTGTACAAGCACAATAGCCCACGGTGTTCAGGCCATTCAATCTTGTCAAGTCGTGTTAGCCGTCGCAACAGCATTTCATGGAATGTCATGTCAGGTTTACTTGTCAAGAATGCGCCACGGCGGGCCACTATCAAGAATTATCATGCTAAGTTATCATGTCAAATTCACTGTCAAGAGTGCACCACTACGGGTCACTGTCAAGTCATTCTCATTTATCAAGGAAGGGAGAAACTTGTGCAATTAAATAATAATATATATATATATAATATATATATTCTTGAAGCCAAGGAGAAACTCTACAACTTTCATGTTGGGAGTGAAAAGAAATTCGAACCACAAATCAGGCAAATAAAATATTAAACAATTAAAGTGGACCCCATGCGGCCCAAAAGTGGGAGAACCTACATGCGGCCAAAGAGAGTGGGAAGCCACCCATGCAGCCAACCAAAGCTTATGCGGCTAGAAAATAACTGAATGGGGCCATGCGGCTCGCAAGAAATATTTATGCAACCAAAAAAGACAAGGAGAGAGGAACCTTCAATAAATATAAGCTTCCACTCAAGCAAAAGAAAAGGACACGTGGCCACTCAAACAATGCATGCGGCCAAGAATTATTGGTCATGAATATGTTATATGTATGTGGCCATGCGGCCAATTAGTGAATGGCCATGCGGTCATATGCTTCTCATGCGGCTCACTTGATAGCTAAGCATGCAAATGCAAAGCATATAAAATATTAAAATATACTTACATGGCAAGGCATATGCGGCTCACTTAAGGAAATGTCATGCGGCACATTTACGTGCTTGCAATTTGCAGGCAACATGCTAGTGTATATGCGGCTCTGTGGTTGCATGTAAATGCAAGCAAGACTAATATAATGCTATTAATAAATGTCATTCCAATGTAGCCATGCGACTAACTTGTTAGTATAATACTTTCTATGCATGCAAAGCATGCAACTAAAGCATGCCATGCATGCATGTCCATTTCTTATTTAATTACATGCGGCCCATGTTTGTTCCATGCGGTTGATGCCAAAGTGCATTCATTAACTCCTGTATCATGTAATCAAATACATTAAGGAAAAGTATTAAAGGATGTATTAATGAATGCATTTAAAGTAATGCATCAGAGAACTCTTATGCAGCTAGGTTTTTGGAAAGGTATTAAAGAATTGCATTCTTGAATGCATTAAGAATTACATTAAATGGATGCATCTGAGAATTTCTATGCGGCTAGGTTTTAGGAAAGGTATATAATAATCAAATGCATTAAAGAATGAGAATGCATTAACAATTGTATTAATAAATGTATTAAAGAAAGCATGCGGCTGAGGTACTTTCTTTAATGCATCAAGTATTTTCAAGTCCTTCATGTGGCTGATGCACATTGTTTTAAAGAATGCATGCGGCTGGACGTTAGTGGATGTAGTAACCAATATATTAAATATGATGCCTTATGCGGCTATAAACTCAATTGTATGCAAAATGCACACTGCACGGGGCACTCAAATGTTAAACTTGGCACAATTACTATGCTTGCTATGAAGTGCCATCATGACAGCAAATAAATAATGTTGCCAGGTCCATGCGGTTAAGCAAGACACCTGAGGCCAAACAATTGCAAGCCAGCAACAATTTGTTGCCAATGCCAACTGAGAAGAAGTTCATGGAAAATACCATGGCTTCTCCACACCACCCAATTTCCACAGGAGTCCAAATTTGGACTTCCATAGGTCAAAATAGGGTAGAACAAAATTTTCTACAACATGGAACCATCAACTAACGAAAACATGCAAGTCTGATAGATCAAAATTCATGAGAACCGAAAATACCACAAAACTAGATCTACAAGAAATTAACCACAGAAATGAAAAGTGCTAAGTACTAAAGTGGTTAGAAACACATGAGGAAAAACAATGGAACAATAAAAATAGACTTCCTCCATGAAGCAAGGTGCACTTGCCTAAGCTCTCCACTCTCTCAGGTTGGTGAGGAGTAATAGTGGGGAAGAAGAAAGAGTAATGAGTAATAATGGAAGAGAGAAAAAGGAGAGTAGGATATTCAATGAAGAGTGTGGTGGTAGGTGGGAGTGGTTTGGTTCACATAAAATCAAGCAAAACTGAACCAAGCCAAACAAACCGAACCGAACCAAGATAAATCAATCAATAAAATGCCAAAATAAATCAAGCAGGGAGACATGCAATACGGGTCAAAATGCGTACACGTATTCCAAATACGTAATACGAGATATGGGCATTACAACTCTACCCACCTTAAAAGAATTTTGTCCTCGGAATTTAATCAAGTGGCTAAAGATGCAAGGACAAGCTATACTAAGCAATCAATCAATCAAACAATCAATCATGCAAGCAAGGAATTTGAAGATACGAGGGAGAGAGAAGATATCCTGCTAGAAACCTCTCTGTCGATTCTGAATCTGAGCTTGGACCAGGGCATACTGCTGGGGTCTCTGCTGCTGGAAGACTTGTGCCTGAGGCGGCAATGGCCTCGGAGGCTGGTACTGCTGCTGCTGTACTGGTGCTGGTCCCCTTACCGAGGGACTAGTCTGGGCCGATGAGGAGGAACCGACTCTATTCGGACAAGACCCTATCTTGTGGTCCGGTGCCCCACAAGCCAAACACAATCCCTGAGCTCTGCGACACTCCGAAACAACGTGTCCTGGCTTCCCACAATGAGTGCAGCCCATTGCGAAAGACTGCTTTTGCTTCTGCTGCTGAGGGGACGTGACTGACGTAACTGAGGCCGCCTGCCTCGGAGTTCCAATTGTCAAAGCCCTGACTGCCGGGGCTGGTGATGTCGACTAGGTCATTTGGCCGTGAGATCGCTTCCGACCTCCGGTCCTGTCCACTATCCTGTGGGAGATATACTCGTGCCTCCTGGCTGCCCTTAGTACCGCATCAAAAGTCCGATGCTCAAACTGCTCTACTGCCAACAAAATCTCGAGGTGGAGCCCCTGCTGGAACCGCTGGGCTCTGTCGAACTCGGTCGCCACCAGGGTGGGAGCAAACCGACTAGGCCTGGAGAACTCGGCCGTTTATCCATCGACCGTCCTGCCTATCTGCTTCAGATTGGTGAACTTGGTCAGTAGATCGTACCGAGCCACTGCATCGAAGTACTTCATCTGGAATCTCTTTCTGAATACGGCCCATGAGATAGGGGCCACTAATCCCACGGCCTGCGCTGCCCACCAGCTGCGGGCAAGATCCAGTAACTGCAGGCGCACCACGGCCACCTTCTTATCTTCTGGGGTCCTGGCTGCTTCTAGAATCACTTCGGTGTCCTGAAGCCACGCGTCAGCAGCGATAGCATCTTCACTGCCATCGAAGAATGGAGGGTTCAGGCACTTGAAACTGTTCGCTGTACCGTTCCCATGACGACCGCCTCTGCTCAGAGCATCTTCTACTGTCTGGTGCAAGGCATCTCCTCTACGATCCTAGGAAGCTAACAAGGTCCTGATGAGACCCACCAAAGTGCCATCATCGGGCTCTGCAGGCTGGACGGGCTGTACTGGTGGCTCGGGATCCCCAATAGGCATGACTCGGGAGGCTGCTCCTGAGTGCTGGGCCTGATCTTCTGGTTGCTGCTGGTCCACGGGAGGCGCTCCACCTTGCTGATCGGCAGATCCAGGAACAATGCCGCTGAAGAAGACGACATAGGGAACAATAAGGAAGGACCAAGACAGATCAACGATTACAAGCATGTGATCAGGACAAGAATTTCAGGGATTCAGAGAATACGAACAGAGATCAAGGACGAGTACTGATTGAGACATCTATTCGGTAAACCCTCACATATCTTGATTTACAAGACCTGTATGGGCCACCACTTAAACCATGTCACGCCCCAGAACCAGAACACTGGAGAGCGGGGGCAGACATAGCTAGCTACGTATAAGAAAATGGAATCCATCTCATTATACGGTCATGGCTGTCTAGATATATGAGGGTTTATCTACAATCCATCAGTCTCTTAAGGTCAATAACAAGCCTAGTGTCTCAATCACAAGCAAGTAAGTAGATGTTACAAGATGTAAGACCATCAAATATACAATAGTAAGACGTCCCAAACATTACATATTCAGCTGATCATGAAGCTAGTTGTTACAAAATATGATGAATAGCAAGAGTTTTAGTCATACATGATCAATCCTAGGTTGCCAATCATGTTACAGCCCGTAGGCAGACAGTGAGTAAAATATACACGAGCTAACACTTGCTCGGCGGCTAAACGCCATAAAAGAATAATTTTTACAGTAAAGTGGGAAAACCAAAAATAACCCACTCGTCGCCAGGATTCCGTCTAGTGGTCACCATCTGACAGGAAAATCGGTAGATCCTCTGGAGTTGCTCCGGTATCTGGCCATACAAAACCAGCTGGGTCAGACCCCAGAAAGAGAAAGTTCTACAAAGGAGGCTTCACTTAGGAACTAAAACCAGCAATTAGTACAAGAATATAATTACAAAATAAAAGACAGTAATTAAAAGAAATATGGCAGGTGATATACGATGAGATAACCATAGGACTATTCAGATAACCAGGTTACAACCCGTAAACCAAACAAGGACCGGGGTTGTAACCCTTCGTCTGAACAGAACTTGGTTTCTCCTACCATTTATCGGCAAGATAAAATAAGAAAACAGGTCATATAACAATCTTGTACAGGATCAAGATAAGACTAGACTGATTATACCGCATACAATCAATCACGGCCAAGCAATAAGTACGGCTTGATACTTTAACTAACTAGGGTTATCACAGGCCTAGCTACTAACAAGATGCAGCGAGATTATTCTACAGCCACAAGCCCTGCAGACCATCCAGGTTATCCAGGTCGAATATTAGTACAATAAGGGTGCAACACATGACAGTGTGCTGGAAATGTGCCCTACTCGTCGGCATGCTACAGATCCCAAGTGGGGCGCCCAGATAACGGGATTGCCTGTAGCTGGGAAATCTCTTCATGACTACTGGATTATTCTAGTTATTAGCCTTAGTCGATTTCAGTGGGTACCCCCGACCGTGGTACTCAGGGTCCCCGTCCTAGACATGATGTAAGACAAGACGGGTTCATTTGTACAAGCACAATCGCCCACGGTGTTCAGGCCATTCAATCTTGTCAAGTCGTGTTAGCCGTCACAACAGCATTTCAAGAATGTCATGTCAGGTTTACTTGTCAAGAGTACGCCACGGCGGGCCACTATCAAGAATTATCATGCTAAGTTATCATGTCAAATTTACTGTCAAGAGTGTACCACTACGGATCACTGTCAAGTCATTCTCATTTATCAAGGAGGGGAGAAACTTGCGCAATTAAATAATAATATATATAATATATATATTCTTGAAACCAAGGAGAAACTCTACAACTTTCATGTTGGGAGTGAGAAGAAATTCGGACCATAAATCAGGCAAATAAAATATTAAACAATCAAAGTGGACCCCATGCGGCCCAAAAGTGGGAGAACCTACATGCGGCCAAAGAGAGTGGGAAGCCACCCATGCGGCCAGCCAAAGCTTATGCGGCCAGAACATAACTGAAGGGGGCCATGCGGCTCGCAAGAAATATTCATGCAACCAGAAAAGACAAGGAGAGAGGAACCTTCAATAAATCAAGCTTCCACTCAAGCAAAAGAAAAGGACACGTGGCCACTCAAACAATGCATGCGGCCAAGAATTATTGGTCATGCACATGTTATATGTATGTGGCCATGCGGCCAATTAGTGAATGGCCATGCGGCCATATGCTTATCATGCGGCTCACTTGATAGCTAAGCATGCAAATGCAAAGCATATAAAATATTAAAATATGCTTACATGGCAAGGCATATGCAGCTCACTTAAGGAAATGTCATACGGCACATTTACGTGCTTGTAATTTGCAGGCAACATGCTAGTGTATATGCGGCTCTGTGGTTGCATGTAAATGCAAGCAAGACTAATAAAATGCTATTAATAAATGTCATTCCAATGTAGCCATGCGGCTAACTTGTTAGTATAATAGTTTCTATGCATGCAAAGCATGCAACTAAAGCATGCCATGCATGCATGTCCATTTCTTATTTAATTACATGCGGCCCATGTTTGTTCCATGCGGCTGATGCCAAAGTGCATTCATTAACTCCTGTATCATCTAATCAAATGCATTAAGAAAAAGTATTAAAGGATGTTTTAATGAATGCATTTAAAGTAATGCATCAGAGAACTGTTATGCGGCTAGGTTTTTGGAAAGGTATTAAAGAATTGTATTCTTGAATGCATTAAGAATTGCATTAAATGGATGCATCTGAGAATTCCTATGCGGCTAGGTTTTAGGAAAGGTATATAATAATCAAATGCATTAAAGAATGAGAATGCATTAACAATTGTATTAATAAATATATTAAAGAAGGCATGCGGCTGAGGTACTTTCTTTAATGCATCAAGTATTTTCAAGTCCTTCATGCGGCTGATGCACATTGTTTTAAAGAATGCATGCGGCTGGACGTTAATGGATGTAGTAACCAATGTATTAAATATGATGCCTTATGCGGCTATAAACTCAATTGCATGCAAAATGCACACTACACGGGGCACTCAAATGTTAAGCTTGGCACAATTACTATGCTTGCTATGAAGTGCCATCATGACAGCAAATAAATAATGTTGCCATGTCCATGCGGTTAAGCAAGACTCCTGCGGCCAAACAATTGCAAGCCAGCAACAATTTGTTGCCAATGCCAACTGAGAAGAAGTTCATGAAAATACCATGGCTTCTCCACACCACCCAATTTCCTACTGGAGTCCAAATTTAGACTTCCATAGATCAAAAATGGGGTAGAACGAAATTCTCTACAACATGGAACCATCAACTAACGAAAACATGCAAGTCTGATAGATCAAAATTCATGAGAACCGAAAATACCACAAAACTAGATCTACAAGAAATTAACCACAGAAATGAAAAGTGCTAAGTACTAAAGTAGTTAGAAACACATGAGGAAAAACAATGAAACAATAAAAATAGACTTCCTCCATGAAGCAAGGTGTACTTGCCTAAGCTCTCCACTCTCTCTCAGGTTGGTGAGGAGTAATGGTGGTGAAGAAGAAAGAGTAATGAGTAATAATAGGAAGAGAGAGAAAGGGGAGTGGGATATTTAATAAGAGTGTGGTGGTAGGTGGAAGTGGTTTGGTTCACATAAAATCAAGTAAAACCGAACCAAGCCAAACAAACCGAACCGAACCAAGATAAATCAATCAATGAAATGCCAAAATAAATCAAGCATGGAGACATGCAATACGGGTCAAAATGCGTACACGTATTCCAAATACGTAATACGAGATATGGGTATTACAGTATTGTCCCAGCTAACGGAGGTTCACCGAGGAACTCTTAATGTACCACTTCGCTTCGACCGTAGTCGTGATGACAGACAGACTCTTTTTAGGCTTGTCTCGAAAACAGTTTTTGAGTATCGAATAAATTAATTAATAAAATAAAAATAATTAATATTATTGATATCTAAAATTCTAATTCTCTAAGTAAATAATTGAAACGATCTTCTGCTAGAGATTTTGTGAGTATGTCAGCTAATTGATTCTGTGTGTCTATGTATACAAGGTCTATATCTCCATTTTGTTGATGATCTCTAAGAAAGTGATGTCGAATCTCGATATTTTTAGTACGAGAAGTGACATACTAGATTCTTAGTCAAATTAATAGAACTAGTGTTGTCACAGAAAATAGGTATGTGTGTAAAATGCAATCCATAGTCTTCTAAAGTTTGTTTCATCCATAAAATTTGTGCACAACAACGTCCTGACGACGATATACTCAGCCTCGGTTGTTGATAATGCAACAGAATTTTGCTTCTTACTAAACCAAGAGACTAGAACTTTTCCTAGGAAATGACATGTACCGCTATTGCTTTTTCTATCTACTTTGCATCCGACAAAATCAATATCAGAATAACCGATCAGGTCAAACGATATGGTTTTGGGATACCATAAGCCGACAGAAGAAGTGCCTTTAAGGTATCGAAAGATACGCTTAACTGCGCACAAATGTGATTCCTTAGGATTAGCTTGAAAGCGTGCATATAAGCAAACACTAAACATAATGTCTGGTCGACTAACAGTTAAATATAGCAAGCTACCGATCATATCTTGATACTTACGTATGTCGACGGGTTTGCCTTGTTCATCAATATCAAGCTTGGTTGAGGTCGCCATTGGAGTGCTAAGTGGCTTTGCTGCTTCCATGTCGAACTTCTTTAACAGATCCTTTATGTACTTCGCTTGATTTATAAACGTTCCATTATTGGTTTATTTGATTTGCAGTCCGAGAAAGAATTTTAGCTCTCCCATCATGCTCATCTCAAACTCATTCTGCATACACTTGGAAAATTTTTGACAAAGAGATTCATCAGTAGATCCAAAAATAATATCATCTATATAGACTTGAATCAAAAGAATATTATTATTCAAAGATTTTATAAATAATGTATTGTCAACCTTTTCCTTTGAAAAATTGTTATCAAGTAGAAAAGAACTTAGACGATCATACCAAGCACGAGGGGCTTGTTTCAAACCGTATAAGGCTTTCTTCAACTTGAAAACATATTCAGAAAGTTTAAATCAGTAAAACCGGGAGGTTGAGCTACATAAACTTCTTCTTTTATAAAACTATTTTAAAATGCACTTTTGACAACCATTTGAAATAACTTAAAATTATAAAAACATGCAAATACACATAACATGCGAATGGATTCTAATCTCGCAACTGGGGCATAAGTCACATCGTAGTCGATACCTTCTTCTTAATTGTATCCTTGAGCTACGAGTCGAGTCTTATTACGAGTCACTAAACCATTCTCGTTCAGCTTATTTCGGATACCCATCGGGTGCCAATGACCGGATGATCAATGGGCTTGGAAACAAGTTCCCAAACTTGATTCCGTTCGAATTGGTTTAATTTCTCTTGCATAGCATCTAACCAAAAATTATCACTACATGCTTCATCAATATTTTTGGGTTCAAACTACGAGACAAAAGCAACACAAAAGCTATATCTTTATTCGAGGAACGAGTACTTATACCCTTGGTAATCTCACCAATTACCAAGTCCTTTGGATGATTAGCCAAGAATATCATCTCTTTTGGTGTAGTCTCAAGATTGCTAGTTCCGGCTTCTTTGCTTGGAGGTTCATCTGATGCCTGATATGATGGTTCTGTATCTTTGTGTGAAGATTTTGCAGTAGTTGTACTTGGTGTGATTATGTCTTCATTGTCATCATCGTCTAAGTGCTGATTTAGCTCATCGAACTTGACATTGATAGATTCTTCGATGATCATGGTTCTTTTGTTGAAGACTCTGTATCCTTTGCTATTTGCTGCATAACCTAAAAATATACCTTCATCGGCCTTTTCATCAAATTTACTCAAACTATCTTTAGTATTAAGAATAAAATATTTAAAACCAAAGATCTTGAAATATGAAATATTTGGTGTTCTATCAAACCATAGTTCATAGGGAGTCTTCTTCGATATAGGTCTAATTAGAACCCTATTGAGAATATATCATGCTGTATTTACAGCTTCAACCCATAAGTATCTAGGTAGACTAAACTGGTTTAACATTACTCTAGCCATTTCAGATAGAGTTTTGTTCTTACGTTCCACAACTCCATTTTGTTGCGGAGTCCTAGGGCAAGAGAATTCATGCAGATAACCGTATATGTCACAAAATTGCTTGAATTCTGCATTCTCAAATTCGCCGCCATGATCATTACGAATGCGAGTAATCATGAACCCTTTTTCATTCTGTACTTTTTTGCAAAAGGTGACGAATTCTGATAATGTATCGTTCTTGCGTACAAAAAAATAAACCCATGTACATCTAAAAAAATATCTACAATGACAAATACATATAACTTACCACCTAGACTAGCAATTCTACTTGGTCCAAATAAGTCCATATGCAACAGTTGTAAAGGTCTAGTGGTACTTACAATATTCTTGGATTTGAATGCGGATTTGGTAGCTTTGTTCTTTTCACATTCACTACATACCGTATCTTTCTTGAAAGAAATATCCGGTAAGCCACGTACCAACTTCTTTGTAGATAGTCTTGAAATTGTATCCATGTTTGTATGACCGAGTCTCATATGCCATAGTTGACTCTCAACGCTTTTGGCCATCAAACATCTACCTGCTTTGTTAGCATCTTCCAACAAATAGAAAACATATATGTTGTCTTCCCTAATACCTTCAAATATAATACTACCAGTTGAACTATCAACTATAGTACATTTATCTTTTACGAAGTTAATACTATAACCGTGATCAGCTAAATGGCTTATGCTGAGCAGATTATGTTCTAACTCGGTAACTAGACAAACATCTTTAATCACTGGATAGGAAGCCTTACCAATGTCACCGATACCGATTATGTACCCTCTTAAATTATTACCGAAGGAGACGTATCCTTCTTTATTCCTCTTCGACAGTGTTGCAAATAATGAAGCATCACCGGTCATGTGCCGTGAGCAACCGCTGTTGAGGATCTATTTGCTCCTAGCATGTGAAGGGCATCCCACCTACAAAAAAATTTGCAGATGAAACTCTTGGTACCCATTTCTCGTAGGATCCTGACTGGTTAGTTTTTGGTATCCATGCATAAATATTTAAATCTACTAACTTTCTGATTCTACATGCAGAAGATATATGACTAATGAGGTCACAATAATGATATTTAGCATGTTGAGTGTTGAAAGTAGTGTGAGGAGCAAGATTGGTAGGTTTTAGTTTTCTAGTATAGAAGAATGCATGCCTATTAGTCTTCTTGGGCATAGTTTTGGTATGGTTTGGTCTGACAGTGTTGGACGTGTTTCGATGATTCGGTAATTGACACGTGTTAGAATAGGAAGCAGCAACTTCAGGCCGTTTTCCTAAACTAATTTTCAACCTTTTGGAAGTATCATATAATCTAGTATAGTCAGATGTGAGTGATTCTAATCTGACATGTGCGCACTAGAGACTCTTTCTCTCCTTAGATAGGTCTTCCTTTAACTGGATAATAGTTTGGTCTTTTTCTTCGGATAGCTTAACAATCTCGTGTAACAACAACTTAATAGATGAAAGCTCGCTAGACTCATTTGAAGAGTCATTTTCTCTAACATGATCTAGTAGGTCGGTAAGTCTTCCTATTTCACCTTTGTACTCTTTGAGTACCTTCTTAGAGGTTTCATATTTACTACGCAGTTTCCTGTAATCGTTTAGCAGGTCACTGAAAGCCTCTCCTAGTTGCTCAAAGGTGAAATCATCATAAGGGTCAAATAGAGGATTAGTGATTACCTGATCGCAAGCCATTAAACATACATTTGTAGCATCATCTGATTGTTCGTCTTCTGAGTCGCTGGCTTCACTTTCATGCCATATGCTTGTGTTGGCGTACTTCCTTGATGTAAATTTCTTCAGATAGCCTTTATCATATTTGTTGTTTTTCTTTGATGATGCTGTTGGACAGGCTTTCTTTATGTGTCCTTTCTTCTTGCATTCGTAGCAAATAGGATCTTTCTTGTTGTTGTTGTTGTTGCTGTCTTTTGTTCGCCTGTTAAATCTCATGAACTTCTTGAATTTTCTTACCAGAAGAGCTTGATCTTCAGAGTCGGAGTCACTGTCATCAGAGTTGTCTTCGACAGTTCTTCTATGTTGAGCCTTGAGAGCGATCGACTTTTCTGACTTCTTCTTTGGTGTAGCATCTTCAAAGTCTTGAAGCTCTAACTCGTGAGTGAGTAGCTTACCCATGAGTATTTCCAGAGATATTGTTGAGTGGTCGTTCCCTTTAATGATTGTTGTAGCCTTTGGAATCCAGTTCTTTGTAAGGGCTCGTAGAAGTTTGTGAATCTTCTCATGGTTACTGTAATCCTTGCCTAGTGAAGACAAAAGATTTACAATATCCAAGAACCTTGTAAACATCTGAGTGACTGATTCACTTGGCTTCATTTTGAACGTCTCATACTCCTGAGTAAGTCTGCTGATCTTTGACTCCTTGACTTGCGTTGTTCCTTCGTGGGGTTACTTCGAGAAGTTTCCACACTTCGTTTGATGTTGTGCAAGTAGACACCCTGTTAAATTCAGTTCTGTCTAAAGCACAAAATAAAGCGTTAATAGCACGCGCGTCAAGACTAGCCTTTTTTTTCCTCCTCTGTATATTTGTCATGGGGTTTTTCAACTAAAATACCGTCAACATTAATACGAGGGGGCTTTTTATAGCCATCAATAACTACAGACCATAAGTCAAAATCAAGAGATTTCAAAAAGAAACTCATACGTGTCTTCCAATAAGTGTAATTAGTGCCGTCAAACAGTGGAGGTCTGTTTATGGCTTGGCCTTCACTTGTGAATTTCACAGTTACCATGTGTAATACTGTGATCTATATAACAATTGAATATACCTTGCTTTACCTGTATAACCTGCTCTGATACCAATTGTAGGAGCAAAATCGTAAAGCAAAATACTCTAGAGGGGGAGGTGAATAGAGTAGGCAGCGGAATATTGCTAATTAAAAATCTCATTAGCAGTTAGATCACAGATATAAAAATAATCACAAAGTAAATGACAGTAATGAAAAAGTGATCATAAGGCAAACGCAAACACCAAGATTTATACTGGTTTTTCTCTTGTGAGGACTAGTCCAGTCGGACGAACTCTAGCTTCCAGTTGAATCCACTATTGGAAAATTCTGCAAGTTTTCATACGAAGTCCTTACAACTTCTACAGACGCTAGCTTTGATACGAAGAACTCGACCAACTTCAATTGTGAAGAGTTGTTTCTTCAATCAAGCCTCTGATTACAACCGCTCTGAAACTTCTAGACCGTACCGTACTGGCAAATCGACTAGAGGATTGTAACTGGCTTGGAATTTGAAAATGTAAGCTTTTGAGAACTCTTTGGAGAAAATGTAAGCTTTAGAAGAGAAGAGATTGAAAGTGAATTGGTGATTTGAAATGACCGAAATCCTTCTCTATTTATAGTTTTTTCAAATACAGAACTCTGACAAAATTCGGACAGAATTCGGACAGAACTCTTTGTAACAAACCGCAACTGAAGGGTGACCAAGTTCAAAATTAAACGTTCACATAACATTCAACTTGGCCGAACTCTGGCCGAACTCTGGCCGAGTTCTGCTAGGATTCTGCCAGTTGATTTTGAGAAAAAATCATTTTGGCTTTTTGAAATGTCCTTCAGAAGCTTTTTGTAAAAAATATGTTTTTTAAAATATAGGTCATTTTTAAAAGAATAGGGTGATTTTGAAAAACGATTCCGGACAGCCTATTTGCCAGTACGACTTGGTGTACAATGTATTCCTGGACTCAATAAAATAAAAAAATTACATTGCTTTGAAGGAAATACATTCTGAATGGCAAACAGCTTCAGTCTTGAACATCATAGATATCCATCGTTGAGCAGTATCCAAAACGTCGTAGGTAAACATCTGAATTGTCTTGCATCGAGACAGAGTTTGATCAATTATTAATATCAGGTTTGACCATGGCCAATGGGCCAACATGTTATACCACTTGGAATTTTCCTTAGAATTGTACAGCTTATTGCGTTACGTCTTCCAATGTTGGCTGGACGAGTCCGACTCATATCCAAATATTCGGGAGCGGGTCGTGACACAATCTTCCTGAGTTGTGTACAACGACGGGATACCGGTAGAGCGGAAATTTTACCACTAAGAGCATTCAAAAAAATTTGCACATATACCGGGATTAACTCTTAGGGCAGTACTTCGTACGCAACTTTTCCGGAGGCCAGTAACCTTTAATTTTGTTTATTTTGTTTGTAGATTATTAAAGGAGAAAAAATATATACAAATATATCCAACATAATACACGTCCACTCAGTTCGAACCATGATAGATGGAACAAATGGATCCTTCCTCATACATTAGTTAAAGGTGATTAGCAGTTTACCCTCACATATATATTAGTAGAATCACATTAGTCCACATCTCTAACCTAAAAGTCTCTCTCACTCTCTCTCTCTCAATTTTCTTAAGTGGAGATCGGCAACGCCTAAACATAAATCTCTCCCTCTCCCCCTCCCTCTCTATCTCTCACACCATTTTATATTGCTTATTCTCTTAAAAAAAATCCTACCTAATAATAGAAGAAGGATACCAAGGAAACTTTCAGCAGTGCCCAAGGTGAGTTGGAGAAGTTCTCACAAATTTTGTTATTATCTTTCTTCTCGTTTACTTTGCGGAGTGTTGTATTTTAGGCATACTTTCAAACGCAAAAATGATAAACACACCAAACATGGTTGTGGACACGTCAACTTCATCCGTCGCTTCAAGTAACATACCTCTTCCTCTTTCTTCGCATTTTTTTTCTTATATGTTTTCTCCTCATTTTTTGTATAAATAGGTTATTATAATCATTGAAAGAAAAAACTATTAATAGTAGGGGTGAGCTTTCGGTTTATTAAGTTTCAACCGAATTGAAAATAGTCAAAAAAAAAACCAAAATTTTAAAAAATTCAAAACTAAAACCAAACAGAAATTAGCCAAAACCGAAACCGAATCGAATAACGATTCGGTTTATTCGGCTAAACTATTTCTATTGTAGCGTAGGGCCTAAAGTAGAAATCGTAGTTAAATAATAAAAATTATAATTTTTATACACACATTTGTTGTACTAAACTAGATGTTAAATTATAAAGTTTGGTTTCAAAACACATAAATAAAATTTAGCTGTTAAATCATAAAAGTTTTGTTTCGAAATACATAAATAGAATTGTTACTTTCAAAATATAAATATTTTAATTACAACATATGCATAGAATTGAGAGTATTTACATAATTGAACAAATCTTATTCGTTTTTTTTGTTTTGGACGAAACCCAAAACCGAAAATCCAAAATCGAAACAAAATAATTTTTTTTGTATTTTCAAAACCAAAACGGAATCGGTTTTTTTTTCAAACCAAACCGAATCATATATCGGCTCGATTTTGGGTCCAAAACTGAATAATACTCACCCCTATATTTTTTGAAATCACATGCACACACACAATTGGAAGGCTCGAACCTTGCCGGCCCCTCCGAATGTCCACTCTAATACCAGTAGACTAGAGAGCTCAGACTACTCACCCCTATATAAAACTAACTTTTTCCCTTCCCCATAATCTTCCTCTATTTATTTACATATATCCATAATAATTTATAGTTAAAATATAAATATAATAAATCTTAATCTAACTATATGTAAAAGTAATTTTTTCTTAATAATATAAAGTAAATTATTTCAGGTGCTAAATAATCCAACGACAAAAACTTCTGGCGGGAGATCTTCCCATTCCCATTTCCTTTTTCTCCGTCTTCCCTCCTCCCTCCGTTCCCATTCCAAACCCTAATCCCGTAATCTGCCAAACCCTAAAAATACCAAAATCCTAGCTTGTCGAAGGATCGGCGACGATGGGGAGAGAGGACGAGGAGCTGAAGGCGGCGAAGAGGGGGCACAGGGCGGCGGAGCTGGAGGGGAACCACGAGGAGGAGGCGCGGTGGGCGAACATCGTCGCAGACATACTGAAGCGGCGGGGGTAGTACATGGAGGCCCTCCGGTGGCTCCGCATCGACTACGAGGTCTCGTGCAAGCACCTCCCGCAGAAGCAGCTCCTCCCCACCTGCCAGTCCCTAGGGGAGGTCTACCTCCGTCTCGATCGCTTCAGCGACGCCCTAGTGTACCAGGTTTACGTTTCGGTCGGCGCAGCATTTCTACCTAATTTCATTAGTTTAGATCTCTAGACCACTGTTGCACTGATATAATTACGTCACTAATACAAACTTTTGGGTGTCTGTATCATGCTCAATACATGTTTGGCACGGTGTGACAACACGACACTGGCTTTTGGAGCGCCCACGCGAAGCTAGATGATGTAGAAGGTTAGGGTTTTGGTTGGAAATTGAGATCATGAGTGGAAATCTTTACTCCGTGGACACGATAATGGAAATGGGGATTCCCAGGACCCTTCCTTTGGTGTGCGTATTGATCGATAGAAAGTTAAACAGATCTAATACGTGTTCTAACCCTTCATAGGCAGAAACTAGGGTTCACGAATTATACCTGTGGCAGAAATGAGACAAGTAATTCCTGGCAATCTCGAGCGGACGACCCCAAGATCTTCTGCACGTATTCCTTTCTCGAGTTGGACGTCGTGTGGGCGACGATCTCCCAACCTTTTCTTCTCCTTGGTAGCCCTCTCTTTCTCTCCTTACGTGAATTACGAATTTAGAGAAAATTTCAGATTTCTGATCCGTTATCTGGCGGCCAGAGAATAGAGGATATATATAGGCTACGGCAGGGACCATGAGGAGAAATTAGGGTTAGACCTCCTAACGGATCTGGATATCCCGTGTTCAGCCCGAACACACAATCCAGGCCCATTAACAATAGCTCGGTCCACTAATGAGCTATTGTTGTACTACCTCCCTAATCCCAAATTATGTTTGTGGGCTCCTTTTATTATATGCTCGTTTGGTTTTCCATGTTAAGATATCGTATGTCCGTCGATCAAATTAAGTTACTGACAACTATATTGATTCGACATCTTTTATCCTTAAGTAGTACCGCTCAACTTTATTTGTCATATCGAATATAATCCACCTGCAAGGTTTACATGACAATCCTTATGAGCTCCTTAAGAGGACATCATCAACCCGATGTATCGGGACATGGATTCCATTTATAATCAACAACACATCATACATACAATGTTATTACCCAATTCATAGAGGTTGTTGATCCATAATGAATCTTACTTTTTTATGAGTCAAAGTAATGCACACTGCATATACATGTCAGTTATTATATCCGGATTAAGAGCACAAGCATCCATAATAACAGTGGTGTTTGTTCTCTTTATGTAGTCAGTACAAAGAGAACAACCTCAAGTGGTCCTGTTCAATACACACAAAGTGTACTAGTGTAAACCTATAGTCAAGATAGACTAATACCAGATTACACTACAACCTTTCCAATAGATTGTCTAAGTCCATCTAGGTTGTGAACTATTTATATACTCCATAGTAAATTGATAATATGATCTTCTGTGTGACACCACACACCATATTATCTACAATATAGAATATCAGACATTTGCATTAACACTTGCTACAAATACAATATGCAAACATTTGTCCATATGATTCTCATTCAAAATTTAAGGAAATAAGGTTACTACAAAAGTGATGATTTTAGTATATAACCCTAACAATCTCCCATTTATACTCAAAGAATTGCTTTTCAGTATACAGTTACAAATCTCCCACTTATACTTAAAGCCATGCTGCTACACATCTGACTCCCATTCCCTCAACATGACTGTCAAAAGCCTTAGCTGGTAAGCTCTTTGTAAAGGGATCAGCTAGGTTGTCGGCTGATGCTATCTTGATCACAGCAACTTTTCCTTTCTTTACGAAATCTCGTATCAGGTGGTACTTGCTCTCAATGTGTTTGCCTGTCTTATGGGCTCGTGGTTCCTTCGAGTTTGCAACTGCACCACTATTATCATAATAAAGTGTAATAGACTTGTACAAACTAGGTACCACATCCAAGTCCAACAGAAAGTTTCTGAGCCAAACCGCTTCTTTGGCTGCCTCAGAGGCTGCCACATACTCGGCTTCCATGGTGGAATCAGCAATACATTTTTGCTTGATACTCCTCCACACAATGGCTCCACCTCCCAAAGTAAACACATAACCTGAGGTAGATTTCCTGGAATCCCTATCTGACTGAAAATCTGAGTCTGTATACCCCAAGGGAACTAAACTATCTGCTTGGTAAACTAGCATATACTTTTTAGTCTTTTTCAGGTATTTCAAAATATGCTTTACGACAGTCCAGTGCTCTTGTCCTGGGTTAGACTGATATCTGCTGACCATGCCTACGGCAAAGCAGATGTCTGGTCTCGTACATAGCATTGCATACATTAAGCTTCCTACTGCTGAAGCATAAGGAACTGCCTTCATGTTCTCTATCTCTTTAGGTGTCCTCGGACTCTGCTCATTTGATAGAGCAATTCTATGTCTAAAAGGTAAGAAACCTTTCTTAGAATTTTGCATACTAAAACGAGTTAGTACAGTATCGATATAGGAAGCTTGGGATAAGCCCAACATTATTTTCTTGCGATCTCGTAGAATTTTGATCCCAAGGATGTGACCTACTTCTCCCAAGTCCTGCATATCGAACTCTTTGGATAACCATATCCTTACATCAGATAATACCTTCATATTGTTTCCAATGAGCAAGATGTCATCCACATAAAGTACTAGGAACACCACCACGTTTCCGTCACACTTTCTGTATACACATGTTTCATCCTGACATTGATCAAATCCATAGAATTTTATCACCTGATCAAAACATATGTTCCAAGATCTGGAAGCTTGCTTAAGTCCATAAATGGACTTCTTGAGCTTACAAACAAGATGCTCCTGGCCCTTTTCAATGAACCCGTCTGGTTGCTTCATATAGATGTCTTCCTCAAGACTTCCATTAAGAAAAGCTGTCTTAACATCCATTTGCCAAATCTCATAATCGAGATGAGCTGCAATAGATAAAAGAATCCGAATAGACTTAAGCATGGCTACAGGAGAAAAGGTTTCCTCATAATCGATACCCTCTCTTTGAGTAAAACTTTTGCTACAAGCTGAGCTTTAAAGGTTTCAACCTTACCGTCTGATCCTCTTTTTCTCTTATAGACCCACTTGCATCCAATGGCTTTTACACCAACGGGTGGTTCTACAAGCTTCCAGACCTGATTAGAATCCATAGATTCTATTTCAGATATCATTGCTTTTTGCCAAGACTCTGCATCTTTATCTTGGAGTGCTTCATTGTAGGTACATGGATCATAATCTTGTTCCTCAGGGACGAAGTCTGACGACTCTCCCAAGAACATATATCTATCAGGTTGTATCACAACCCTTCCACTACGACGAGGCACTATCGGTTGTGGTGTAATATTTGTGACACGTTGTGCAGTTATTTGTGGTTCATCCTCTTGTACTGTTGGTACTGAAGTACTTGGTGTCTCACATCTCAGTTCTTCTAGAACAACTCTACTTGTGGGTTTATGGTTCATCACATAGTCTTCCTCTAAGAATCGGGCATTGGTGCTAACAATGACCTTCTGATCCTTAGGACTATAAAATAAACCTCCTTTCGTTTCTCTTGGATAGCCTACAAACAAGCGTACTTCTGTACGAGATTCCAACTTATCTGCTTTCCCATTCAACAGATGTGCTGGACTACCCCAAATGCGAACATGTTTCAGACTAGGCTTACGCCCAATCCACAGCTCTGTAGGAGTAAGAAGTACTGACTTAGAAGAAACCAAGTTCAAAATATAAGCTGCAGTCTCTAAGGCATATCTCCAAAACGAATCTGGCAAATCCGAATAACTCATCATTGATCTAACCATCTCCATAAGAGTTCTATTCCTTCTTTCGGCTACACCATTCTGTTGGGGGCGTTCCAGGTGCAGTCAATTGGGATACAATCTCAGCCTCTGATAAATAATCTCTAAACTCTCCAAAGAGATACTCGCCACCACGATCTGATTGTAATGACTTGATACATTTTCTATGACGTTTTTCCGTTTCAGCCTTGTACTCTTTGAATTTCTCAAAGCACTCAGACTTACGGCGCATTAAATAAATGTATCCATACCTTGAATAATCGTCAATAAATGTGACAAAATATTCAAAGCCACCTCTAGCTTGGATAGTCATGGGTCCACACAAATCAGAATGAACCAATTCTAACACATCTTTGGCCCTATACCCCTTTGCCGTAAAAGGCCTTTTGGTCATTTTACCTTCCAAGCAGGATTTACAGACTGGTAGTGCCTCCACTTCCAATGAACTCAAAGGTCCATCTTCAACCGGTCTTTGAATCCTTCTTAGGTTAATATGCCCCAATCGTAAGTGCCAAAGATATGTTTGGTTCATACAAGAAGGTTCTTTTCTCTTATTTAAGTTAGATGACATATTATTCATTTCCATAAGTTGCATTGTGGACGAAATAGGATTAATGACATACAAATTATCAACCAATGCACCAGAACAGATAAAATGTTTATTCTTTCTAATAACAATATTGTCATTAAAATAAACTGAATATCCATCCTTAACTAACATAGAAACATAAACTAAATTCCTTCTAAGTGAAGGTGCATAAAGACAATCTCTCAATGTCAAAGACTTATTTCTACCAAAAGATAAAGTAACATCTCCTAATGCAACGACCGATACTTTTGTAGCATCACCCATGAACAAGTATATCTCTCCATCACTGAGCCGTCTGGTTTCCTGGAACCCCTGCAATGTATTGCAGACATGATTAGTGGCTCATGTATCTACACACCAGGTGCCGGTAGATAACACCGCTAAACATGTTTCAACTACTAGTAAATGAGATATACCTTCTTTGTTCTCTTGTTTGAGAAGTGGACAATCAGTCTTCCAATGTCCTGACCCTTTGCACTTGAAACATTTGCCTTTCGGCTTTTTCACCGCGCCTTGAGGTCTCATGCCCTTCTTTGCTGAGTTTGCCTGTTTTTGAATGTTATTCTTCTTCTTACCGCCTTTTGGCTTAGAAGTAGAAGCCTTTTCAGAAACAAAAATATGACCACTCTGCTTAAAGAGAGATTCAGCATCCTGTAGCTCTTTTGCAAGTTCTGCCAAACTATACAACCTTTTGTTCATGTTGTAATTAAGGCAGAAATTGTCAAAACTTTTAGGCAGAGTCCCGAGAATGATATCGACCTGGGTTTTCCCATCGATTTCAGCTCCAAGGATCTCCATTTTATTCAGATGACCCATCATCTTGAGAACATGATCCCTTACTGGTGTACCCTCAGCCATTTTTGTATTCATCAAACATTTCATAGCAAACTGCCTAGCTGCTCTACTCTGATGTCCGAAGAGTTCCTTGAGGTTATACATCATGTCATAAGCTGTGGCATGGCCTGATGCTGATGTTGCAGTACATTTGACATAGATGCTAGAATATAACATCGCGCCATCTCATCTGCCTTTTCCCACTTCTTATAAGCCTCTTTGACCTCTTCATCAGAGTTAGCATCAGGCTTAGGTGGGCATTCCTCAACAAGTACATATTTGTACTCCTCAGCAGTCAGAACAATATCCAAATTACGTTTCCAATCAATATAATTAGGTCCAGTAAGTTTGTTTTCTTTAAGAATCACCATAAGTGGACTGAAAGAACCCATTTTTGAAATCCTGAGAATCACATAAATAAAATTATGTAGGGCAAAAAAAAACTTTTTAAATTAACTAAATATTGATTCCCTCAAAACAATAATAAGAAATTCACCAACACCTTGAACACCATAAATTTAGCATGTCATGATAGTGTGGACGTATACAAATTCAACTTTGTTCAAGTAGATTTTTCTTATTAATTTTACTATCATGTCAATATAACTTTATGACAAATAAAATTAATATGCTGGTCTTGCTCTGGTCATACAAATAATAGCAGTGACTCCGATGGGGAGGATACCATTATTTGTATCTAAGTGTATACCATTACTTAATACTAAGTCCATTACCTTGTAATGAGTTCCTTCAGATGGAGAAGTGAACACATACTAGGTAACTTTCTACAATTATCCCTAAGGAAGTTTGTACTGGTGATCCATAATTATACTCATCCGATATGGAGGAAAGCACTAAAGCCAACACGCAAGTATAATTACATCACCTGCAAACCAGTAATGGAGACCATAGGATTTATACTAAATAAAAATCCTCTTCCACTTAGTTATTTAACAATAAGGATTTTTCTACTAGTTGATATTATGTCCATGTTATCCATTATTAATGTAGGCTTGGTTTTTCAAAAAAAACAACCACACAATAATAAACATGCATAATCAGAAAAAGCAAAATGACAAAAATAAGAGAAAATATCCAACTATTATGGTCATCTTTGCTGCTCCGTCCTCAACTATCCGAATCCAAAATCTGGCGCTACGCAGATCTATACGGGGTTCGACCTGCCCGGTCAAGTCGTGGGGTTCCGGCCAGCGCCCCGATTTTTTTAGGTTTGGCTGTCGATTCCTTCATCGAAAATCATATGTCTGTCTCTGGACTGCTTAAAACCAGCATCTCGTCCGGCGTCAGAAACAGCCACCACCGCCATCACGATTGATCAAAAATAATTAAAATTACATCAATTATATGCCTCCCGAAGGAGTTCACACATAATCTAGATTGAAAAATTAAAATAATAAGCACGATCAACCCTCGTGATTTTAATTACATCCACAACAACAACATCCACGACATGTCCGTGGTTTAAACAACACAATAAAAAAAACTTGCATTGGACCATAATAGTTGGATCTAAGATGCCTGTAAAACCGAGTTAGAACAGATCTACATCTACCGACTATTACACAGCGCAGGTTTTATTGGACAACATGGACGTATCAATCAATACGTAGATCCAAAGTGGCTCTGATACCAATTAATGGAACTGGAGATTCCCAGGACCCTTCCTTTGGTGTGCGTATTGATCGATAGAAAGTTAAACAGATCTAATACGTGTTCTAACCCTTCATAGGCGGAAACTAGGGTTCACGAATTATACATGCGGTAGAAATGAGACAAGTAATTCCTGGCAATCTCGAGCGGACGACCCCAAGATCTTATGCACGTATTCCTTCCTCGAGTTGGACGTCGTGTGAGCGACGATCTTCCAACCTTTTCTTCTCCTTGGCAGCCCTCTCTTTCTCTCCTTACGTGAATCACGAATTTAGAAAAAAATTTAGATTTCTAATCCGTTATCTGGCGGCCAGAGAATAGAGGATATATATAGGCTGCGGCAGGGACCATGAGAAGAAATTAGGGTTAGGCCTCCTAACGGATCTGGATATCCCGTGTTCAGCCCGAACACACAATCCAGGCCCATTAACAATAGCTCGGTCCACTAATGAGCTATTGTTGCACTACCTCCCTAATCCCAAATTATGTTTGTGGGCTCCTTTTATTATATGCTCGTTTGGCTTCCCATGTTAAGATATCGTATGTCCGTCGATCAAATTAAGTTACTAACAACTATATTGATTCGACATCTTTTATCCTTAAGTAGTACCGCTCAACTTTATTTGTCATGTCGGATATAATCTACCTGCAGGGTTTACATGACAATCCTTATGAGCTCCTTAAGAGGACATCATCAACCCGATGTATCGGGACATGGATTCCATTTATAATCAACAACACATCATACATACAATGTTATTACCCAATTCATAGAGGTTGTTGATCCATAATGAATCTCACTCTTTTATGAGTCAAAGTAATGTACACTGCATATACATGTTCGTTATTATATCCGGATTAAGAGCACAAGCATCCATAATAACAGAGGTGTTTGTTCTCTTTATGTAGTCAGTACAAAGAGAACAACCTCAAGTGGTCCTGTTTAATACACACAAAGTGTACTAGTGTAAACCTATAGTCAAGATAGACTAATACCATATTACACTACAACCTTTCCAATAGATTGTCCAAGTCCATCTAGGTTGTGAACTATTTATATACTCCATAGGAAACTGATAATATGATCTTCTGTGTGACACCACACACCATATTATCTACAATATAGAATATCAGACATTTGTATTAACACTTGCAACAAATACATATGCAAATATTTGCCCATATGATTCTCATTCAAAATTTAAGGAAATAAGGTTACTACAAAAGTGATGCTTTTAGTATATAACCCTAACACACGAATACAACACGACATAATACGTACAAGGCAACTTGGTCACGAAACATATTTTCCATTTAAAAGGATACTTTGGAGCTTACTTGTCACGCCCAAGACGTGCTGGACACAAACTGACACATACACTGTCTGTGCTTCCTAGGTGAACGTCATATTTTTACACTCAATTGGAGATGAGTAGGACTGTTAAAGTAGTAATTGATAACCCAGAACTGTTACTTTTAGGGGGCGTTTGGTATGCGGAATACTATATAGCAGGGAATTCTATATTCCCGGAAATCAAATTCCAAGGAATTAAATTCCCTGGAAAATTACATTTCCATGTTTGGTGACAATATAAATATTCCCGAAAAAAAATAAAAAATAATAATAACGAAAAAAAATGAACAAATATAAAAAAATCGGTAAAAACGGCAAAAAATCGGTACAAACGAAGAAAAATGGTAAAAAACGACAAAAAAATCGGTTAAAAACAACAAAAAAATCGGTTAAAACGACAAAAAAATAACCAAAAAGCGACAAAAACGAAAAATAATCGATAAAAACGACAAAAAGGACAAAAAATCGGTTAAAACGACAAAAAATAACCAAAAATCGACAAAAACGACAAAAAATTGGTAAAAGCGACAAAAATGACAAAAAACAACATAAAATCAATAAAAATGACCAAAAATTGACAAAAAAACGACAAAAAATGACTAAAAATCGGTAAAAAAAAGTTACAAAAACGACAAAAAATCGATAAAAATGACAAAAATTGACAAAAAAGCGACAAAAAGAACACAAATTGGGTAAAAACAACAAAAAATAATCAAAAAGTGACAAAAAGACAAAAAATGGGTAAAAACGACAAAAAATTGCTTTAAACGACAAAAAATTGGTAAAGACGACAAAAAAATGACAAAAAAGCGATAAAAACGACAAAAAAAAAGGAAAAAAATGTGCAAAACTAATCAAAATTGATCAAAAAAGAAGAAAAAAATTTAGACAATTTTTTTTTGCCCTGGAAAAAAAAAAAATACCCACCTATTCTCAAGGGATAGAATTCCCATGTTTTGTGGGTAAACTATTTACCCGGGTATTTATAATTCCCGGGAATAAATTTTTTATAAGCCAAACAAACGTGGTAATAGATTCCTATCTTAAATTTTCCCGAAAATAAAAAAAAATACCGCGTACCAAACGTCCCCTTAGAAATACGGGTTTGGGTTTCATAAGTAAAGAATGGCCTCACCGAAAGGCAATAAAGGAGCTTAAAGTAGATCAAGTTTATCACATACATATTGTAGTAAAGTATGAATTATCATTCAGTAATGTTTGATAAGTATGTAACATGTGTGAAAACCATCAGGATTGTTCTTGAAGTGGAAAGCATAAGATCTTGAATGATAGGTTTTAGAAGTCTTAAATTTTGGTAAGTATATTGAACAATGTCTTAAATAGCTTAATATACAACTATATAAAATTTGAAACCAAATCCAAATTTATTTAGAAGGAAACAAAGTTGAATCGAATCTGAAGAGGTTACAGAGTTTGGGTTGGATATTGCATAATTCCAACCATAAACCTATCTGTGACAACCCTAGAGACGGCTGGGAGCTCTTATTCTTATCTTGATGGTTGCTTTGATGGTTAATCATTGGAATTTTACAAGTAGATGGGTTTCGGAAAACTGATTCCTATAGTGAAATAGTCATGATGCAAATTTGGCTTCTGAAATATATATATAATAGACCCACGCTCTTGATTTATTTGACTAAATAGTTCCTGACATTTTTCCATGTCAATTTATTTGTCTTTCGTAGTTCTAAAAGTAATAGGATTATATTTCTTCCAAATGATCACAAGATATCCGTCAAATGGGAGAGTTGACTGTATGTATTCAAACAAAGAGAATCAAATTGTAAAAAGATGCCATTGTTAGCGCTTCACTTCATTATTCTGTTGTGTTTTTTTTATTAGCATTATTGGGTTACGGGGATTGCTAGAGATGGGTAATGTCTCAAGTTTGAGTCCCGTGGGAGGAATTTTACAAAATGGCACCCTATCTGACTAAATCTCCTCCTTAAATAAGTAATCAAGTCCTAGTCCCCAATAACCTAATGAAGATGCTAAACAAAATAAATGGATTTTGTTGAAGCTCAGAGCCATATAGAGAATAATTGTGGTTATGGCTCTGATACCATATAGAGAATAATTGTTGTGTGTTTTATTGATTGGTTACTCCACTATTTATAGGGAGTCTAGCTCTTCATACTACATTTTCCAATGTGGGACTAAAGTCCCTTATTAGTTCTCAACAGTAATTAATTATTCAATAGCAAGAGATATTAATTCCCTTTTCTAAAAATGGAGAAAGTTGCCCCCGGTGAAAAGTCCGATTGAACTAATAAGGATATGGAAATCGTGAGGTTGATTGTTTGAATGTGCTCGGGTGATGGTGCACAGTTTATAAGTCCTACCATTCCTTCTTTTGTACCATTTATCATCGTCTATAAAATAACCTTCTTAAAAAAATGACTCAATGTTATTTACACGGTTCATTTATCACGAGTGATGATGTTGAATTGGAATATGAATTTTGATAAGAGTAATATTTCTCTGAGTATGTGAATGATCGACTGAAGCTTGTAACGAGCACTCGTCCTATATATTGTTATTTACATGGTTTTGCCAAAATGCTTCCCTTTCTAGTGAATATCATAAGTTTCATAACATTGTCTGTGTTGATTCTTAGGCTTGCGATGCTTTGAGATCTATACTTCTGAGTCCTCAGTGCAGTCTCAAATCTCTCATTATCAACAAATGCCATCTAGGACTGGCTGGAATAGTTCAAATAATTCAGGCTCTATCAGGTAAGAAGTATCCAAAACCTCTTCACCTAGGCACCAATATAGAAACTGCGTATATAATTTTATTTTCTTTGAGTTTTAGGAAATGAAACTTTGGAAGAACTCTATGTGGCAGAGAATGCCAATATAGACCAAGAAAGGACATTATTGTACGGGCCAACTTCTCCATTTTGTCCAGAAAACAAGATGGAAGTTGCTGATAGTGAAGAAGAAGAAGAAGATGCCAGCAAGGAGGTGCCAGCCTTGTCTGAGGTTGATGGTAGCTTTGCGAGCTCAAGCCACAGCAATCAATTTGCAGGCTCTCAGTTTCTCCATGAGCTGGGTTCTGCAATTGAGTTGGGTGGGCAACTGCAGCGTCTCGATCTTAGTAAAAATGGCCTCTCATTGGAAGTAACAGAGGTCTTATATGGTTCATGGTCTTCGTCGAAGCTGAGATCGGGTGGTTCAGCCCGAAAGCATGTTGCAATTGATGACAGTACGGCCCATTTTGTTATCGAGGGGAAGAGGTGTTGTGGGATTAAATCTTGTTGTAGAAGAGATTGAGCTGTGCTAGTTGATAGAAATATGTCTCCGGATGTTCTTATATATATTATCTTAAATGAAATCATTGTTTTATATTATTGGCCTGAGAATTGTAAACATCTCTAGATGCTGGGAACTGAGAACTTCTACTTTGGGTAAGATATTCCATGATTATCTCCTCTTTTATCATAGTTTTTCTTTTATTTGACACGATTGGGCGTGTGATGAGGTTTCTACATATGCTTCTTTTTATGACGGTTTGCATTTTTCTTTTTCATATTTTCCTTGCATACACTCTCCTTTCATACTGCTAAGACAGCTATTGATTTGCAATTGTTTGTGCAGCATCAGTGGGCGTTGCTGTTCTATAGAATGCCATTGGTTCCAAAGTTCTTGCGTCGATGTTCAAGGCAGTCCACCACAGCATCCGAGCCATCGGAAAGACAACTGTACAAAACCAGAAAATTTTCAGGTAACAGGATACTAAACCTAAATATAGAATGTCTCTATGAATAGCTGGGAAGAAGACTCCCAGGAGAGTCTTTTGTATAAAGTTATATTTGAGGGTTAGTCACTTCCCTGGTAACTTAAAACTAAGCGTCCTAATGGCTATATTTCCATTTTAAACTAAGTACTGTTAGATGTTCCAAATGACCATTGCTTACTATTTTCCCCTTGACCAATGGAAACCAGATTTTCAATATATATATATATATATATATATATATATATATATATATATATATATATATATATATATCAGAAAATTTACTGTACAGTAAGAAATTTAACTGAAATTTGCTAAAACAATAAAACTTTGAAAAATTAAAACAAACGAAACAATCCGACAGACGACGTGTCGAAAAATTGGACGTCGTCCAATTTCCGACACACCGTCTGTCGGAAATTGGACATTGTCCAATTTCCGACAGACCGTGTGTCGAAAATTGGACGGACGGCGTCCAATTTTCCGACACTCCGTCTGTCGGAATGTTGGCTTTGGTTCACGTAGCGAGTTGATTCGGTTGGGTTGGGTTTTAATTAGTTTATTTAATATGGGTGGGTGGGTATGCTGGTTTGAATTGAATATGGGTTGGTTCGAATAATGTTAAGAGAATCAAACAAAGTTGGCAGAAGAGAATCAAACAAAAAAATTGGAAGAAGAGAAAGTAAGAAGACAGAAGAGAAAGTAAGAAGAGGAGAAGAGAGAGTAAGAAGACCACAGAAAAGAGAGAGAGATCCGAGAAGAAGAAGAAGAAGAAGAAGAAGAAGAAGAAGAAGAAGAAGAAGAAGAAGAAGGAGGAGGAGGAGGAGGAGAAGGAGAAGACCCTGGGTTTCAAGGTAACTTAGTTATGTTATAATTCTATTATAATACAAATCTTATTGCTATATTCTAATCCAACAAAATATTTAACTTACTGTTATGATTCTATTATAATACAAATTCTATTATAATACAAATCATAATGCTATTATAATACAAATTCTAATATATTTATTACTTATGTTATGATTCTACTTATGTTATGGAATGTGGATCCCATAAGGCTAATGTAGACCCTAATCTAAATCTCAACTCTAACCTTTAAGACTAATGTAGACTCTAATGTAGACCCTAATCTAAATCTCAACTTATGTTATGGAATGTGGATCCCATAAGGCTAATGTAGACTCTAATATTCTCCCTAACCCCAAACTAAACCCTAACCCTTACCATAATGTAAATCCAAACCCTCCCACTCTTAACTTTTATCATAATCACTCCACTAATAACATTAATCTCCTAACCCTAACCCTAACCATAGCCTTAACCCGTAAATTAAACCATAACCTAATCCAAGCACTTTTTCTAACCCTAACCCTAACCCTAACACGTGAAGTAAACCCTAATATAATCCAAAGTCTTACCCGTAAAAACCCAAACCCTAATCAATCCTATTCTTAAATATGCATTTTGACAACCATCTTTTTTCAGATGGCTACCCAAAACGATGGTCATATACCAGGGGGGCCAACTACAGATTTGATTAAGCAGCAACGCAAGTCGCACATATGTAGTCTGATATTTACTGGAGAGGTATATATACTTTTAATAAATTGTGGTAGTCAATAAATTTTTTATTTTATATATTTAGTAATAATATAGTTTGTATGTTTTATATATAGCTATGTGATTATAAAAGGGAAGTGCGGCTTCGAGAACACAATACATGGCGCTATGAAGGCCAACTTGCACTACACCATAATAGTCGATTCCTCACGGTTATTACCGTGACAAATATTTTTCGTAACGGTAATAACCGTTACGATGTGGACGTGGTAAATATTTTGTTACGGTAATAACCGTGACAAATTATATTTTTCGTAACGGTAATAACTGTGAGAAAAATACAATTCGTCACAGTAATTACCGTTAGGAATTTACCATTCGTCACGGTAATTAATGTTATGAAATATTTTTTTGGTCACGGTTATTATTGTGACTATAATGTATTTTTCTGTCACTATTGTCCACTCATTGTAACGGTTATAACTGTTGCAAATGCAATTTTCTTTTCTTTTTTTTAAATTATTTCTAACCATGAACGTGCATTCAACTCATAACTAAACCATAAGCAACATATTAGATTCTTATCATTTCAACCTTTCTATAAAACATTTGAATAACAACTAAACCACATATGAACAATATTATCAACGGCGGAAGAACATCTCTCTGGAAGAACAAAAAACATACTTAAAGAAAACTAATTCATAGCCGAATTACAAGAGTTTGGAACAAGTAATTTCTTACATTAGAAAAAAAAAGAACTTATAGGAAAATAACAATCCCTCACATAATAACTTTCACTAACTAACAAAGAATATAATGTTGCCAAAATAAGAACCAAAATGATACCAAACATCCATGCTTCCAGGTTGCTTTTGCATCACAATAGCTGCTGCCCTTACATCAAGTCTAAAGGTATGTTCATCGTGTGTAAACAATTGTTCTTCCTGTCCCACTATGTTCCTGACTGCATTCATGTGTAATTTGTCCTGCAGGTGGTCGAGTGGCCTCTCCTCATCTGGGCCTGTACGAGGTGGTCTTATCTCCCTTGTCATGAAGGTGAGAGTGATTATGAAAAGTACATTGATGGCGGCCAGTAGTGTTGCACCGACGAATATGCCCGGTGTCTGTATGTGTAAGTGAATGACTATGCTTTGAGAGAGTGAAGTAACTAGCTTGACCTTGAACTGCAGCTGATTGAACCTAAGGTTACAATTAAAGAAGTGGTGAACACACCTGATGATCCACACTAGAGAAAACCTGACATTTCAAAGGCTAAGGAGTTGCTTGGATGGGGGCCTAAGGTCACCCTTCGCCAGGGCTGCCTCTCATGGAGGAAGACTACCGAAGGAGACTTGGTGGAATAACATTTTAGCGTGCTTGCTGATATTGTCGTCCTCACTCTTCCAATAGATGATTCATTTTGGATGTTGATCTTTAAACCTCCCCCTGCTTCCAAAATCACTGCAGAAAAGTGGCACTGACACGAAAGTTTTACTTTTTGTCAGACAATGAAGCTGGGTTCAAGTGATGGTGTTGGATCATCGAAAATAAATTAAGCATTGCGTTCATCATTCCCAAGTATCAAAATTTATACTGCAGGTCAAGCTGCTACTGTTGGATCATTAAATTTGCATTCGCAATGTATGTATATATATAAAAGAGCAAGAGTAGAGAAAGCTAGTTACTTACCAAGAAAGGACTAAGAGTATGATTGAAACAGCTTGGTTTCTCTTTGAATTTTTCTTCTTCTTCTTCTTTCCTCGAAGGCTGGTGGTGGTACCAACAATCTGTGCGACGGAGAGGCAAGCGAGAGCTGCGACGGCCCGAGCAAAAGCTGGGCGTCTAGGCATGGAACAGATGCTTCCATCCAGTCTCATATCCTTGTCCTTGAAAAATACAATTACTACTCTCTCAGCACATTGGTATATATATAGCAGGAAAGGCACAGGGAGGGAGTCGTGAGGAGGAGAAATTACTAGTTAGTTAGTTGGTACGTACCTTTGCTCTCCTGAATTCTGCGATGATGCAGCAGGAGAAGGAAATGATGCCGAGAAGGATGACCGTAGCGCATATCACAGGTTTCTCCATCTCTCTCTTCTGCTATGCTATGCTATGTTATGCTAGCTGATCAACAAAGTTGTAGTTGTAGTTGTAGTTGATTGAGGAGCCGGCCAGCCGGGATCGATGCTTATAACCAATGTTGAAGCTTTTCGATCGTTTGCTAAAGAAATTAAGGATGAATGCAATAAGAAGAGGATTGGAATACATCAAAAGGATAACCTAGATGGTTATCCTTTATCACTAATGCTTAGTAAAAACTAACATGTAAAGAATAAAAAAGAATTGGTGGACCATCAGAGAAAGGCTTCCAGTCATCATTAAGGACACATTGTCTCAGATGACTGTCGTGAGATATGAAAACCGATTATCCTCATGTGGTTACTATGGGAGAATAAACAAACAGATAATAAATTAGTTTCTCAGTCATGTTAAAAAAATATACTTTATCGCAACTAGCAAAACATAAATTACGAATTCAAGTTAAATTGACAAGATATCAACAACAAAAATAAGCAGCCAAACAAACAACTCTATCAACAAATTACTAGCAACATCATGTCACAAATAAAACAACTGAGAAAGAAATAAACTTCATCAAAACAGTCATATATAAAAAGTAAAACAACAAAAAACAAAGTAAAGCTTGCAAAAGAGAGAACCTATCCCAAATCATTAGGTAAATAATATGGCAAAGAACATATCAATTCTAAACAAGTAGGTCAGAAATATACCTAATGTGATGCTGCCTGATGAGTACCCTGGCATAGTGGATGGACTTGGCCATCCCAGACTAGAACACAAGTGTCTGAAAACATATACACTAAACTAGCACTATAAAGGGAGTAAGGGAAAAAGGAACCTGACCAAACACAGCTTACCTTTTATGCTGAGGGAATTTATTTTCTGGTGGCAGTACTCTCATCAAGATGGTTATTACTACCCCAACACAAGTATCCTGGGTGGCTGCAAATAACATATGCATGTCCCTGAATCTAGTAGAAGCTCCTTTTTTCAGTCCTGATCGTGTTGGTTTATCAATAAACCAATACTTGAAGAAGCAAATAATCTTTAGACCATTTGACTCCATTAAGTCCTTATAACAAGCCAACGCCTGCACTGGAAACATATTGTCTTTGACCATTGGACAAAAAGGCCAAGACACAGTTTTTTTATTTTTTTTAACCAGCAGAGTCATGAGTACACCTTTTTGATCCTCGTATGACCTCTATCATGAGTACACCTTTTTGGAGATGTTCCACGCACCTTTCTGGATATTGCATGTAATCATGCAAGGCATCTCATGGCTTCCAACATGCTCCCAGAGAAGATACCTGAATTATTTATGTATAGAGGATATCCAGATTGGATACAGATGAGTGAAAATAAGGTTTATCACAGGATGAACCTGCAACAGTCATTCCTAAAACCACTACACGAGCAAGAATTTTCACTTTGGGCATAAGAGGAAGACATCATGTTGTACATATCAAAAATACCTCAGAAACGATAACCAATTGTTCAATACTAATGGTCTAAAGAGGGACCGACATAACTTATAAACAGTCATATTTTTTTGGCATATTTTTTTGACATAACTTATAAACAGTCACTGGAGTGGAGGGTGTTTTTAGGAGATGCTGTGAGGAAACTCTCTGTCATTTGGACAAACAAGGAAGCGTTGCTTACTATCATCGAAGTATGAACAATGACCATGATATAGTGAAATTAACTGAATGCTATAGTAGCTGCTTAATTCTCTGGATAGCTGATGGTACTGATCTGCAGGTTTTCATCCATGATCCTCTTTATAAATGGGCACTTTCACCTCTAAAAGCTTTACAGCGACAGAAGGTATCTTAACTCAAATAGCACTCCTGAACACGTGTAATTATTTGTCTTGATATATGAAATACTGCAAAATGTTGACCAGTTGGTCACATCACTAAAGATGAAATCAAGCTGTTTACATGTTGACTGTTCCAAGTTGTGACTGATATTTGGACCAAGTATTATGTTTGATTATCCACCTGTATTTCAACTTTATGGAACTTCTACTTAAATTCTGGACAAATTTCGAATTCTACCTTTGCTATTGTTTGATTAGTGGTACCTTCCATTTCAGGAGACTGACAATGATACAGACTCAAGTTTTGAGAGTTCACAAGAAGCATATGAAGAAAATGCCAAAAAAATATGACTATTTAGACCATTAGTATTGAACAAGACATCATGTTGTACATATCAAAAATACCTTTGCTGCTCCCTATTCCACTTTCCTGTTTCAAGATACATATCAAAAATACCTCAGAAACAAATTAGCAATCATTGTACATGACTTTCATTCACAACATTAGATTAAAGTTGTGTTCCAGTTGAACATTTGTTTTCAATGACAAATCAGCCTCATGAGAGCTATTGAACTTTTTTTTAGCAATAATTCCAAGTTCCGTTGGTGTTTTAGCAATAATTTCAAGTTCCGTTGGTGTTTTAGCAGAATCTCCGTGTAGATGTGAACCTTGGGGGGGGTGCTGTAGGAACTTATTTAAAAAGGTTACCTGGATCGAGCAAACAAGGAAGACTATCAATTTTACCCAAAATATGAGACAAAAGGTCCTGATCTTTCAAGTTGTTGAGTCTATCAACTGTCAATGCAATAGAAAGTATCATATGATGGAATTTGTAACTATCGGTAGTTGTAAATTTTAGTCATTTGACGAAGAAAATACCCTATACTCACATTTCTTATGATGGTATTTAGGATCTACATAGCACCCTTGCTAGCCCCTTAGTGAAAAAAGAACTGGATAACCGCAGTCAGTAAAAAACATGAAGTTAAATACTAAACTATTCAATTTCCACGCCCTCCTTATAGTTGGAAAATGAACCTCCAGACTTTCTAATTCAGACATTATATTAAGCATAAAATACTAAACTATTCAATTTCCAAGCCCTCCTTATATTATTCTGCATTACTCAAATTTTAGGAGGAACAGAAACGGTATTTTTTTGCACGAAATCTGAAATAAGTGAAAAAGAAGTCGATATGATGGGGATCACAAATTGTTTAGGTCCTTTTTCTCATCCCAACCTTTTGATACAATGGTCTAATTTTCCTCCAGGCACTTATATATTTCCTCTCTTCCTCCAACAGAATTTTCAGCAAAGTTCATGAGCTTCTACAAGACGGTTGTTGCAAAGGTGTAGTTCGAACAAGATGCTGTTGAGAGGTTAGAGAAACTCTCTCAAATTTGAAGCATTGTGATTACTTCATAAAACATCATATAAAGTATACATATGTAACAAAGATTTTCAATTGAATAAAGCATGAACATGTAAATAACGCTTTAGTACATTACTGCACATTAGCTCTGCTTCTATTCTCATGCACAATTGCCATTATATATGTGTGAATTGAGAATGATAATTTTATCATCATATAAGTACAACACTTGATTGTATATATATTTTGTGTTTTTAAAGCTTCAATATGCGAGTATTGGTCTGTTTGGTTGGCCTTGCCTAAGTTTGATTTATTATGAAAGATATTAGCAAGGACTGGCCACTGAATCTTGGTTTCAATTAGATGTTGCATAGTATCAATTCTCAGTTTTATGGATTGCAGAGTAGAATGTCCAAATCAAGAACCAAGTTGAAACAAACATGTAATGTAAGATATTTTAAAAATAGAAATAGAAATTTCACCTTGCCATCATATTCCTGGCGAGATTGCACTGCAGATGCAATATATGCAAAACTTGATTTAGGTCTCTGTATGCATAAGTGATCATTGTTTCGAATTTTAAAAGTCAATGTGCAGTTTATATAAACCACTCGAATCATAAAAATAAACACTTTTAAAACTTTGCACCTTTGGGTATCCAAAATCACAAATTTTCAGTGTGGAGCAGGGCTGCCATCCAACAAAGTGTTCTCCAGTTTTAAATCGCGATAGCATATTTGCTGATATGAACAACCGAGCAAATAATGCTGATATGAAAATGTCTTCAAGGCAGTTTTTAACAGTTTAACCACATGCAAACTCCACCCTCGCCTATCTCTCTCTTTTCCAAGTTCCAAAATGACCTCACTTCTTTTTTCTTTTATTCCTAGTGTAAACATAATTCAAAGATTTGATGCCGCCATCAATACACACCAACAAGAATTTTTAACTATAAAGAAACATCACAATAACAACATTAACAAAAAAATAATGTCATATTACGCAACGTCAGACCACAATATGCGCGGTCCAAGAATGATTGCCAATATTCAGACGAGGTATTCCTAGTCTAATCCTTTGTCCCTTACTTGATCACACAAAACCCATGCCCCTATTTCTATGGCCGGTTGAGGTGTTATATGACGAAACCCTTGGTCCGTGTGCACTGCACTTGATCCACTTGTCATATGTAAGTTTTTACTGGGTTTGACATTTAGAACGTTGTTTAAAGCATAATCCAGTACTCCATAAGTAAGAATAAGAGAACATTATAATTCTCCTTATACTGACAATTAAATAAACAAATGCAAATAGAATAAAAACAAATATAGTTATCATGATGATGATGAACCTTCATTTCCTGGCCTTTGTCTCCTCTTTTGCAAATTCATAAACCCACCAACTTTTCTTTTGTTAAGGCTGGCAAAATGGCATCCATACCAGGTAAAACCACAAGTTCTTCTACCACCTATTCACATGAAAAAAGAAAAGAAATCAGTATATACAAGATGTGAATCTACTTTCTTCCCACCATGAAACAGAAGACATAGCAGCATTCTAGAGCCATCAGTATTCCCAAGACGTGAATCTACTTTCTTCACACATTTGAGGATTCAAGATGCATCTACACATTTAAAAAGAAAACAAAATTAGCCCTAATCCATCTATGGAGCTTGACACAGATTTGAAAATGGGAATGAAAGATGGTTACTTTGCCTTGTCGTATCTAGCCTTCGTCTCCTCTTGTCTCTCCGCGGCATCCTTCGAAACCCTAACTGTCACCTTCGAAGACCACCATGTCCTCCACCGTCAGCGGTGCTTCGTGCCCTTGATCCGGTGATGGAGGGCGGCGATCTAGCCAGAGCAGCGACTCTCTCTGCTCCATCGGGACTCCATGAGCAGCCACCATCGCGGAGCCACCAGGACTCGTCGAGCATCCACCATCGCGCAACCACCTCTACTCCTCTCTCTCTCTCTCTCTCTCTCAGAAAGATGATTTGGGTGGAGTAAATTAGTGTTAGGGTTAGGTTTTTGGATGATTTGAGGAAAGGGAGGAGAGGAAGCTCGGGAGAGAGAGGGGGAAAGTGGAGGGAAAGAAAAAAATGATGCGGAAGAAATAGAAAATTTTCCTTTTGGTGGAATGCATGTGATAGTATATGATTTTTTTTGTAACAGTTTCTACTGTTACCAAAATAACAAAAATAACATAACTATAAAGTTATAATTTTAGTAACGGTTTTTCAACTATTGTAACGGTTATTACCATTACAAGAGTGTAACAGTAATAACCGTTACTAATTATAAAAAAAAATGTGTTACAAGTTGCATGTTTTGGTGTAGTGTTGGTTTCTGGAAATTGACTAGTGACCAAGAAGTTTTATTGCACGTATTTGGTTTTCATTACCTTGACCAAATACGTTTTCTATGTCACGATAGAGACCTGATTCTGAGTCTAGTGGAGCGCTGGTGGCCCGGACGAAATACGTTCCAGCTACCTTTTGGAGAAATATCTATTGTGCTTAAAGATGTTGCAAATATTTTAGGTCTACCTATCACAGGTGAACCTATAATATTTGATGAACAATTTTCTGGTGAGACAGCGATCACGACCTACCTAGGTGTGGAGGCACCAAAATTAAAAGGCAAAGGTCTAGTGTCGTATACATGGCTCCGGCAGAATTTTATGCACATAGATCGTATCGGTGACCAAGAAATATCAGTTGATGAGGAACGAGTAAGTATTACATTTGTGGTTAATATTTGTGCACGTAAATTATATATCAATTTAGTTCAGCTAATATAATATTTTTCATATTCTGTTCAGATCATTGCATGCACTAGAGCCTATTTGCTAGGCCTTATTAATGCTTTTTTGTTTCCCGACGCATCAGATATGGTAAATTTACGGTTTCTATCATTTCTGAATGATCTGACGGAACCGACGAGTCATGCGTGGGGAGCGTCAATGCTGGCATATCTATATAGTGCTATGTCAGACTTTGTGCAGTTCCATTCGAAGGACAAATTGATGAAAAATTTAAACGGATGTGCTACATTGATTCAGGTAGAAAAATTGTTTGAATTTGGTATATATTTAAATTTTGTTATATATTTAAAATTTGTACACTTATATTATATATTTTTTAGGTTTGGTCCTACGAGAATTTTTCTATCGGTAGGCCACTTTCCTTGATCAGTAGCGACGCACATGTATTTTCGGGCGCTTTACGGTGGCATACTGATGCGGTAGATCCCGCACATTGTGTTTACTCGGTTGCCCCGATATATCGAGGCCAATTTGATTCACTACAGATCTCAGAGGTAAATAAAAGTCACCATTCTATATCTATTTAGTATATTATGTTTTATTTCCTTATAATTATATGTCAAAAAACAGGTTCAAATGGTGCATTATTCTGTTAATCCTTATCCTTCTGAGATAGAACAAACATCATATGCATTAAGTCTCCATAGGTTTTACATAATATACCATGGAGACATAATGTATCATCCAGCTGATCGGGTTATGCGGCAATTCGGTATGAAACAACATATACCCGAAGCCCCGTCTCACTACAATCGTGGTAGAGGAAGTGCAACCGTCAGAGCCCGCAAATTAATTCCTGCTTGGAATTCCAGACTAGAGACGCATAACATCTCACATTTGTCTCAGAACATAGCTACTATGGAGGACTGTAAGTCATTTTGAAGTTAATATTTTTGCCGCATTTTTCTCATAACATCTCACATATTTCGTATATGCAACAGTATACGGGGATTTTGCATTTAGATCTTGGTGGGGATCTCCAGTTATTAGCAACAGACATTACATATATCAGGAGCCTCGCTTCGAGCATAGAGCTATAGATGATTCTAGTCTGCGTGAATTTTATGAACATATAATAAGAACTGATGTAAGTAATTATTTTTAGTTTACAATATTTTAGATTACAATGTTCTAGCTTGCATAAGAACTAAAATAAAGTGTTATTATTTTAGGTTCCAGCTTTGAAGCAAGCATATGATAACCCAGATCCTGAAGTATTGAGAACGACAGTAAGAAACTTTCTGGATTGGGTGAAAGCGGATCCGGAGCCTCCGAACCCTTCGCTACATATTCCGCCAGATTATCCTGTAGGCATTATTAGCCAACGTCAACCACTTCCCCGCAGGGTTAGGTCCCATGTCACCCAGCTGTTCCCCGATAGTCCGCCTCAGCAAGCTGACGAGATCCGGCCTCAGTAAGCTGGCGAGATCCCGCATCAGCAAGCTGACGACCAGTGGGCTGGCCAGGGTTCTTCCCAGGGGGCTGGACAGGAGACTTCGCAGTGGGCTGGCCAGGGTTATTCGCAGTGGGCCGGCCACGGTTCTTTCCAGTGGGCTGGCCATGGTTTTTCGCAGTGGGCCGGCCAGGGTTCTTCCCACTACACCAAAAAAGGCCTTTAGGAGCAATTTTTGTATGTTCCTAATATTTTTAGGAACATATCATAACCGTTCCTAAAAGTGGCGTTGCAATATTTGGAACAGTTAGACTACGTTCCTAAATTTGGTTTGTAACAGTTATACAGAGTTCCAAATGTAGATTTTGGAACATATGTGATGTGTTTCTAAATTATTTTTGAAACATCTTTGAAATGTTTCTAAATATCAATTTGGAACACGTTCTGCTCGTTTCTAAATATAAATTGTAACACTTTTTCATTATTCTTGTGGCAAATTTTGCAACATTTGTAAGCGTACCTATTTATTTGTTAATTTCATTTTGTAAGCGTACCTATTTATTTGTTAATTTCATTTTGTAAGCGTACCTATTATTCTATTCTAAATCATACAAAAATAAGTAATAGCTTAAACACAAATCAATGAGTGAACATTTGAGCAATTTGAACATTTGATCCATTTTACATCACATTACTAGGTTCAAGAAGCTCCTTGGCTTACAGTGTACATAATAGAGGCAGTCAAACACACACAAGAGAAAAGCCACATTGAATGCCAAAACGAGGAAGAGCAAAACAGGGACACTATCTCATACACTATTATGATAGGAAAAAAAACTACAAGTAGTTTTATAACTTTAAAAAAATTTGACATCAATGCTCAAGTATACAAAAGTTGATCAGATACCAAAAATAACAAACAAGTTATATATCAAGACTTTTAGATGCTGCCTTGTTCTATGTTGCATACAAAAAGCCTTCTTCTTTGGGCACTCTTTCCAAATCTTCCCGCTTGCGCTTTGCAGGGTGTTAGGCAAGTTTCGAAAATACTCCTTCGGCCAGTTATCATTAATGTTCACATCATGCTTGCCTACAGTTCATTAGAATTATGGTTCAATTATCATCCATGGTTCAATATCTGCTACATGTGAAATGTAATAAAATTGTAGGATGATATTTAGGATATTCTTGCATGCTATGAAATTACCAAGTTATGTTATTTCGGAGATTAAAAAAACATTATTTTACAACGGAAGAATATATGTGTACCTGTCCAATTCCAGATCTGGGAGCTATTATAATTCTAGTAGTGTTAAACATAGAATTCATCAGGGACCACCCTTGTAGCTTCAATTACCTTCCGAAGAAAGTCAAGACGAGGGAAGTGATACATTGCTCCCTCTGTTTTTTTGTATATAACACCTTCTAAGCTGTTAAATGCATCCTACAGAGCATGTACTAAATAAGGATGATATAAGAATTGATACGAAGCATCAAAGGATGACAAATACAAATACCAACTTGGAATTCTGATGTAAAAGAAACATATAACAGTTTCTCCCAAGTCGACCAGGATGAAATATAAATCAAAGGTTAATTAATGCTGACCTTTCCACACCTTGTTAAGGATTGAAGAATTCCATCCTTCTCTACACTGTAAGATTCATAGGATTCATCTCCTACCTAGAGTTCCATTAGATTCATAGGGTTAAATATTTGAACAAAGATTCATCGATGCCACCTTGCAAATATGTTCTCTCACTTCAGGCGAGAGGCCAAATAACATTCATGTAACCACCCCTCTTTCCACATTCTCCATAATATCCTGTTAAAAACAAGAGTCAATTACTACTACTATATCATGACACATCATGTCATATAAAAAACCCTTAGAAACTGATTGAAAAGAAACTAATGCAAGGTCCTTCTCGTTGTATCCCATTGACCTTGCAATCTTCTTAAATGATGGAAGTTTTTGTGTTCAGCATAATTTTTTTCTTGGTATACCTGTTGTAGCAAACCATGCTACTAAGATTCAATAAACAAAACTTTCCGCGGATGTTGCTTATATTTAGAAAACATATTCTAGTAAAATTATATCTTCATTTTTTGAATGAAGGCTTGGTACAAATAATTTCCACCTAGCCTTCAAGGAGAACCCAAGCTAAAGGTTTACATTCATGAACCTTGACTATCTTACAAACGTAGCAGCTATACAAGGAACCTCACAAACATGTAATTGAAAGACAAATAGGAGCTCCATATAAATGATTTTTATTAATCTGTGATGTCTCAGTAGTGACGGATTGTAAGTGTAGAGGAAGTATTCGCTGGTGGTTGAGCTAAAGAATCATGAGAAATAGTGGGTGGAGGAGGATCAGGAAGATGAAGATGGGCGAGTGGAGGAAAAGGAACCCCTCCTGTCTTTTCTCCCTTCCTGGATTCCCATTAAAACAGAGATAGCAATTCTGATATTATCAAACTATTCATTTAGGGATAAGTAACTTGGAATCCTGACCAACACTCAAATGTTTATTGGGATTCTCACAGCCCAACACGAGATGACAAGAAGTTTCTTTGTAACTTATAACCACAATATCTTTTAGCTAATATCCAAAGTAACTAACAAAACTAATCACACCAACATACAAACTATTGATGTTTCTAATGAACATAAGATTATAGCCAACGTACAAGTCACCACCTAAATTTATGTAGTTTAAATTTTCTACTCTTGATAAATTCATTTTTGAACTTGTGATACATTGTAAATAAGTATGATTATTCTGTTAAACTCGACATTGGAGTAAAAATAGTTAGAAACAATTTGCTCAAAAAAATGGCATGAGGCCCATTAGTTCTCAGCACCAATCGAAATGGTCTAATCTCTAGCCTCTTCATTTGTAAAAATCATATGAAAAAAGGCAGACTTACCAGGAAGTGCATAATTGCCTTAGGTAAAGAGTCCTCAACATTCTTTCTGACAATGTCATAATACGATTTCAGCAACAATTTAGTGATTGCTATCTCCAAGGCTTCTTGCTCTGTCTGATTATCTGAAGGCTTCAAGATGATGGGTGGCTGAGCATTAACAAATAAGAGTTATATACTATGTTGATCACAGTAGGGAAAAAGGAAAGGCTAGGTCATGGTGTCATAGCCATGCAATATGTGAATCATATATACACAAGTGGAGGCTTTGTCCATTTGGATTAACACGTACAGGAAGGTCCAAAATATGTCTTTAATGATCTTCAATGTGGGCAAGGTGACAACATGTGTAATATTTACTCAAACAAACACTTTGAAATTAACAGCTAGAGAAGCAGGGTAATAGCAGAATTGAGCCTGATGCACGCAATCCAATGGCATACTGAATCCACAGTGCAAACCTTGAATCCACAAGATAATTGGAATCACCAGAAGAAAAAAACAACATGATGTTCAAAAATAAATATTGTTTGAACTTGAGATAGAAAGAGTTCTAGGATTAGGTTTTAGCTTATTCTAAAAAAACTACTCTGTCAAGGATGAAATTTTGGATACACAAATTGCAAAAAAGACGCAAGATATCTGATTTTTAAGAAGAAATTTTACACAATTTTCAATTTTTAGCAACTAGAATGGATATCCTAAATCGTAGAATCCCTAAAATTATGCATTTAAAAATCACAATTTCCATGTGCTCATTTCTTATCTAAGTTTTTATGTATTTCCACTCATCTATCTTAGCATTCTCATTTTTACTGGACTAATTTTTGAAAAGGTTGGTTTTTTTGAATTGCCCAACAACTCAAACCCATAAAACATGATCGACATAAGAAATGGAAGATAGCAAAATCTAACAGTGTTAATATTGATATTTAAAAAAAAACAATAGTGGAAATATATAACATATGTGACTTTAATCATGGAAACATCCAAACACACCCTAAGTTTCTTCAACCAAAAAAAATCAAAGTATTTTTCTCATTGCTAGAGGCCCACGGTTAATAAAACCACATGAAAGAACGATCATATGTAACATGGTTGTGGGATACTGGTTTGTCAAACAAAGAGAGTAGTATCAGTGCATCACTTATAAAAGTTTCAATAGATAAAAATAAGAGAAGGACAAGCATACGAAAATAACACCTGTAAGGACGCAAGCTTTCCTTCTGAAGCTTGTTTCTTTAGGGCGCACATCAAACTAACAAGAGACTCTATCTCAGAGTTTTTTGCAGCTAGAGCTTCAGTCATATTTGATTCAACTCTTGCCAGTTCAAGCTTGGATGCAGATAAATCTGGTTTCAGCTGTTTTATGTGAGCTTCATATGAAGTAGCTCGTTCTCTCTATTTGAAAAAAAAGGCTGATTTCAAGGACATATGGCACATCTCCTAAAACAAGAATACTGAGAGACTTTATATTATAAATAGATACAAAGTAGAATCAACTTTTGCATGGTATTTTACCTCTAAAATAAGAAGTTTTCCCAGCTGAGCACTTCTGACTTGTATTCTTGAAGATGGGATGAAAGTCCAGCACAAACCTGACAGGTTGTAATGCTGTTCTATGTTGGTTAAGAGTTCATAAACTAGATGGAAGCAATGAATAAGAATATTTAGGTAATATAAGCAGATGTGTACTACCTGTTTTAAAACCAGAAAAGGTATTTGTGCTAAGTCAAAGATTTTGATTTCTTGTTTTGATCATTGTGGGAATATATACATGAAAATGCAACTTGAACACAACTTGTGCTATTGAAGTGTACTATCAAGTATAACACCTTTACGTTCAGTTTTTTGTCCAGATTGAGACATACTCTGCCATTTTTCGGACTTTTATATGCGTGGATTGAATACCATGTTGTTTCATAAATTACAAGTAGATCAATGACCATGCTCAAATTGGTTATTTGTAACTGCATAATCAAGGTTTTAAGTATCCTAGATTCAGTTAAAGTAAGTAAACAGTTTTACTTCGATAATATTTAGATTCAGTTAAAAAAGGTAGACTTACCAGGAAGTGCATAATTGCCTTAGGTACAGAGTCCTCAACATTCTTTCTGACAATGTCATAATATGATTTCAGTAACAATTTAGTGATTTCTATCTCCAAAGCTTCTTGCTCTGTCTGATTATCTGAAGGCTTCAAGAAGATGGGTGGCTGAGCAACAACTGTCCCTGACAAAACTTTAATCATTATTTCTATTGAAATGAACAATAATCATTTTAAACCACTAAAATCATGATACTGGTATGCTTTTGTAGGCCATGTTGCACAAATTTCTCTTGATTGCAAACTACACTATATTTTTAAGCTAAACTTACCATAAGCACTTATATAAGAGAGCGAAAAATCTGAGCCTGTACAACAACTGATTAAATAATAATGTAATATTTTATTGACACAATGAAGTTCTGGACATAACTCACTTTGTTAAACAATGCTCATCCTCTATATGTGTCAGCAAAGTTATGTAAACCCAATTAGGTACTTTAAGAACACAGTTGTAGATTTGAACCCAATATTTGTTAATAAGTTTAAAATATGTAAAGTATATGTAGAGAATGCAACTGAAAAAAATTATCTTTCTGAAAAAAAGGTTTCTGTGACAAAAAAATTACATTCATATCTTCCAAGAGAATGCAACTGAAGACTTATCAAACATACGACAAATATCAATAGGTAATCATGTTTCATCAGATAGTTGTGGGTAGTTTATGTGACAAGCTCTTTCGTTGTCCTCAAGTTAGCACCAAAAGGAAAATCTTCAGCAGAAGAAATTTCTTCAGGCAGTTTCTCAAAGTTGAGACTATTGGGCATAAAGATGAGACTGGATTGTATTAGCTTGCGAACACTCACATCATATTTAGGGGTGGTTCCTGCTGGCTCAAAGGATTTCAACTTATCAAATATTCGGTAGAAGAACACAAAACCCAGAAACTGCAACGGCTTCCATTCAGCATTCCGCTGGACCAAAGTCCAGATTGTCTGCAGACATGTGGGTATCAGTACAACACTAAAAATTGTAGAATAAAGCTGAAATAAATAATTTCAACAACTAGAAGATAATAACAAAAGGTAGGAATTTCATTTCTCTAAATAATATAACAAGTTTGCATACGACTTAAAATTGATCTACATTAAAGGATATGAGAAGACGCCATATATAAGTCAGATAAGGTCTTGAGTCTTCCCTTGTCTTCACTTGGAAGGTTATCTCATTTACTATCTGCATTCGTCATGACCTTCGTGTCTAAATGTGAGTGGACTAAAAATCATGCAGCTCAGAAATTTCTAAATCCATCATCGAGTTGTCTCATTTGATCTAATATTGCAAATATGTAAAAATGAGATCACTTAATCTATCCGTTAAAATTCTCCAAACAATTTAAAATATGCAATCACGACAAACAGAGCAATTTTTTCATGGGGCGAACATGACGAGTACAAGCCAAGACCTCTAGGCTCTAGCTTAAGTGTCACAGTACCTCTCTTATAAAGGAATATAAGAAGCTAGGAAAGATATTTAATTTTATTTACACAGTCAACCCATGGATTATGCATTGCTTATCAAGACTGTATTAACATGTGCGGACTAAAAATCATGTGCTTCAAGATTCATAACCCGTGGATCAAGGGGCTTCATTTTTTAATTGTTTGTAAACAACTGGTCATGGGTTAGAAATATCCAAACTGTATGATTTTTAATTCATACATTTTAGAATATGTAGATCACAATAAACGATGTGGATCATCTATGAGGCTGGTCCAAAAAAGTATTAAGTCATAATACCATGCCTAGGTCAGTTAAGGCATCCATGTGACCTACATCCCTTTTCTCCTAATGTGTGAGCGTGAGTGGGGGTGTGGGAAATGCATTTCTAATAGATCTCTGTGTAAAGGCACTGGTCAGAACCCAGTTAATTGAATAATCCAATCTATTTTTTAATTATCCAAGGAGAACTAAAAGAGATAACAAGCTACTACTAAATTTTCTGTTATAGAAATATATCCTCAAAAATAATGCTTACAATTGTCGTAACAAGCTGATACCAAGTCCCAATGAAAATTGATGAAAAAAGATACCAATCTACGACCAATTATACTAGTTTATGTAAAGATGTGTATAGGCATGAGTTACAAATATAAATGCATGTATGTCTCTATGAGTGCCCCTAGTACAGGACAACTGTTTCGATTAATCATAAAGAGGTGTATCGAAAATCAAGATCCAATCTGATAAAGAAAGTGGATATTTATCTAAAGACTTCATTCATTTCTACACAAATAATGGATCTATCAAGTGACAGCATCTTAGTCCTCCAGTAAATGGAATAGTTAAAAGGCAGATTAGGACTTCAACTAAAATGTTTAATATCATTAATTAACTTGTGGTTTGCCTTGTTATATACTTAACCATATACCTCATACAAGGACTAATGTTACTCACTATTAACTATGTAAACATAGAAAATCTTCTCAGGGACATCTTACAGTACAGTGATGTAAAGAATTAGTAAGACTACCAGATCATTGAAGGCCTAAATTAGACAGTAAAGCCATTAACTTTGTCTTTTATCAGGCATCCACGAAATATCATGTTATTTTGTTTTTTGACTATAGAATCTGCCGATGACATAGAACAGAAAAAAATGTTAAATAGTTCATAAACAGAATGTTACATATAAGTACCACTCCCTATCTCAGAATACAACTTATCATTAGCCCAAGCTTTACTTATTAATCCAAGATGGCTATTGAGCATATTCCATACAGCTACAGGAAAAGATTGACCATACTAAACATTACATTGACATCAGACCACTAAAAACTAGTGCCACATGGTAACTGAAGAGGCTTGTCACAGTACACATAGTTAGAAGATAGAGAGACCTACTACATTGGTCACTCTTTAAGCTTGCACATTCAGCAAGCACTAATATAAATTCTTAGGGCAAGGACTTGCTAAGAGATCACAATGTCTGCTACAAGGAATTGCAGTTGTCTTTGAAGAAGAAGCGAAAGACCAAAAGTGAAGCACAATCTTATTTCCATTACACTACAACCACAGTAAATAAAACAAAAAAACTTGAATGACATACTGCTTACAACTAAAAGATATGACTATTCATGCATAATTTCCTTTCTTGGAACAAGCAGTGGTATGGGTTAGTGAGGATATACAATACCAAAATGGATGGCTTCCCAGTAGTTTCTCTGTGCAAGTCATCGCTCCGGCTCGAGATATAACAATATCAGCAGCCTATTCCCAGTAGTTTCTCTCCTGCCGAGTAAACCTCGTCGTTTTATTTCACTGCCCGAGCCAATTCCTCAAGCAAAAGTTTTGAAGAGATCCCGATTGAGAACCAAATATTGCCCAATTCGACAAAATAAAGCGGAATTAGAAACTAGTTACCTGCCATTTAGCTGTGCCGAGTGCAGTCTGAAGGTCTCGAAGGAGATCGCCGGATACATCATCGGCGCCTATTTTCAGAATCGACAAGTCTTTTCTTTCATGCATCCATCTTCTATAAACTGACTCCATTCTAAGAGAAAAAAAGAAGAAGAATCAAATATTCAACCTCAAATCCCTAAACTTTAGAAAGAAAACCATTTAGGGGGGAAATCAAAAATTTGAGCACCAAAAACTAAACATTACGAAAAAAACCTACAAATTTGTGAAAAATAAAATCTTTGGGCATAAACAACTAAACAGTACGATTCCATTCTAAGAAGAAAAAAAGAACAATCAAATATTCAACCTCAAATCCCTAAATATTAGAAAAAAAACAATTTAAGGGGGGAAAATAAAAAAAAAAACTAAACATTACGAAGAAAAACCTATAAATTTGTGAAAAATAAAATCTTTGAGCATAAAAAACCAAACGTTGCAAAGCAAACCCTAGGTGGATGATGGTCCTTCAAGCCCTTTTCTTCTCTACGATCTTCAAACCCTTCCGCTATGGCGAGCGTATGCGAGTTTATAGAGAGAAACGACAGAGGGAGAGTATATGCTGGTTTGATGGAGAGAAGACAATGGAGGGAGAGTATATGCGAGCGAGTTTGATGGAGAGAAGACGACGGAGGGAGAGTATACGCGAACAATGGGTTTATTTGGAGGGAGACGAAAACTTTGTGAAATTTCAGAAGAGGGAAAAGACTTGGGAGTTTGGAACGTTTAGGTTTGGTTTTGATGAATTCTTTTTCCTGGACGCTTTATTTAGGCAAATGTTAAGGGCAACCCCAAATTACTAAGGGCAACCAACTTAAAACTTCAAATAAATTACAAGTTTGACATTTTGAAAACACTAAGGGCCACCCACTTCTGTCAAAGACGGACTGCAGGCCTTGCCTGCAGTCCAAAGTGAATACATGACTGCAGTGCTTGCCTGCAGTCCCTGAATGACGAATTTTTTTTTTTTAAACTTGCAGTGACTGCAGGCCTCGCCTGCAGTCCAAATTGAAGACAGGACTGCAGGCAAGGCCTGCAGTCCGTCTCCATTACTTGCTTTTGTAGTTCGCAGCAGTAACAGAGCGTTGCTAGCCAAAGCCAATTTTCCTCCACCAAGCTCTTCGTCCGCCATGCCTCTCAAGCCCATGTCCAAGGACTCCTCCCACAACGGGGAGAAGCACCTGGTCTCCTCCAAGAAGAAGAAGCCCCTCCACAACTCCAGCAACCACCAGCAGCACGACTCTCCGGACATGACCAAGAAGCAGAGCAGCACCACCAGCGGGAGGAGGAGGGGGAGGGGGAGAGGGAAGGTCGCGCCGACGACCGATCAGGAGGCGGGAGCGGGAGCCGCTGCTGCTGCCCGCCGGCCCTCCCGTGGTCTCAGCCAGGAGCACCGCCTTCTGCAGGCGGCCGGGCCTCGGCCAGCTCGGCACCAGGTGCATCGTCAAGGCCAACCACTTCCTCGTCAACCTGCCGGAGCACGATTTGATACACTACGACGTACGTAACGTTCCCTTCCCTTCTCCGCGAAGGAGGAGAAGGGTTGCCCTTAGTAATTTGGAGAGGGTGGTGGTTGCCCTTAGTAAAAATGGAAGAGGATGGTGGTTGCCCTTAGTAGGGTGGTTGCCCTTAGTAATTTGGGGGTGGCCCTTAACATTTGCCTTTATTTAGCAAGTTTTTATATGCATATATGGATACAGTTCCAATTTGGAACATTAAAAAAATGTATCTGAATAAACAAATTTTCTACAAAAATAAAATAAAATTTATTAGGAACATTTATTTGATCCGGAACATATTTAATATGTTCCAGAGCCTAGGAACGAAAAATAAGTGTTCCATATTGAAAACTACCTAGCGTTCCTAAATGCCCATTTTGGTGTAGTGTTCCCAGTGGGCTGGACAGGGTTCTTCCCAGTGGGCTGGCCAGAGTTCTTCCCGGGGGCTGGCCAAGAGACTTCTCAGGGGACTTCGCATTGGCCGGGGGTGACAGATTGGTTCCAAGGCTATGGTTTGGATGGAGATTATTATACACAGATACTAACGACTCCATCGGCACCAGCACCAGCACCCACGCAAGACGAAGGTGGTGATGCGTCCCAGGAGGATACGATGCGGAGGAGAGCCCGACTCAATCTCAGAGAAGTTGATCGTCCAGACTATTGGGAATTGGACAGACAAGGAAGATAGATGTAAAATTTGAACTTGTATGATATTTTATTTTCATTTATATAAAAGTCACCTTTCTTTTACAAACTATTACATATACTTCACATGATGTTTCCTATTCATTCTCTTGGTTGATTTCTACAACTCCTTCTATTGTGTCCTAAACCATTGCAATTACTGCATCGGAGATCTCTTGAAGATCGATCCTTCGCCATAGTACGGTTCTTCTTTGGTCTTCCGGCTTTGCGTCGTACATCTGGTACTCCAATGTCGCCTCTAACCAATGCACTTTGAATGTTGTAAGGGATTGGAATTGGCTCCAAATGCGGCTCGTAGACACTTTTTAATGCTTCCTTTGAAAATATAGCTGGAATTGGCTTCTAAATTTAGAACGATTCTCAAATTATTTTCCAATAATAATTTAGGAGTGCTAAGGCTATCAACAGAATCATCAAATTCATCATCTAAATTTTCAATTAGATCATCACTATTTTCGTCATCGTTATTAACATCATCTACTACATGTTCTTCTTCAGTAAATGGAATAACTTGATGAGAAGAACTAGGACCAGCGTTAAAAGTATTACAAGCAGGTATATTACTTACATTCATAGATGGGGGCGGAGTGACATAGATATTAATATACGGTGATTGTGCATTCACTTGAAGAACAAATTTCCATGCATCTTCACTATCTACATTTATACAATTAGATACGAAAATATGTACTAATATAAATTCGTAGTCGATAGAATATTGATCAATAATTAGATTATGTAAACTAAGAAACGGAATATTTCGATCAACTAAAAGAACTTGGGTTAAACCCCCTTGATACGCTAACCCATTTAGTACACCTCCAAGCGAGCATAGGATTGTCAGATTTTCATCCATGTTGACAACAAGATGAACTTTGAAGAGAGGAGCTTCGGCTTTCAACGAAATACTTGACAAACTTCTTACTGAATGGGAGAGGTGCTGTGAAGTGAGTGCTGTGAAGTGAATGAGAAAATTGTTATGAAGTGGTTTGATACTTATAGATGATATATAGCCGTTGGAATTAGAACTTTGGAATTGTAACGTTAGAATCGTAACGTTGCAAATTGTAACGTTACAAACCCAACAAAAAATAACCCACCTCAACCCAACCAACAAAAACCAATCCTTAAAAACCAACAATCAAGTAACCCAACCCACCCACCATCATATTCAATTAAACCATAAAAAAAAAAAACCAAACCAACCCAACTCACCCACCCAACCCCTTTCTTTCAACCCAACCCACCCAAACCGTTACTTCTTTGATTTCAGCCAAATGGTATGTCAGAAATTGAGCTAATGCTCATTTTCCGACATACTGTCTGTCGGAAATTGAGCATGCTCAATTTTCGACAGACAGACTGTCGGATTGTATTGTTTTACAAAATTTTCAAAACTTCTATCGTCTAAACTAATATTAATTAAATTATTATCGGTACAGTAAATTTTCTGTATATATATATATATATATATATATATATATATATATATATATATATATATATATATATATATATATATATATATATATATATATTAAATGTCTCCTCGATCCTTGAGAGATTCCATTTTAATCACAGAGACATTGCCGAGTGCAGAAGTATCGGTCAAGGTGTACAATGGGCCGGTCCAGCCCGAGCCCGACCCAGGCCCGGACCGGCCCGCCCCCCTTAAAGCCCAGCCCGGACCGCTTTTGGACCGAACCGGCCCGGCCCCCCACTCCCGAACGGGTCGGGTCGGGCCTCCCCCCCCCCCCCCCCCCAGCCCGAGCCCGGCCCGGCCCGTAAAGAAATTTTTTTTTTTTTTTTTTGAGAAAAAATATTTGGATGTTGTAGGATTCGAACCTAAGACCTGCCAAACTAGAGTTTTAAACCCACTTCTATAACCAGTTTCTCTTATTTGTTGGGTGTTCAAAATCTGCATTAGCTTATATAATAGGTTAAGAAGATAAAAATGGAAAAAAAAAAAAAAAAAAACAGCCAAAACCCGGCCCGCTCAGGCCCGACCCGTCCAGCGCCCGGGCCACTGGGCCGGGCTGGGTTTGGAAAATTTTAACCGGGCCGGGCCCGCATTCACGTCCGGTCCAGGCTGGGCCCGGCCCAAGACCGACGAGCCCGAAGTTTCTGGGCCGCGGGCCGGCCCGCCCGGACCGTTTAACACCATGAAGTATCGGTAGCCTTTTCCTTTTCTTGGCTTGGCATCCTCACAGTGACCTCTTTTGATAGTTTTGGGTATCTGAGAGATTTTTTTCTTCTCGATTAAGATAACTAGATGACTATTTACTCAGTGCAGAATGCTTGCTGCTTCCTCATATTTAGGGGCTGCAGAAACAAGAAGGAATTGGTCATGAGGAGTGAGGACTGCATGGTACATTCAGCTCCTTTATTTTAAAAAAAATTTAGTTTCCAGACATTTCTGAATAGTTCAAACTTTAAGCTCCACAGAGAATATCTTAAAGGACTACAGACAAAAGCAAAAGAGCCAAGCATTAAACAATAACATTAGACACCAAGACATGTTTCTCTTATTTCCATAGTGTCGAGTGGACAACAAGAGCTGGTTGTATAATATGGGATTGTTCTCAACTATGATGGCAACATAGATAAACCTCTCTTAAGGTCTAAGGCCTCGTTTGGTTCGCGGAATCTCCCGGTTGGGAAAGGAAAGTGATTACTTTCCTATGTTTGGGTGTCCAAAGAATTGAGGAGGAAAGGAAAGTGATTCCCAATGGAAGAGAAATTAGGGGGGAAAGTGATTCCATCCATCCAAGGAAGGAATCACTTTCCCACATTGAAGTATTCACTTTCCTTTCCAAATTCCTTGGCATTGCCAAACATCGGAAAGGAAAATCAATAGGAATTAAAGTTTCCCAAAGGAAAGGAAATGACAAGGAATTGATTTTCTTTCCCTTCCATTCCGCGAACCAAACGAGGCCTAAGAGTGGCTTTTAGAGGCCACTCAATTTATAAACCAAATATTCTCATTTTAGTAGACCCCATAGATATCTTTGGTGGGCCTTCTGCATAAGTATCAGCATGTGAGTCTGCCTTAATAAGATCAGAATATAGGTGGCCACTATTATTAAAATGCCAGTGCCATGAATTAATTTCGAGTCTGGAAGAACAGTCTTTCTTAAGAGATCTGGGAAGTGGGTGGGGTCAGTCATCAAAACCCAACGTACCTAATCTTTTTAATTTAGAACGAGAGGAGACCCAGCTTCCAAAAGAGTAACACATGGGTCAGCTTGGTTGCTCCTCCATTGATTCGTCTGTCAGTACCTTTGAGTAATTGACACTTATGACCACTACCCGTGCCAACACAGTTTGACTCCTAGTTCTTAGGGTTTTTTCATTTTTGTTCTACCACCAAAATTAGAGTTGATTTTCACCCAAGAGTTTGACACACTATTTTTATCCAACTTAAAATCATTTTGGAAGTGGAGACCACCCCAGCCTCCCATGTGGGTACGCCCTTGTGAACATCCATCATAGTTTTGATGGATGAACACAAATAGACCCTTTCAAGAATTGCATTATGATCATCGTGTTGAATTCTAGATTTTACCGATGGAAACTTGTTGATTATTGATCAGTCTATATATCTTACGGAAATATGCTTGTCTAGTTCCAATCCAAGCATGGAGGTTAGGGAGTGTCTACACTCTACATGTTGTATGGTATGCAAGGATTTCTTTTTTGTTTGTTCATGCCTAAAACTCCATAATTCTATGGCTAGTATAAACACAGAGTCATCAAACTAGTTTTAATTTTTAATTTCCCTTTAAACATGTTGATTAATTTGGTAATTAGTATTCTACCAGACACTAATCCCTAATGCAATTATACTTCAAATTTGTTTTCATTACAAGTCTCCAGCTTCAATAGCGTCCTCTGGAAACAATATATAGTGATTGTTGCTGAAGTTAGGAAACCACAAATCACAATTAAGGTTTTGTACATCTGTAGACCCACAAGGCCACAACCTTACTGTGTAAGGGCTCTTCTAGATATTGCATGTGACACGTACCTACTCCCATGCATCCTATCCCTTCACAAGCACTGGTCCATGACTATAACTTTGCTTTTTTCTTTTTTTTAATCTTTTCCTCTGTCTAGTTCTCATTCCTTTTTGAAAATTTAACTTGTCCACTTGTAAAAAGGCAGTATAAATTATATGCCCTTTTACCAAGGTTCGTATTATCGGTATCGGAATCAATATCGGACCTTCCTATGAGTATCACGATCGACGGTATTGGTAATATCGGCAGTTTCAGATCGAAGTATCAGAATTTTTGGTATCAGAAAATAAATAATTATTAATAAATTTAGAAGAAAATATTTTATGTATTTTTGGCATAATTTTAAGTAGTTTTGTATTGTTTCATAGTAGTTTTAAAATTGAATTAAATAATAGTCTTCTTACTGATTGGTTTACAACTTTATTATGCTTTTACATTCTTGTTGATTAGTCTTTTTCTATCATCTTTTTTTGCCGAATTGATTGGAAAAGAGGTCTCATCGGATTGGTTATGGCCAGAGAAATTGAACTTTCCCGAACGCGACTTATGA
>JANAVB010021600.1:35547894-35565394 GCA_029216955.1 Iris pallida | reverse complement strand
AAGGGGTTCAACCTCGAAGCCTAGCAATTGTACTAGTGGTTCTTCGAGATATTACGACTATATTTTTGCCGATGATAGACCTGACGAGTAAGTAATATGAGTTTTGATTTAATTCCAACAGTTTTTTCTCCTAATTTATTCGTTTTTTTTTCTTAGAGAAATAATATCATCTTGCAACAAAAACTATGTGTCTCGGTTTGAGATGAAGACCTTAGCTCCTTTAACGAAAATTAGCAATGGGGTATGTATAGATAGTATATTTCTTCTTAGATGCCATCTATGTTTACTTCGATTCCATCGCTGACATTTTTAATAATTTATTCAGATTGTAGGTATTGTCTCTGCTCTTCTCACCGCGGAGGAACGGAAAAGAACCTCCAATAAAGCTAATGTATGGTTTTTACCAATAAGGATATCGGTGAGTGAGCATTTTATTCTTCAATGCATATGCATTAACAATTTTCTCGTTTGTTTGTCCTTCGTAATGTATTAATTGATGTGTATATAGAAAGCAACGTTACCTCCATCCAACAAAAAGCCTCATGAAATATGGAAGAAGTGCAAATATTTTCAGGATTACATGAGATCTTTAAGCACTTGTAACGAGGTATTAATGTATTTATGTTTAAATATTAATCCTAATTTTCTGAAAATTTACTAATTTGTTTTACCTAATTATACTGATTCAGATATACATACCCATTCATTTGGACGAACACTATACTCTTGCAAGAGTTTTGGTTAAAAAAAGGACTGTTGAAATTTGGGACTCACTTGCATCTAAAGATGATCCGATTCAAAGCAAAACAGTCATAAAAGAAATAGTAAGCTCATATTCATCAATTTTTATGAATTTGGTATAAGATACGCGGTATACTAATACATATTGTATTCTGGTAATTGTAGCTTTCAAATTTGGATCTCTTTCTCCAAGAAGAGATTTTGAAGTTGAGAGATGCTAGGTTCAGCTTTTCTACTTTTGCAATAAAACGTCCTTATGTTTCCCGCCAAGGCAATTCTGTTGATTGTGAGATTTTTGTAATATCATTCATGAAAGACCGATGTAGTCTAGACTACCGTTCTCTCGATGATTGAATATGGAAGACGATGATTTTTTTTTCTTCTTCTTTTATATCTAATGTATGGAAACCCCTAATGTATTATGTTCATTTATTTTGTTGAGTTGTAATAACATTTTTGCCAAACGGCTTCGATTCTTTTTGATTAAGCAGAATCATTTTTGCCCTTCAAATTAATATAATTAAGCAGAAAGGAGTCTTTTGCCCTTCCATCGAATGATATTTTTGCCCTTCTAATTAATTCAAAACACCCCCGAACCCTTTTATTAAAAAAAAAGAGAAAAAAGAAAACCGTTTCGAAGCTTCCTCTTCTTCCATACTCCACTCTGTACTCAAACCTAGGTCATTCTCCTCCAAAATCTTCAAACCTTCCTCCCCATTCGCAATATTCATACCATGTTGGCATCAGCGGCAGAATCATCACCGGCAGCATCACCAATTAGAGAAGATGCACCAGTTACAGAAAATCCAAAAGCGATAGACGGAGAACAACCGAAACCCTATTCTAAGAAAGTTGCACAAAGGAAAAAGGAAAAAGTTGCTAAACAAAAAGAAGTGCAAGAAGAAGTGCAAACAGAAGGTATAACTTTGATTTTATGTTCGCAAATTCTGTATATATTACAAGGAAAATGACATTCTCCGTCATAAAACGCATTTGAATATTAAATTCTATTCGCCGTTTAATTTGGAACGGAGAATGGCATTCTCCGTCTAACTTGAAACGGAGAATGTCGTTCCCAGTGTTAAAACCCATAAGAATGGCCATTCTCCGACCTAATTTTTTGTTTTGTAGAAAAAAAATCTGTCAGGAATAAAGATTCAAGACTTTTTCGTTCTACCTTCAAGCCAATGCTAAATCTTATGGAGGAGGTCAATCGAGATGTTGGCCGTTTACCTGAGCCAGTTATTGGTTCCTTGAAGAATACCGATTTCTAGAATTTTGTCGAGATTTTCTACCAAAACAGAGTCCACGTCTCCGAAGTGGCCAAGGTCTCCGAAGGGCTTGAGAATTTAATTGCAAGTTACACAGAAGAAGAAGATGGCGTCGGGTGCTTTGAATTGAGCACCACTGTTAAAATCGCGCCAAGCGTCGAGGATATGGCAGTCATATTCGGTCTACCACTGAATGAAGAAAACGATGATGATGTTTCTTACAAAAGATTGATAAAGGAAAAACAGCAGCAGCCCACACCACCAGCATCATTGAGCCTATGTAGAGATCACTTCACAAGATTGCTGGCTAATACTAAGGGCAAACACTCAGAAGTCACGAATAAGGAAGTGAGAGACAAGTTCTTTGAATTGTTATGACGGCTTCGTGGCGGAGATAACGCTGTTAATCCAGATGGTTTGGCCAAGCTAATAATCTTCCACTTGTGCCAAACAGTATTCTTCACAAAGTCTGGCGGTTCAAATTTGTCGTACAGATTCTTGGCCTTGGTAGACAGTGTGGACGTCATCAACAATATATGCTGGCCAAGGTTAATCCTGGCATATGTAATGGATAGCATAAAGAGGAGTAGAAGCAAAACTGAACAGGGGGATTACTCAATGGCTTTCCACAAATTGGAAGGTTGCACAATATACTTCATCTATTGGTTTGCAGAACATAGTAAATTTGTGGAAAGGAAGTTCGCCCCAATTCCTGATTACCTAAGATTTTTCACATGGAATGGGTACGAAATCTCAAACTTCCTCCAGGCCGAATATCACAACAAAATGAGATCGAAGATGATATTGAAAGATCTGGTTATACCTGTTGGGAAAGAAGAAGGGCACAAAGAAGATGAGCCACCTATAGAAGAAGTTGAAAAGAGGGAGAGAAAGAACACCAAGAAGCAGGTGGGGATAATTTTGATGAACAACGGATACCACAGCATCATGAAATGGGCGCTGTGATGGACGACTCAGCAAAGGAATTGGAGGATTTGAGAAGACATCATTCTGATATTCTTGCGCAGAATGAAGAACTCAAAGAAAAGTTGAAAGAGATGGAGGCACAAGGAGCGCAGTTACGTGCAGCCAACTTTGAGAATGCCATACTCAAAGAAAAGCTGAAAGAGCTCGAGGCAGAAGAAGCGCAACAACGTGCAGTCAACGTTGTGATGGAGGGCTCTGTGCATGAACTGGAGGATTTGAGAAGACATCATTATGATATTCTTGCGCAGAATGAAGAACTCAAAGAAAAGTTAAAAGAGATGGAGGCACAAATAGCGCAGTTACGTGCAGCCAACCTTGAGAACGAGAAACTCAAAGAAAAGCTGAAAGAGCTCGAGGCACAAGAAGCACAACAACGTGCAGTCAACGTTGTGATGGAGGGCTCTGTGCATGAACTGGAAGATTTGAGAAAGCAGAATTCTATTCTTAAATCAGAGCTACATGCACAAGGTAAAATCTTTTCTATTTCAAATTTCTGATTTGTAATCTTCCAGGAGAATGACTATTCTCCGTGTATTATAACACGGAGAATGGCATTATCCGTGTTATTTGAAACGGATAATTGCTATTCTCTATCATTTCGATACTGGAAAGGTTATTCTCCGTGTAATTCCAAACGGAGAATGCTATTCTCCGTATTATAATACTCGGAGAATGCCATTCTCCGTGTTAGGTTCACGTCATACATTTCATTGTTGTTTGTTTTATTTCAGTGCGAACAACCGAGCAACTCAGAGAAACAAATGAAAGGCTCGTTGAGGAGAAAAGGGAGCTTCAAAATAAAGTTGAATCGTTTAATATTGAAGCCAATAAAAAGGATGGGAAAATTGTTGATCTCCAAGCCATGGTTGTAGCATTTCAGCGTGAGGAGATTCAAGCAGCTGCTGAACTTGCTGCTCCAAAAGAAGCCAAAAGAAGCCAAAAGAAGAGGAGGATCGGGGGGAAAGAGGTTAATAAAAAACAATACAGTTGGAGAGGCTAATAAAAAGCGGAAGATTAATGCCGCTCCGAAATCCCAAGGAGACGCCAAAATGGCTGAATTAAAGAAGAACCGTGTCATACTAAGGGAATGCGATGAACTCTTACTTTGGAAACATGCGGATGAAGAGCTGAAGAAGCAATACATCGACATCGTAATTCCCAAAAAGAAGTGTCCAGAGTATGTATCAGAACCCTTTTTTTTCTTTTGTTTTTTCTAGAATTTTCACAATTATGTAATGAGAATCTATCTTTATTAATTTAATCTAAACTAAATTTATGTGCAGTGATATTGTATACTCATTTTTGCCGGAAGAGGGTGAAAATGGAGTCACAGTCGAGCTGTCGGCAATAGACCTGCAAGACATACTCAACTATGAAGACATGGAGGCTGGCATACTGAACCTAATAATAAGGAAGCTGAGAGAAATTCAAGGCATTAAAAGAAGGTGTCCCCCGTCTAGTTCAAAGGACGTGCCATTGATCCAGAAGCAAAAGTCGGCGCCCCAATCATATAAGTGGTCTGCATTCATGATGCCCCACACATTGGTAAGAATCCAAACAGAAAAATCCATATTCATGTGTACACCGATGAAAAATGACAGAAAAAATTACTCATGATATTGTGTTTTGTTTTTGGAAAACAGAACACCGTTGAACGTGCCAATAAACTAGACGTAAAATTCGGCGCCCTTGAAAACTTCCAAACAGATGTAGTAGACTTCGTCATGGGTTTGGAGGACGACATAGAGTTGCTATTCATCCCACTCTTTAATATACCCATCAAACACTATACTCTGCTCACATTCAACTTTATCTCCTACGACTGGACACACTACAACTCCTTAAGGCAAAATACGTACGAAAAGTGCAAGGTGGATGCAGAATTAATGAAGAACACTTTAGAGCCTATCGTCAGGAGAAAAGTTAATAAGATGAGGGAGAGATGCCCGGCGAAGATGGAGTATGAGAGCAAAGTGCTGAATTGTTCTCCAAATTGCCCACAACAACTGGCACCCAACTGCCTCTTATACACGGCGTATTATATGTATATGTTGACGACTACTCCCTTCGAAATACCGGGAGGAAATGACGATGAAACTCACCAGAAGATTACAAAGATGAGGCTGGTATGGGCTAAGAAGTTGCTTAAAAGCAAATATGTAACACGAACCAAGCAATGATATTGTAAAACAACAATGTAATTATGTAATTGGACAAGGAACTTATGTCTTTTATAAGCTCTGCTTTTATAATAAAATTATTTTTGAATTACATTTACATTGTCAAAACCAAGAAAAGTTTGAGGATTCTATTCTCCGTTTATCTCGAAACGGAGAATAACTTTCCCGTTTAAATTAAATCGTTTGAGGATTCTATTCACCGTTTATTTCGGAACGGATAATAATATTCTCCGTCTGTCTTGAAACGGAGAATAACATTCCCAGTGGTAAAACACATTAAAATGTTCATTCTCCATTTTTTTTAAAACGGAGAATGACGTTCTCCGTGTCTTTTGAAACGGAGAATGTTATTCTCCGTTTAGTTTGAAAAGGAGAATGAAGATGAGCTTGATGAGAATATGACTTTTATAATGTCTGCTCTGATCTATCTTTTATAATAAAATCATTTTTGAGTTACATTTACATTGTGAAAACCACGAAAAGTTTGACTTTTTGAGTTACATTTACATTATGAAAGTCTGAAATACTACATAAAATCCTACTATCAAGAAAAAAGTTGAATGTGAGCTGCATGTGGGCATCGCAGAGTAATGGAACTCCTTGAGGCAAATCACTTCATCGTGCATCGTCAGAGTAATGGAACTCCCTGAACAAAGGAACTCCGTGCATAGTCAGAGCAATGGAACTCCATGAACAAAGGAACTCCGTACATAGTCAGAGCGAATCAAAGTGCGAGCGCTTCGACAGAGTGTGGGTTGGCAATAAATCCAAACCCAGGCACATCTCAGTCTTCTGAAGGACTTCACCACCAAGGCTTCTTCAACCAAAACCCTGCGGCTCTTCCAGTAACCAACAGGAAAGAGTCTTGCCAAGGTGGGGGATCGGTAGAGTGCATCTCCAGGATGAAGAAGGATGCCTTTGCAAGGTGCTCTGCCTCAAGGAATTCCTTTGCTCGGTCCTTTGCTCTCAAGGAATTCCTTTGCTTCTGTTCCTGTACCTCAAGAAATTCATCTTGCTTTTGCTCTGACGATGCACGATGAAGTGATTTGCCTCAAGGAGTCATCCAAAGGTTCATATGCTCTGAAAAAATACGATGAAGTGATTTGCCTCAAGGAATTCAATTGAAAGCTTCGACTGTGAAGGAGGAGTGTTGTTCTCCGTCGTCTTTCAGTTCGTGTCCACGTGGTAGATGTTCTTCATCGTGCATCGTTAGAGCATAGGAACCGTTGGATGACTCCTTGAGGCAAGTCACTTCATCATGCATCCTCCGAGCAAAGGAACTCACTGAGGCAAAGAAATTCCTTGAGGCAGAGCACCGTGCAAATGCATCCTTCTTCATCATGGAACACGTCAAAGAAATGAACTCCTTGCGGCAAAGGAACACCGTGCATAGTCCGAGCCAATCAACGTGCGGGCGCTTCGGCAGAGCGTGGAACGATAATAAATCCAAACCCATGCACATCTCAGTCTTCTGAAGGACTTCACCACCGTGCATCGTCGGACCAATGGAACACGTCGAAGAAATGAACTCCTGGCGGCAAAGGAACACCGTGCATAGTCCGAGCCAATCAACGTGCGGGCGCTTCGACAGAGCGTGGATTGGCAATAAATCCAAACCCAGGCACATCTCAGTCTTCTGAAGGACTTCACCACCAAAGATTCTTCGAACGAGGAGATCGACAACCAAGAGGAAAGCGTCTTGCCAAGACGGGGGATCGGTAGAGTCCATCTCCACAAGAAAAGCTAAGTGAGACGAGAACAAACTCTTCCTACACTACTGCCATTTATAGGCATGGAACAACTCGGACTCATGCGCCAAGTGGCAGCCACTTCGAATTCAATTCAATTAATTTCCATCAATACCAATGCATCTGCCCCTTCTCAAGTAAAGCTAAGTAAGACTAGAACAAACTCTTCCAACTACTGCCATTTATATGCCATTAATACCAATGAATCTGCCCCTTCGAATTCTGCCAACTTTGATACCCCCTACTGTATCAAAGTTTTTTTCTTGATACAGTAGGGGGTATCAAAGTTTTGATACCCCCTATATGTGACATGTGGGCCCTTCCTACTTTATAAAATGTGTACACATATATATATACACAAATTTTGAGAGGGCCCACATGTCATACATAGGGGGTATCAAAACTTTGATACCCCCCTACTGTATCAAAGTTTTGATACCCCCTATGTATGACATGTGGGCCCCTCCTGCTTTGTAAAATGTGTAAACATATATATATACACATAAATTTTGAGATGGACCACATGTCATACATAGGGGGTATCAAAACTTTGATACCCCCTACTGTATCAAAGTTTCTCTCCTGTATCAAAGTTTTTTCCCTTTTAAATGGGCCCCATACATAACTTACAAAAAAGTATAAATAAAACAAAATTTTGTTATAGTCAAGATTTGAACCAATGACCTCTTAAATACAAGTCTAGCATTGTAACCATGACACCACAATAGCATTCTCCGTATTTTATTAAACGGAGAATAGAATTCTCCGTTTTGAATTACACGGAGAATAGCATTCCCAGTGTTAAAAATACATTAAAATGTTCATTCTCCGTTTTAATTTGAAACAGAGAATGATATTCTCTATTTCATTTGTAACGAAGAATTATATTCTCCGTTTTGAACTGCACGGAGAATGCCGTTCCCAGTATTAAAACGATTAAGGATTCTATTCGCCGTTTAATTTGGAACGGAGAACGGCATTCTTCGTTTAATTTGAAACGGAGAATAAGATTCCCAGTGTTAAAAACACATTAGAATGTTCATTCTCCGTTTTAATTTACGGAGAATGATATTCTCCGTGTCATTTGAAACGGAGAATGATATTCTCCGTTTTGAACTGCACGGAGAACATATTTTCTCCATTTTTGATATACTCCGTTTTGAACTTGGAATTTGATATTCTCCATTTTTATCTAATTGTCTTCTCAAACTTTTGCATTGGAGAACATATTTTTTATCTAATTGTCTCGTGTGAATGACATCTTGCCATATAAGAAAGACATTGTCTTAAGTCAACGACGTTTCATTTTATTCCATTTGCTCTTTGTCGCTATTTCGCTTTCGTACTTTACAATTACGAAAATCGTGACCCGATTTTTTACAAACTCTACATACTCTAGGCTTCGGGATAGGCTGACTTTCTGTAGGCTTGCTTGATTTCCCTTGAGAAGGCCTTCCTTTTGTTGCTACCGGATTTGGCTCTTTTAAAGCTTCATGCACTCCATGAACTGCATCAGCTACAATTTGTTCTTCTTCACCAATATCGGTCACCATTTCTTTCAACTCCATCAGAACAGACGACATCAACTCCGTTCCCCTCTCTTGAATTTTGCTTGATTTTTTACAATAGTATGTAAACAGATTAACTTGTTCATTAATGCCACCATACCTTCTGCTCTCAATACTGTCTGGGTGGATGAATATTCTTTCTGAGCTAGGTCCGGAGAGATAACTCTCTTTGCAATCCTTGAGCCAACGAGATTTTATCAAGTTCTTTAGAATATCTCTAATTTGTAATCTCTTCATTGCTGAAAAAATATGCCTACAAGGAATTCCCTTGGTCTCCATTTACAAGCATTCATAATTTATGATGTTGTCGGCCGGATCAAATGTAACCTTCCGGTTGACACTGTTTGGCGACATATACTTTTGGACAGTGCAAACTTCTGCCTCTCTTATGATGTGATGATGGAGAACAGTATATGCATCAGAACGTGTGATTTCCTTCCTTACATCTATAAACACCGTTTTAGTGTAAATTACGGCAAATTTACCTTCTATTACGGCCATACTAGTTTAATTCACAACTGGTGTTGAGAGTTTATCATTGACATGCTTACCCATCTGGCCGTAACGTAAGGCCACCAAACCGTAGTCACAATTTTGAAGGGCCTTCCATAGTGGCAGCTTCTCATTCAAAAACCTTTTCAGAAATGCGTTCATAGATTCACATCTATTTGTTGCAGTAGAACCGCCAAAATAATTTCCACGTAGGAATGTGTCCGCCCATCGCTCCCTCGTTCTGTACAATGCAGTGGTCCACTCATTGTTCTCTATATTATAATCTGTTAGCATCTGCTGCCAACGGTTTTTAAATTCTTCTACTGAATAGTACCTGTTTAGAAAACATGGACAGTAACTAAAGTTGTGATATTGTAACAACAACATACTTCAAAGTAAAGTAGCAAGTGTGCGATGTACCTTTTAATCAGAAGACTCAGTTTATTGTGAAAACCCTCTCGGCGTACATGTTTGGCAGCATTGTTTAGGATATGCCATGAGCACGTTCGATGAACTACGCTGGGCATTAAATCCTCAATTGCTTTATTCATGGATCTACAACCATCCGTGAGAACTGTCACTGGTAATTTGCCATTCATACACTCTAGGAATTTTTCTAGAACCCAAGAATAAGTCTCTGCAGTCTCATTATGGATCATTGCAAACCCAAACACACAAGTCATCGCATGATTGTTTGTACCCACTAGAACCACCAACGGCATTTGACTTCTATTTGTTTTATATGTAGAATCGAATGCTAGTGAATCTCCAAATAATTCGTAATCGAATCGACATGCACCGTCAGCCCAAAAGAGATGGGTCAATCTGGAATCTTCGTCTACCTTGTACGCGTAGAAGAAATCTGGGTCACTACCCTTCTTAGATTGAAGAAATGTAAGTGTTGTCGTAGCATGAACATCGTCTAGTGCTCTACTATCTTGAGCTAGAGCGTTGTATAAATCCTTTCTCGTCCATCCAACCTTATCCCAGCTACCTTTCTTCTGGACAATTAAATTCCATATCTGTCCAGTCCCCATCCCTGATTGCTTCATAAGCTTAATTTCTTTCAACTCTGCGGGTGATATCGTACGATGGGATCTCAAAAAAACTGGTTCATAATCATTCGCCAGGTTATGGTTGTGATGTACATGAAATTTTTTGACGAACCACATCTTTGTTTTATGGGTGTATCCAATACGAAAAATTGCTTTACAACCACTTCTGCTTTCACTTCTTGGCTCACGAACCCTGTTTGGAGCTTCCTTGTATTTCTTGTGTCTGAATCCCGCATTCGAACAACACCAACTACGGATCATCACCATCCCAGATTTGTTTTTCTTTACCTCGTTCTTTCTAATACTGAAACCATATGCTTTTGAATATATCCGGTAGAATGTCTCTGCTTCTTCAATAGAGTTGAACTGTAGGCCAACAATATCTTCTTCTAAGAGATATTTTGGATCTTTGTTAATGTTGGCAGACTGCAATATTTTTTTCATCGTCGCTGCATCGAAATCCAATGGAGATTCACCGTCGTCCCTAAGAACAGAATAAAACAAAATAAACATGAGAAATAGATGTAAAAATATAATGCATTTCTTAAATCCATTAGAAAGGGTGATGCGAAATAACATTTCGTTGTTCGCGTTGATGTCTTCATCTTGTTCTTTACTGTCTCCTAAGTTAACATCTTCCAAACTTTGCTCATCATCCAAATCATCTGACAGTCCTCTTGAAAGGAAGCTTTCTTCATCAACTAAATCTTCCACACGACGATCACTTTCTTCATGTGACGTCGACATTGAAGAAAATAGAGTGTGTTAGAAACCAGCAGAAGAAACGAAGGACAAGAAACAATACAAGAAGAAAGAGTAATTCTATATTCGTACCTCCAAATTGACCCTCTAATATATAGCCCTCCCATCTGATGTGGCATGTTAAATAATAGTGTCTGTCATCTGACATGACTGATGACATGGCAAATTTTAATCCAAAAAGTTAACTACCCAATTTTCTCCATAATAATTTAACGTTAATATCAATGTTAATTTAATGTTAATATTAATTTATGTTAATATTAATGTTAAGGTTAATGTTAATATTAATATTAATATTATTGTTAATGTTAACGATAATATTAATATTAATGTTAATGTTAATATTAATGTTAATATTAACTTTAATAATAATTTTTATTTTTAGTTTTATTTTAAAAAAATTGCCACGTCAGCTGCCAGATCAACATATCACGTCAGCTGCCACGTAAGGATGGACAGTTTGAAAGTGCAATTTGGAGGTACAAAAAGCATTATTTAGGAAGAAATAACTTCCAGCAAGGCAACAACACAACCTTTTCGTCTTCCTTGTAACTCCGCCACGTGGCCCTCTTTTGATGGCTCATAAAATTTTTTGAGTGATTCTAGGAGCAAGCATAATTTTAAGGAAACAACTTCCAACAACACAACTTTCTCGTCTTCTGGATACATGTATTATTAAATTGTGTAGCTAATAACGCATGAGGAAGCATGCAATAGCAATCTCCACGTGGCCCTCTTCTGTAGGATAACGCATGCAGCAGCATTTAATGCTACGAAACCCTATTGTCTTGTTATGTGTTGTGTATCCTATGTGGCATGAGGCAAAAGACAATAATTTGCATAGGCGGCTATATTCACAAATGATAATAAGTTTAAAAAGTCATCTCCAATGCAAAAAAGTATTGAGAAGACAATACAAAGTAATTTTTTACGACTTCCAAGACAACTTTTACTCTTCTAATGATATGGTATCATTGTTTATTATTAAATTGTGTAGGATAACGCATGCAGAGCATTTAATGCTACAGGATCTGTTGTGTAAGGAACACAACTTGTGAGAGAGAACCCGAGAGAGAGAGTGTGGGAGATGGGATAAAAAGGAAGGATCGAGCTCGACTACATTTTAAACTTAAAATTCAATTTTTGGTTATCATTACTAATAACTAGTTCGCACGTACGAGTTTAGACGAACACTAACCGAGCCCCGAGCAACGTGACATCAGCTAGCTAGGTTTCTAATACCGTGACATTCCTGTTAATTTAAAATTTACAATATTATTGAAACTAATATTAATACTAAAATTTAAAATAGTTTTTGATTTAACATTTACTTAAAACTAGTTAAAGTTAAAATTGCATTCTTTTTATTTAAAATGTAATTGGAACTACAATTAATATTAACAATCGCTTGTCCCGTAGTTTAAGTCATATTTCACTGCTTCTTGCTTAAGTCTATGCACCCAAAGAACTTGATTGTTCAAGTCGAACGCGTGCACAACACGTTCCCTCGATGTAAGGCTTGACGTAGCCCTTGCTTGTCAAGTCGTTGCATGAACATATTAGAAAAGAGTTTTGTTGGGCTATCGAAGTATAGCAAGCACCGTCCCGTGTCACGTGCATTTGTTAAGCAGTAAAAGGGTGTGAAGGCCACTGGCAATGTCAAGCCATCACGGACTATAGCTGGGTTAGATGACGACCCTTTTGCTACGGGCCGAATCGGTCCCTTGGCCTAGGAATGGATTGGTTGAAGGAGCAATACACAAGAATAGACTGCCATATTGGCAGGATTACTTTTGGTATTCCCGGTGAGGCAGAGTTTTCATTTTCCGGTGAGACAGAGTTTTTACCATCGACTTGACTCCAGGGACGACACCAGGATCGGAGAGAGTCTACAGGATGGCACCTTCAAAGTTGGAAATCTTGTACAAGATGATTGAAGAACTCAGAACTAAAGAATTCATTCGTGCTAGTGGATCGCCTTGGAGAGCACCGATGCTTCTTATGAAGAAGGATGGTACGTCAAGATTATGTGTTGATTATCGTACATTGATGACTTATTTGATCAGCTTAAGGGAGCGGCTGTATTCTCGAATATTGACTTACGGTCATGAGGGTACCATCAGATCAGAGTCAGAGAGAAAGTCATCCAGAAGACATCATTCAGATCGAGGTATGGACATTGGAATTTCCTTGTTATGCCATTTGGAGCGACCAGTGTGCCAGCCGTATTCATGGACCCCATGAATCGTATCTTCATGCACTATTTGGATCAGTTCGTGATAGTGTTCATAGACGACATCTTAGTCTATAGCTGTAGTGCCCCGTCCCTACATCGTGCCCCGTACTCCGTCCACGGGGTGCGCGAGAAAGGAACACTGTCGCTATCGATTCGGTCGGGACCGATAGGTCGGGATCGATTGACTCGATCGAACGAGAACGGTTGAATTAATATCCATTCTCTCGCCTGAAGTAAACTCAAGGTGAGTGGCTGACCCTCCTCTTCTCGACCCCCTTCCTAGGTAAATCGATAATGTTGTTGCGAATGAAAGGATAAATACAAGGGCACAAACACGAAAAAGGGATTGAGTTTTCAAAGATAATGTAGGCTATGTCTTAATAACTAAAATAAAATATGTCTTCGCACGGTTATGGACAATTTGTCGACAAGGCGGTAGTTTCCTCGATCAGCAACCCGGGGCCACGGGACCGTTTCGACCTTGGAGGAAACAGGGTATAGTCGTGCATAAGGTTTCAGCACAGGTTAAGCGGGGACTTGCATCAGAGCTAGCTACTTACGTTGAAAGGACCCCGATTAACAAAGCTATACGTCCAGGATGGCTTGTGATGCCAGTGACGTCGAAGAGGGACGAGACGAAGGAGGTCAGCCACTCGCCTTAGACTTGTTTCAAGTGAGCGACTGGTTGGCTGTGCTGACGTCGCCTACGCGATCACCTGCAACCCGCTGAATATGGGACTTGGTTCCAGAGAAGCCATTCCATAACGTGGAATGGATCTTAATTCAACCATTCCCGTTCGATCGACCCGGCCGATTCCGACCTATCGGTCCCAACCGAATCGGTAGCGACATTGTTCCTTTCTCGCGCACCCTATCACGACCCGCACCCGGAGTAAGGGCATGAGTGCGTGACAGTGTCCCAGCCTACACCGCAGAAACGACGTAGAACGCTATCTAGTTCTACTATCTAACAACAGTTATAATATCAAAACCTGTCGAAAATGGTCAACTCCGAATGGAGGACAAGCAATGTCAATATAATATACTCAATAAGCTATGATATTGTTGCGACCATCCAGTGTTGGTATTTATGTATGGTATTATGTATGGTATTTATGGTGCACATCATCTTAATTCAACCGAGTAGTTCAAAGGAGGGAATTATGTATGGTATTTATGGTGCACATCATTAGGACGGATTGCGACCGTCCAGTGTTGTAATAAGCTATGATATCAGTAAGTTTGGGATCCTTCAGATATTGGGCTAGCAACCCGTATCGAAGTGATCATAGTCTTACATATAAGGATGCCAAAGATGCATTACGGTGCGAAACACCGTGACCTTCATATAGATAGGGCCGGTGGGCTGAGATTAGCGCTGGGTGCAGGCGCAGGGCATGCCACCCTTATGCATATGTTTAAGTTTACGGTTGGTTGGTTGAGTGAAATGATATAATTTCTTATGTAAAGTTCTAACCTTGCAGGCTAGGCAAAATGGGACATAGATGAGCACGATCACTATGTTTATGTCAAGATTATGTCTAACTGTATCTGCCGCAGCGACACGGTAGTGGACAAGTTTAGGATATGTTTGGCTCGAGGCGGGACTCGGCTTGGACGTGCCGAGACATGGAGTCCTTAGCGTTCAAGAGGAGCTACCGCATTGGCGTTCGGACTTGCGACATGGAGATGTTCAGCCGAAGACTACTTGTTGGCTATAAAGAGGCATAATATATTGAACAATGTACTCCTTTGTGATCTAGAGAGATCATGAGCGTTGTAGCCAATTGGCATGTTAAGTTGGGCTATTCAGAGCCATTGTAACCTTCAGTTCATTATCAATAAAAGAGATTCTTGTTGTGTACTACGTTTTCCTTCCGCTGCTTATGTTATCAATTTGAGCTATAAATACTATTATAAATCTGTTATCTTGCCTTGCATGAGCGTAACTCCGGGCTCGTACGACATCACGTCCCAGCGTGGACGATGATTCGGGTGAAAACTTGATAATGATGAAGACGGTAACTCGGTCGACAAACATAAGTATCGAGGTATGATCGGGAAAATTTTACAGTAGCATTAATATTAAATCTACATTGGCTTTTCTGTTAATTTAAAATTTACAATATAATTAAAACTAATATTACGAAAATGCTATTTGCTTCCAAAAAATTTGGGTGATACCATCTTCCATTATGTGACATATGACATGGTTGCTAACATGACAACTGACATGGCAAAATTTAACAATAAAATTAATATTAAAATTAACATTAATAGTAAATATATAATTTAATATTAAATTAACATTAATATTAAAATTAATATTAATATTAACATTAACATTAACATTAGCATTAGCATTAGCATTAACATTAACATTAATATTAATATTGACATTAACATTAACATTAAAAAAATTTGGGTAATTAATTTTTGGGGTTAAAATTTGCCATGTCAGCTGTTATGTCATCTGCCATGTCAGATGCCACATAATGGGAGATGACATCACCCAAATATGTTGGGAGGCCAAACGACTAATTGCTAATATTAATACAGTGGCATTACCGTTATTTCCCAATAGATTCGTGCCTTGTTCGGTCACACCCCTCCACGAGCGGGTTACACCCCCCTAAACGAGGGATTAAATAGCCTTTTCCAAAGAAGAGAACCCATCCGACTAGAGAGAAACAAAGGAAAGAAGAAGAAGAACAGTCGCAATGGAGAGGAGCAAGATCAACTGCAGCGGATGGGCCGTCATCCCTACCGAGATTCTCTCGATGATACTAGTACTGTCGGGGATGCCGACGGACGAGGTAATGTGCAACGTGGCCCCAGTTTGCCGTTCGTGGTGGAAGGCGCTCAACGGTCCCTTAGACTATTGGTCTAACGTCGACTTGGTACAGTGGTGCCGGAGGATCCAGCAAACCGCTGAGATTAGTTTGACCGTAATGAAGCTCGTGGCTCGCAGTGGGGGATATCTAGGGTCCTTCTCCACGTACAAGCTCGACGAAGCAGCCTTCTCTTTTGCATGTTTAAGGCCAGTGTAAAATTTTATTTGGTCTTATTCTAATACTTTATTTTTTCTATTACAAAATTTTACGTATACTTTTGTTAATTTCTATTGATGTTTTCCCATTTTTATAATACAGTGGAAAATTTCTACTGCGCATTCCGAAGTGCGACGTGAGTGATGAAACTTTCGTGAGACACTTGGAGTTTCTCCCTGTGCTGGAAGAACTCGACATTAGCTACTGTCTCTATATCACGTCGACTGGAATATATTCCGCTGGAAAGTATTGCCGCCGTCTGGTCAAGCTGAGTAGGAACATGCCCCCTCCAGATTTCATGCTCAGGAACATATTCGTGCTGGACACGAAAAACGAGGCGAAGGAAAAGGCCATGGCTGATTCGATGCCGTGTCTCGAGCACCTACATATGGGATTCGGCATGTTCAATGGAGACACGCTACGATCTATCATATGCAACTGCAAGGGTCTTCGCGTGCTCGACATACGTGGGTGCTTCAACGTGCACTTCGACGACGAACTTTGGAAAATTTGTTATTCAATACAGACGTTTAAAAAACCCTTTGATAATGTAATCCCAGTTCCCGGGGAAACCTGTATACGAGATGTATAATGATTTAGATATCATCTATCATTCCTTGGGTGAATGGTGAAAACATTAGCATGCATGCATGCATGCATTTCTTTATATTTTTCACTAGTCTACATACAAGATATTTTTTATGAGTTCGATTCTCCATTTTGACAAAAGTTTACTTTTGTCAATACTAATTTTTTACATGATTAATTTTTTTATAAATAAAATGGACTGTGATATAATGACGCCTAAGACGGCTCACTTCTAAGATTTCGACATTTCCCAACACAGATTTTACCATTAATACAACATCTCAGTGTAATTATATCCAAAAGATTTTGCCATTTTCCAATACAGATTTTACCTTATTCAAAATGAATTCTGGCGGTGCAAATTCCACTCATATTAGTGGTATCAGTGCCATTCACCATAATTAATGGTGATCGATACGAAAACATTGGTTTCTTTTTCACAACCCTTTAAAATCTATTTACACAGCCAAACAGCCAAACTAATTCATCTTCACGAGCCTTCAAAACCAATTTATATAGATTCAAAACAAAACTAAACAGCCAAACTATTTAAAATTCACAACCCTACAGAACAGTCCTAAATGTACCATTCTCCGTCTTATATGTACCATTCTCCGTCCTACATGTATCATTCTCCGTCCTACCTCCGTCCTAAATGTACCATTCTCCGTCCTAAATGTACCATTCTCCGTCCTATATGCCATTCTCCGTCCTACATGTATCATTCTCCGTCCTACATTTACCATTCTCCGTCCTAAATGTACCATTCGCCGTCCTAAATGTATAATTCTCGTCCTAACTGTACCATTTTCGTGTTAGAGG